>ML798912.1:67982-88792 GCA_009831015.1 Picea engelmannii | reverse complement strand
CCACGTAAAACACTGGTGTACTGTGTATGTGTATGATTGTTCATTTGTTCATTGCTTATTTACTCTACAGTTATTGGATGATAATGCTTCATTGATATAACACTTGGATTATATGGTTAAAAAGGATTAAATTGCTATATTACTGATTCACCCCCCTCTCAGTAATCCAACACATTACTGGAAACTGCAAAGACGATTAGGAGTGCCTCGAACATTTTTTCGATCGATGTCTTGTTGCTCAGTGACACGAGCGGCCACAACAACAATGTCGAGCACGACTTCACTCGGCTAGAGATGTACTTGAATCCGCTTGCGAGATCCGTCCAGTTCTATGAGAGGCATGTCTTTCTCTGCTACAATAATCCAGAGAGTTGGTCGCCTCAGGTAGAGGTCACCAAGTTCGATCGTTTTCCCAGGCTCCTCGCTGCGACGCTCAAAGCTCGCAAGAATGACATTCCCAGAAAGACACGCTTTACAATATGTGAGGGGCGGGATGGAACATAGACTTCAATAGCCTTTCTCCTTAACGCATGGGTTTGATAGCAACTTAAGAAACGAGAGAATGTAAAACCGACTCCACAACACCTGGAAGTTGGGGAAACAAAGCCAAGCTTCGTTCAATTAATCAATGAGAATTACAAAATATATATATATATGATGAGAAACTGTTGGAAACGGTTTGAAACGGTTGGAGCTAAACTCAACTAATCACCGCAACTAATTCTCCATTATTCTAAGTAGGAATTCAATTATCAAGCAGATCTTCTGGCTAATCAAGCTTCCTCCTTGCCCAAGCATTGTTGTTGAAGCCTTTTCTTTCAATATCTCCAACTCATGGCTGAGGTTTACAGTCTATTTCTATTTCTGTAATGTTATTTTTATTTTCTATAAATATAAATATTTTTTTAATGGGTGAAAAAAACTATCTTTATTAAATGTCCAAAAATAATAACAATAAAGGTAACAGAGCTTGTAACTCAATAATGACGCACTAAATTCTCTGATTGCAGAAAACGGCAGTGAGGCCTCTAAGACTAGTACCATTCAACTAATTCCTTCGAAATACAACCAAAAATGGCGCAGAACTCCATGAAAGTTTTTATTCAAAATTTGAAAGTTAAGAGTCTGAAACTTATCTAGAAAGAATCCATGAACGCTTTTATTCAAAGTTTGAAAGTTACGAGTCTGAAATTTATCTCGAAAGAACCCGTGAACGCTTTTACTCAAAATTTGAAAGGTACGACTCTAAAACTTATCTCGAAAAACTTCAATATTCACTGCGTCACCTTATGAGCTTCCTTGGTTACAGTAAAAACTGATTATTTTGAAGAAAATAATTACGAGCTTATGCATAGAACCCAATGACATAATTAAGAGCTTTAAAAATTTTCTGATTATGAACGGTGGGTGCATTCCATAAGTTGAGTGTATTAAATTTTCACACATTTAAATAAGTTTAAAGTGTTAAATAAATCAAAACATTTAATTTAAGGTTAGTTTTTTTAATTTTATAATTGATGATATTTTTATGTAGTTTATATGTAAGGAAATGTTTTTTTTTTTTTTTAAGTATATAGGAATAATGAGTGGAGAATTTGGTATTTTTAATTTAAAATTTAGTCAGAATCATTTTAAATTGATGAGATTTTAGAGAATAATATTGCACAGTTCAGTTATAGTAGTAGTATTTGAGGGGACTGAATCCATTTTTGTATTGAAAGTAATATTTTCATCAATTTAAAATTACAATTTCAACAAAGATTATCTAACTAAATTACAGTAATGACAAACAAAAAAATGTCAAAATCTTAAAATGTTGAATTTTTTTATAAAATTTTTGAATATGATGAATTTTTTTTTATAATTTAAATATTTTTTACAATAAAACTATCAAAATCAAATTTTTATGATAATTTAAATTCTATTTACAATTAAAAAAATTCCCAATATTCAACCAATTCAGATCAGTGAAAATTTGAAATCAATTAAACTGACAAATGAAACCACCATTCAAATAAGTTTTCCAAAATATAACTGAAAAGGGCACATAGAGTCTCGTGCAAATATTCTTTCCAAAGTAGAAAGGCAGCAATCTGAAGCTTGTCTTTAAAAACTCCCATATTACCTTTTGACCAGCATTTGTCATTGTAAATATTTTTTTATTTACTCAAAGAATTGAGAGATTTATGTTTAGTCAACGAGCAAGGTTTCCCATAAGAGCGAGGCACATGGAAACACATGGGCTATATTTGATTTGACTTTATCCGATGAATTTGCATGAAAACAGCTATATATATATATAGGGGTAAAGTACGAGAAAGTGATAGCTATGAAGTTATGTGTGATCTTCATGATGGGGATGTAAAAAATTGTGATACTCAACACTTTGGGAGAGAGAGGAATAAAAACACTAACCACAAAGTTCGGTGCAATGGGAATTGTTATGAAACTTGTGCCATGAACCTTTACATGAATTTTAGGTTGATGAAAGCAATGTCTAATCAATCATAGTGTGTAGGTTGTTGAAAGCAAATATCTAATCAATCATAAGGTGCCAGTTGCTTATAGATATTATCAATCATATAATTGCAAGTGCTATCATGATATAATTGCACATGGTATCATGGAGTCAACCCTTGAAAATAGAGACATAAATGACAAGAAACTCATCATGTTGGCGTTTGTATCCCTGCCACACCCACATAGACCCTTCAATGTAGTGAATTTGAGGGGGCAAAAATAGGGATATGAATGTCAAGCCATATGTTTGTGGATATGTGTCCCTTATCACATGCAAATGTATCCTTTGTGGACCCTTCAATGTAGTGAATTTGAGGAGGCAAAATTGGAGTATAAATGCAAAGCAACTTACCATAAAAGAATGGTAAGGCTTGTGGATCTGTGTCACTTACCACATGTAAATAGGCCCTTCATCATGGACCCTTCAATGTAGAGGTATGATTGCTAAGCAACTCATCATAAAAATAAGGCCTTTGGGTTTGTGCCCTTACCATATCCAAATGGGCCCTTCCTTGTTGTGGAGCATGGTAGGAAAGTAATTTTGAAATTGTAAATAGATTTAAATTAGATACTAACCCAATTTTAAATCATGGTATAGAAGTATTTTGTTTGATTCTATTAATTTTAGTTGTTGTAAATGGATATAAATTAGATAATAATCTAATTTATATATATAATTTTTTTTAAATGTAAGATATTTGAGTTGTTTAGAATAATATGTTTTAAATGATTCGAGAGAACATCTAAAATATATGTATATGTCAACCTTTAAGCTAGGACTTTGATTTGTTTACAAATTTATCACCATATTATTTTTAAATAATTTTTTTAATTGTTAAAATTCTTTTAATTTAATATATATATCCAAGATTAAAAGGGTCAGGAATATTTATAAATGAAGACCTCATTCCTGAAGACCAAGTTGAATTAAGGAAGGAAGTTCAAAAGTTAAAAGAAGCCAGGAAAGAAGGAAAATGGGCAATAACTAGAAATCAAAAAGCTATCGTTAGGGATAGAGACCAACAGGATAATAATAAATAGGAATTTGGGACACTCGAGATCCTTTTTTGGAATTGTTGTGGCTTTCCATGGCACAAAGGTCCTATGATAAGTTGGATCCCGAGTGATATTGATATTATCTATCTAGTTGAAACTTGGGAGCATTAGGAGTCTAAGGTCTCTAACATGGAAGGATTTGTCTTGTGGTCGGCATGGAACAAAAAATCCTACCATAGAGGGATAGGAGGCATAGCTTGTAATATTAGAAACAGAATTTCTCCTCACATTCAACTTCATAAGATTGACCCTCTTAATCAGTAGATTTGGATAGAAATTTTAGACACCAATGCTAAGAAGATGTATATAACAATTTGTTATTTTGCACCTATTAATTCTACTTTTTATAAGAAAAACAATCTAGATAACAATTGTTCCTATAATAATTTAGAACAAGATATTTATAGTTTGAAAAATGAAGGTAATATCCTCCTATTAGGAGACTTTAATGCTAGGACTACAACTAAACAATCTACTCTTTTAAGTAATGACTCCAACCATAATCCTTTATGGCTAGATGAGGACCTTGTTTTATCTAATAGCTACAAAAGAAGTTTTGAAGACCGAATTGAGAATTTGTTTGGTATTGAGTTGGTCAAGCTCTGCAGCTCTCAAGACCTAATAGTTTGCAATGGAGTAATGAATGTTAATGTTTAAGCCATTATTATAGTTCTTTGCATTTCAATAGATAACAATAGCATAAGATAGAATCACTGAGAAATACACAATCACAAGAGACACATCATTTATCCCGAGAAACCCTCATGGGGAAAAAAACCCAGTAAAACTTCCTTATTATAGATAGCCAATACAATGCCAAGAGATAACTCAAACAAATATAGAAAGTCCTCTCCCAAAGATGTGCCTCTCTCTCTCTCTCTTCTCCAACTGCAGCTCTAAAACTTGTCTCTCAATGAACAAGTGAGTGTGTGTCTAAGTGAGGCCCTAGCCTCCTTATTTATACAAGTCTGGCATGGGTGGAATTGTCTTTTCACTGGCAGGGTCGACTTCTTCTTCTGGGTGGTTATAACCACCTTTATTATATTTCAGGGCTTCTTTAATATATTATGGGGCCGACTTCTCTTTTTTCCTATTACAATTACATTAAGACCAATCCACAAAAGGGGATTTGGTCCTTTACAGTAGCCGACAGATCAATCCACAATGGGGATTGATCCAATGAATAATATATTAAATAATAATTAGAATACACTTTGTAGTTACATTATTTCAACACTCCCCCTTAACAATAAGGGTATTCTTTAACATCATTAGACGAGAGAGAGGCCTTTATCATCAACAACATCAAGAGGACAACATCATCAATATCCTCTTGGAACACTGACTGGTGTATCTATAAATCATCAGAAGTTTTCTTCATTGGCAGAATCGTCGTTCTCAAAGGAATGCAATCATCATCTACATCAATATGAATTAGTATAAAACTAATACATCATCATCATCACAGCATGAGGTTGGCTCCTAATCATAATACATGACTAGCTTTACGTCACAGCTATCAAGCTAGAAGCTCAGTACTCGTCTTGCTTTACGTCACAACAATCAAGCTGGAAGCAAGATACTAGACTGGCTTTATGTCACAGCTTCTCAAGATGGAAGCATAGTACTAGTCTCATCTCAACGTCTTGCTTTACGTCACAACACTCAAGCTGGAAGCAAGATACTAGACTGGCTTTACGTCACAACTATCAAGTTGGAAGCACAGTACTAGTCTCATCTCATCGTCTTGCTTTACGTCACAGCACTCAAGCTAGAATCAAGATACTAGACTGGCTTTGTGTCACAACTATCAAGCTGGAAGCACAATACTAGTCTTGTCTCATCGTCTTGCTTTACGTCAAAGCACTCAAGCTAGAATCAAGATACTAGACTAGATTTATGTCACAACTATCAAGTTGGAAGCTCAATACTAGTCATATCACATCGTCTTGCTTTACGTCACAACAATCAAGTTGGAAGCAAGATACTAGACTGGATTTACATCACAGATATCAAGTTGGAAGTATAGTACTATTCATATCACAACAGCTACTCCACCTTTCGAGGAAGCTCCTTTTGGACTATACCAAGCTTATCTCGAAAGTTCTAAAACTTTACATGAGATAGAGGCTTGGTCAACACATCAACAACCTGTTCATCAGTGCTAATGTATTGGAGCTTTAAGGCTCCTCTCTGCACAATGTCACGGATGTAATGATAATGAATCTCTATGTGGTTCGACCTGTCATGGAATACAGGATTCTATTTCATCTAAATGCAGCTTTGGTTGTCACATAGGATCGTGGTTGCTTCCATATCTAGGTCAAATAGACCAGTCAACAACTTTTGAAGCCATATATCTTCGCAACTGGAAAAACATGCAACAATGTCTTATGCTTCCACTATGCTAAAAGCAATAATGGATTTCTTCCTACTCTGCCACAAGATCATGGCTGATCCCAAACTGAAACAATATCATGAAGTGTTTTTCCTGTCAGAAACACTTCCTGCCCAATCTAAATCAGTGTACCCACTCAATGTGAAATCATGATCTCCATCATAATTGAAACCACAATATAATGTACCCTTAAGGTACCTCATCACATGTTTTGCAGCCACAAGGTGAACATCTCTGGGTTCTACCAAAAACTGACTCAAAGTGTTCATGGAAAAACAAATATTTGGTCTGGTGTTCGTCAGGTACATCAACGATCCAATAATCTATCTATACAGTGTGGCATCAATCAATTCTAACAAAGTATCGACCAACAACTTCAGCTTTGTTTCCATGGGTGTATTCATGGGCTTGCACTCTAACATGTCAAATCTCTTCAAGATTTCGACTGCATACTTCCCTTGGTTAAGGAAGATCCTCTCTGGACTTTGCCATACCTCAAGACCTAAGAAATAGTGCATTAGGCCAAGGTCTTTCATCTCAAATTCTGAAGCGAGTCTCTTCTTACATTCAATGATGAGATTTTCTTCTCTAGTTAAGAATAAGTCATCCACATATAGCAATAATATCATTGGTTCATCGTTCATAACCTTGAAGTAGAGGTTAGAATCTGCTTTACTTTTGGTAAAGCCTAAGCTCGTTAGAAAGTTGTCTATCCGGCCATACCAAGCTCTAGGATCTTGCTTCAATATGTACAAGGCTTTCTTCAATTTGCAGACATGAGACTTCCTGTCTTCAACTTCAAATCCTTGAGGTTTCTCTATATACACTTCCTCTTTGATAACACCATTTAGGAAAGTTGTCTTTACGTCCATCTAGTGTAACTTCCACTTCATCTTAGCTGCAAGGGCTATGATGGTTCTGATTGAAGTGTATTTGGCTACATGAGTGAATGTCTCTTCATAGTCAATGCCTTCTTTTTGAGAAAATACATGAGCTACAAATATTTCTTTATACTTCCCAATACTTCCATCAGCAGCATGTTTTATTTTGAAGAGCCATCTAGACAATACCACATCCTTTCTATTCGATCTAGGAACTATTTCCCATACATCATTCTTTATCATGGATTGGTATTCTTCTGTCATGGAATCTTCCCATTCTTTCTTCTGAATGGATTCTTCAAAGAATGTAAGCTCCTTTTCTAGGAGATCGCACATCAAAGCCATATAACTGGAGAATGGCTTTGGTCTCTTCCCCTGTCTCATGGTTCCTTTGGGAACACCATACTTCTCTCCATATTGAATGAGCTCTCTAGCCCAAGCAAGATTTCTTTTATGGAAGATCGTCAACTGAAGCAGTTCTTGAAATTCTACTATGTCATGATCTTCTAGAATTTCCTCATCAAGGGAAGTTATGACTTCCCTCACTGGTTCTACAGCTCTTGGAACCTCCCTCATCGATTATGGAATTCTGGGGATTACGGTTTCCTCTTCATATACTTCCTCAAACTGGCATCTTCTCAATTTCTTGAGCATTGCATCTTCATCGAAGGTCACATCCCTGCTGATCTCAATGTGATGGTGACCTAGTATATAAATTCTGAAGGCCTTGGAGACCTCACAATGTCCCACAAATATTCCCTTTCAGGGATGATTTTAGGGGCTAAATTTCACTCATAGGCTAATTTTTCATGGTTTTTCCAAAAAAGAGATTCGTTATTTTAAAAATGATTCGCCCAAATTCTATAACATAAAATTATTTTACCTTAAAAATCGCCAAAATTTTATAAAAACTATATAAAATCCTTAGAAATTTGAATATTTTTACAAAAATATCACCAAACATTTATAGTTGGCATATGAAGGATTAGTAAGATTCGCTAAGGTTTCTACAGTTTAAAATAAATTTTCATCCTTAAAATCATCCCTGTTCCCTTCTTTCATGAGGGTTCCAGCTTGCTTCTCTTCTCTTTTGGAATATGTATAAAAACTGGGCAGCCAAATATTTTTAGATGGCTTACCTCTGGCTTATTTCTGGTGAACATCTCTTCCAAGGTCTTGAACCGAAGAGCACTATGGGACAATCAGTTTTTCACATATACGGCTATCATTGTTGCTTCTGCACATAAGCACATAGGAAGATCTTGATCATGGATCATAGTCTTCACAACTTCCATTATCGTTTTGTTCTTTCTTTCAGCTACACCGTTTTGTTGAGGATTATAGGGAGTAGTGAGTTCCCTCTTGATCCCAACATCTTTGCAGAAGTTTACAAACTCTTTTGAGGTGTATTCTCCTCCATTATCTGACCTAAGTATCTTGATCTTTCTTTCATAAAGATTCTCTATCAAGGCTTTGAATTTCTTGAAATTGTTGAACACTTCATCTTTAGATTTCAAAAACCACACCCAGGTTTTACAAGAATAATCATCAATGAATGATACATAGTATACATACCCACTAATGGAGGATGATGGCATTGGGCCACACACATCTGAATGAATGAGTTCTAGGACTCCCTCTGCTTTGTTGTCTCTCTTCGGAAAAGGGTTCTTGATGTTCTTCCCTTGTGCACATCCATTGCATACGCCTTCATGGTCAACCTTGAGTTCTGGTAAGCCTATGACCGCTTTGCATATGTATGGTAGTGCCTTGTAGTGAATATGAGCTAATATTCTATGCCAAAGTTCACATTTTTTTTCAATGGTGTGGGTCATGGCAGCTTCTAAGTGACCCTTTAGCTTATACAAGCCACCTTCTTCTTTTCCAATGATGATTTCTTCTTTCAAGGGTTCTCCTTTAGTATGTTTCCTTCTACAACCTTCACTATAGATTCCTCAGGGTTATTACTTGTGACTTGGAACAAGATCAACAAAACAACAAGCAAGAGTAATATCCTTTTGATAATATAAAGTAATATCACAAACAATCATCACAATAGCTCCTTTAGAGATATCACTTGTAACTTGTCCAAAGCAAAGATTAAAGGTAAGGAATAATATACGAAAATGAGGTCAACACTCTCATAGTGTTGTGATCAAACATTCCTCCATGGCAACCTGGAACTAACACACAAGATTCTTCCTAGAGGAGGTGTTAGTTGTATCAGACAAATGATTACGTTAAGCATTTACCTCTATATGCTCACATTCTATCAAGTATGATACTTTACAAAGACTGTTATCTCAACTATAGTCATCAACTTGTCATGTGTACCTTTGAATATTATTAACTTGATTAATCAAACCTGGAGCCTTGTCCTTAGGAATGAGTGCTTTCTTTTCTTCTGAGTCTCCTTCACTCAAGATGACGAGTGCTTTCTTCAACCTATATTTTGTACTAAGACAATACGCTATCTTGAAAGAAGGTTGGGTTAGAGGATAAGTTCTATGATCTCAACTTTTAATCCATCTAATACCTTGACTCAGAAAAGGTTAGAATGAAGGTCATAGCTACAACATGCAACATTCATCAATATAATAAATGGATGCATATTAGAATAATCACACCTGGGTTGCATCATTCCTCTGAATGTGTTGGATCTTGAGATCCTTTTGGATCTATGGCAATAGATCCCTTCTCCTACAAATACTCTTTAAGGTTTAACCATTTAAACATATGTGAGTACATACCTCTAATAGTATTTGCAGGTAGTGGCACCATCTAGCAGCAGCGGTAATCCTTACCAACTCTTAAAAAATTCAAGGGTGATTGCAACTAGTACTACGGTTGCAACTGCAACTGATACTGCAACTGCAGTTGATATTGCAACTAGTTCTGAGACTACAACTACAACTTCAACTTAGGGTTTTATGAGGAAACCCTAATTTTTCAAACTTCAAAATTTGAAATTCTGATCCAAGGGATAGATGCGATGAGTTGAGGAAAGTAAGCTGGTGTAGTCAGATTTCTGAAAATCCAACTTTTACCCCCTCAAACTTGATCTGCGGATTTCTGGACTAATGCTTCTGGTTTTTTGGTACTTCTGGTACTTTGGTTTCCTGGTTTTCTGGTACTTTTTGAAACTAGGGTTTCACTTTATGGGAGATCTAACCATTGAAAAGGTGCGTTGAAGGTGCCAAAATGATCCTTGTGGGAGGTCTCACTTTTCTAGATGGTTTTAGGGATGAAATACCTCACCAACAAAATCCCTAATTTGCATGTACGACAACAATGACATTTTTCACTTTTCTCTTGTGAAAAATGCTCTCTTCAACTTACCTCTGATACCATGTTAATGTTTAAGCCATTATTATAGTTCTCTGCATTTCAATAGATAACAATAGCATAAGATAGAATCACTGAGAAATACACAATCACAAGAGACACATCATTTATCCTGGGAAACCCTCATGGGGAAGAAAACCCAACAAAAATTCCTTATTATAGATAGCCAATACAATGCCAAGAGATAACTCAAACAAATACATAAATTCCTCTCCCAAATATGTGCCTCTCTCTCTCTCTCTCTCTCTCTCTCTCTCTCTCTCTCTCTCTCTCTCTCTCTTCTCCAACTGCAGCTCTAAAACTTGTCTCTCAATGAACAAGTGAGTGTGTGTCTAAGTGAGGTGCTAGCCTCCTTATTTATACAAGTCTAGCACACCTGGAAGTGTCTTTTTACTGGCAGGGCCGACTTCTTCTTCTGGATGGTTATAACCACCTTTATTATATTTTGGGGCTTCTTTAATATATTCTGGGGCTGACTTCTCTTTCTTCCTATTACAATTACATTAAGACCAATCCACAAAAGGGGATTTGGTCCTTTACAGTAGCCGACATGATCAATCCACAATGGGGATTGATCCAATGAATAATATATCAAATAATAATTAGAATACACTTTGTAGTTACATTATTTCAACAATGAAGTGGCTAAACTCCAACCAGATGACTTGTATTCATGGGCTAGGTAGTAGTGTTGTAGATTATGTGATATTTGATATTCCTGTTTCCAACCAAATAGCAACTTTTGACCTTTTAAATGACCATGAGCCTGACTCTGATCATAAACCTTTAACCCTAAATCTAAAATTTTCCATGCATAGGAGTGCCATTGAAGAGAATTCTGATAATCAAAGGAATTTGTGATTTAACAAAACTAAAGTGGACATTTTCTTAAAGGATTTAATAAGTAAATTAAATCTCCTAACTTATACGGACAACATTGAAGAACTCTATCATAATTTTACAACTACCCTTTCCACTTTTATTAACGAGTTCTCTTTCGAGGTGTCCTATAAAAAGAATAATAGAACGACCTGTTATCACTCCAAGAAACTCTCCTAGGCTGTAAGTCAGAGATGCCTGGTTACTTAATCTTTTGGTAACTGTTTTCTCAATAAAAAGTGTGGGTTTGGATCAAGTCAGAGGACTGAATCATTTCTCACTCAAAACATGCATGAACACATTTAGTTGGATGATGCAGGAGCATCTCCCACGACAAGCAAGCCAGCGCAAATGCAAGTGGACAGCTGGACAAGCGCCAGTGCTTATTTTGAAAGTTCCTTGAAGTTGTTGCGCGATCTTAAATGAAGTCATTAAGATGAAGCACACTTGTATAATGTAAATGGACCTTGAGCTATTGCTCTCGTCCTTAGTAGGTAGAAGGAATTTAAAGTAGTTAATGTAGGTAGATAGGATTTAATTCTAGATTAGACAGTTCTAGAGCACAAGAGGGAAACGGGATATAGACACCCTCATTGTGTATTGTAACATGATTGAAGTTAGAAGCATTGGAGCATAGAAGAGAAGCAGAGAGCTGTGTAAGAACACCCATGTACAGATATTTGGATTAATAGAAGAGATTGATTCAAATTCATGGTTTTGTGTTATTCTCTGTGTATTGATGATGAATGATATGCTCATTTGATGTTTGCTTCCTATTATACATTTGCTTTATATGATGTGTACATGATTTCATGTTTGAATTGAAGTCTGAGAGGAAGAAGGAATGAGTTTCAATTATTTCTCTATTTGAGCTAGAGAGTTCCTGCAAGGAGTGCAGTTGAAGTGTCCGCAAGGAGTGCGTTGACAAAGGGTTCAAATAGAGATAGATTTTGTCCTCATTCATCCAGGAGTGCAAACAGGCATAGGATCCGTGCAAGGAGTGCGCAGGCTGAGTGAAGTTCAGGGTTGTGAACCTGAGCAAGAGTTGAAGGACTGTTGCTACAGGTGTGCGCAGAGTCAAAGATTTAACACTTGGAAGTTGTTGAATGTATGCCACAAGGAGTGCGTGCAAGGTTCTCTAAAATATTTAGAGTTGGGAAAAGCTCAGGAAGGATAAGGCCTTCGAATTTGTTGAAGGATAGTGCAGAGAAGCTGTGCCTTGAAGAGTTAAGCAGGCACCGTAAGTTTACGCACAGCTAGACAAGTTCCACGATAAAGGAACACTTGAGTCATTTTGCAGGTTTCATTAGAAGGAACGGATGGTCGAAATTCTCCGAGGAGAATTCGTGAATTTCTGTGGGCCATTGGATCTCACGGAGGAGCAGAAAAGTTACTGTAGAAGTGTCAAAGGGTTCAAAGCTCAGGAGGGGCAGAACCGTAGATCTGAGTCACGAGGATCGTCGGATCTACACGTGAACTCTCATATCGGGGTTTCGTAGGTTGAAATTCCGTAGTATTGCAACGAGAATTATGAAATAGCGATACGCGATATCCCGATAACTAAAGGGAATAGTGTGGGGCCACGGTGGAGTAGCCGAGTGGACAGGTGGCACACCTCATCGGGGTTTCACAGCGAGAAGTCCCGAAACAATTACATCAGGATTCACGATATTGTGAACCCCAAAATACCGATAGAGTAGAGGACCGTTGAATAGTCAACTCTCGTGTGCATCGAAGTTTCAGTGTATCGGGCATCGGGAGTCGGGGATACAAGTTACTCGACATCATGAGTGTCGAAATCACGATAGAAGAAATCCCAATAGGGAAGGGACAACGTTGACTGTATCGGCGTTCGGGGTTTCAAGAGTCCAGCGCTCGATCACTGACCTCGCAAAGTCGAGAGTTATGATCTCCCGAGTGTAAGAGGAGATCCCGTGGAGATTATTGTGGGTGAAAAACTCCCGATAGGGAATTAGAAGAGCCTTAGATTTCTTTGGTCCAGTAGAGAAGAGAAGATCCTATGAGCAAACGTGCTTGCGAGCGTGACTGCGTCAGTTTTGATATCAGAGCTCGGAAAGGTTCTTTGCTTTCTGTAGCTGAGAAGGGAATTCGCCATGCCACCCAGGAGAAGGGACATGCAATCACCCGATCCATAGGATAGGGAAATGCCGAGGAGAAGAGGCAGGCAGATGACAGATATAGCCATGGAGAGAGAGATGTGCGATCTACGAGCCAGACTCAAAGACATGGAGATAGCACAAAGGCGTACAGTCAGTGCTGGGGATCTGAGTGATTCCAAAAGTGAAATTGAGGCTGAACGAGAAGAAGAAGTTGCAGCTGAAGATGCATCAAACGAATGTTTCATCAGAGCTATTGCAAGGATGGGTGCAAGGGAAAATATGGACATTCCAGTTTATGAGGGAAACTTGGATGCAGAAGAGATTCTAGACTGGATTAGAGCTCTGGACATGTACTTCGACTATGAATATGTCGAAGAAGACAAGAAAGTCAAGCATGTTGTCACAAGATTGAAAGGACATGTAGCATTGTGGTGGGATGAACTACAAGCTGACAGACACTGCAAGGGCAAGCAAAAGATCAAAAGCTGGGACAGAATGATCGCGAAGATGAAGGCGAAATTCATCCCCAGGGACTATCAAATTACTTTGTTCAGGAGGATGCAGAACCTGAGACAGAAACTGATGACAGTGAAAGAATACACTGAGGAATTCTATAAACTGAACATCAGGGCAGGTCATCGGGAGAGCGATGATGAAAAAGTAGCCAAGTATATGAATGGCCTGAGATATGATATCCAGGATGAGATGAGCATGGTAACCATCCGAACGGTGGAAGATGCTTATCAGATGGCTCTGAAAGATGAGGAGAAGCTGAGCCGAAAGAAGAGTCGGAGGGGCCGAGGCAGAAGTCAGCCCAGAGGCAAATCATTTGCCCAAGATAAATATCAGAAGCCCAAGGAGGAATGGAAGAAACCTTAGACTCGAACAGAGAGAGGTGGAACCTCACAGAGAGGACAACATAATGAACAGAGAGGAGATTATGCTGACAACAACACTTTTCCTCGTACTAGAGGCAGAGGAAGAGGAAGAGGTGGAGTAATAACATGCTTCACATGCGGAAAGAATGGGCACAAGTCTTATGAGTGTCTAGATAAAAAGAAGGACGTTGGAGAAGATCACATCGCTGAGGCACAGAGGCGGGATGTTGAGGCAGAAGACGCTGAAGGCGGAAGATCGTTGATGATGCGAAAAGTCCTTTTGACACCTGAGAAGGAAGTGGAAAGTTCAGTCCAAAGGACCAAACTTTTCAGGACTTCTTGCAAGACCAAAGGTAGGGTATGCAAGGTCATCGTAAACAGTGGTAGCACGGATAATCTCGTTTCTACAGAAATGGTAGAGAAGCTGGAGCTGGAGACGACTGATCATCCAAGCCCATACAGAGTTTCATGGCTACAAAAAGGACACCAGGTAACTGTCACTAAACAATGCTTGGTTGAATTTAAGATAGGAGGATATAATGATAAGATCTTGTGTGATGTCATTCCTATGGATGTTTGTCATCTATTGCTGGGTAGACCATGGAAATATGACAGGAATGTGATTCATGATGGGCGAATGAACACATACACCCTAGAGAAGAATGGGAGGACACACATGTTGCTTTCGATAAAGGATAAGGAGGTGAAACTGGAAGTAAGCAACAGAGTACTTCTCATGAGTGGGAAGGAAATTCTTACAGAGGTTAAGAAGAAGGAGGATCCATAGTTTATTGTGGTCAGAAAGCTGAAGATTGTTCTGACTAGCACAAGAGTGGATGATTTACTAGAGGAAGTTCAGGAACTATTGGAAGAGTTCGCTGACATCATAGTGGACGAACTACCTCGTTCGTTGCCACCGATCAGAAGTGTGAGTCATCATATTGATCTCATACTCGGAGCCAATTTGCCAAATAAATCCGCGTACAGATTGACGCCGCAAGAGAATGAAGAGGTTAAGAGGCAAAGGCAAGTCCAGGATTTGTTGGACAAAGGTTTGGTCAGAGAAAGCCTGAGTCCATGTGTTGTTCCAACAATACTCAGTCCAAAGAAAGATGGAGGCTGGAGGATGTGTACTGATTCAAGGGCGATTAACAAGATAACCATTAGGTACAGGTTTCCATTGCCGAGGATGGATCATATGATAGATTTCTTAAGTGGAGCCAAATATTTTTCAAAGATTGATTTGAAAAGTGGTTATCACCAGATCTGCATGAGAGAGGGTGATGAATGGAAGACAACATTCAAAACAAATGAAGGGTTGTATGAATGGCTTGTTATGTCGTTTGGCTTAAAAAATGCGCCGAGTACCTTCATGAGGTTGATGAACGAAGTCCTGAGGGAGTTCATCGGAAAATTTGTCATTGTGTATTTGGATGACATATTGGTTTTCAGTAAAACAGTGGCAGAGCATCTGGAGCATTTGGCTATAGTGATGCAGAGATTACAGCAGGAGAAGTTGTTGATAAACATGAAGAAATCCTCATTCATGAAGACAAAACTCATTTATTTGGGGTTTGTTATTTCGGAAAATGAGTTGAGGATGGATCCAGATAAGGTGGAGGTAATCAAGAATTGGCCATCACCGAAAATGTTTTTTGAGGTGAGAAGTTTTCACGGATTGGCTAGTTTCTACCGAAAGTTCATCAGGAATTTCAGTAGAATTAGCACATCGATGATGGACACCATGAAGAAAAGACACAAATATTTTCACTGGACAGAAGAGGTTGAGAAGAGATTTAATCTGTTGAAGAGAAAGATTACAGAACAACCAGTTTTGGTGTTGCCGGATTTCCAAAAAACATTTCAAGTGAAATGTGATGCAAGTGGATTTGAAATCAGGGTAGTCTTGAGTCAAGAAGACAGGCCGATAGCATACTTCAGCGAGAAGCTGAATGAAGCAAAATTGAAGTACTCCACTTACGATAAGGAGTTCTATGCTATCATTCAGGCACTGAAGAAATGGAGGCATTACTTCATCCCGAAAGAGTTTGTCTTGTATAGTGACAATCATGCACTACAGTTTGTGACTCAACAGGGGAAGTTGAATCAGAAACATGTCAAATGGGTTGAGTATATGTAGAATTTCACTTTTGTGATTAAACATATTTCTGGTACTGCTAACAAAGTGGCTGATTCTTTGAGCAGGAAGTGTTTACTGTTGCAGGAGTTCAAGGTCAAAACTTTAGGTTTTGATGATCTCAGGGACATGTACGTTGATGATCCAGATTTTAAGGAAGCATATGAAGCAGCTGAGAATCCAATTCTTAGAGACCGAAGCCAGTGGGTAGAGTACCTAATCTAGGAAGGATTGTTTATCAGGGGCAATCAACTGTGTATTCCGAAATGCTCCATGAGGGAGAACCTACTGAAGGAGAAACACAGTGGAGGATTAGCAGGACACTTTGGCCATGACAATACATTCGCAAAGTTGAATGAGTCATAATTTTGGCTTGGAATGCGAGCAGACGTCAAGTGATTCATAGACAGATGCAGAATTTTCCAGCATTCGAAGGGGAGGAAGCAGAATGCGGGGTTCTATCAACCATTGCCCATACCAGAGAGGCCAGCATGGATTTTGTATTGGGGTTTCCAAGAACACAAAGAGGTGTTGACTCAATATTTGTGGTGGTGGATAGATTTTCCAAAATGGCACACTCCATTCCATGTCAGAAAACCAGTGACGCAACTCACATTGCGAATCTCTTTTTCAAAGAGGTCATTCGACTTCATGGGTTACCGAGAAGCATAGTTTCAGATCAAGACACAAAATTCATAGGGCATTTTTAGAGGACCTTATGGAAGAAGTTGGGAACTAACTTGGCATTTAGTTCGTCTTATCATCCTCAGACGGATGGACATACAGAAGTGATAAACAAAATTCTGGGAGACTTGCTGAGAAGCTTGGTGACAGAGCACCATAGCCAGTGGGACAATATATTACCACAGGCAGAGTTTGCGTATAATGAATCAATTAACATGAGCACAGGGAAGAGTCCATTATAGGTTGTTTACGACATCCAGCTAAGGGGAATTTCTGAATTAAGGGATTCAAAACAGACTGCGACTAGGAGCGCAAGTGCAGAAGAATTCACAGAGGCGATGAAAGAACTTCACAGCCAGGTGAAGGGACGATTGCTAAAATCAAGCTAGGAGTATAAGCACAAGGTAGATCAACATAGAAGACAACTTCAATTTGAGGTTGGTGATCTGGTTCTGGCACATTTGAAGAAGGAAAGGTTCCCGAGGGGAACACATAATAATTTGAAGATGAAGAAAATCGGGCCATGTAGCGTCTTGAGGAAATTTGGGGAAAACGCTTACGAGATTGAATTACTCGATGGGATCGGAATTTCTCCGATATTCAATATCTTGGATTTGTACCCATATAAAGTTGAGGAAACAGAGACTAGAAATGAGTAGCCAGTGATCTAGTGGACAAAGTAGATGCCAGTAGCAGAAAAGCTACAGATGGAGTGCATACTGGATAAAAGAGTGAGCAAGAGGACCAGGCGAAAGTAGTACTTTGAGTACCTGGTCAAATGGAAGAACCATCCAGTTGAAGATGCCATCTAGGAGAGCAAAGAAGAGATACAGAAGCATGGACAGACCGTGCAGGAGCTCATGGACAGGAGCCCATGAAAGTTTTCAAGTGAGGGAGTATGATGCAGGAGCATCTCCCACGACAAGCGAGCCAGCCCGAATGCAAGTGGACAGTTGGACAAGCGCCAGCGCTTATTTTGAAAGTTCCTTGAAGTTGTTGCATGATATTAAATGAACTCATTAAGATGAAGCGGACTTGTATAATGTAAATGGACCTTGAGCGATTTCTCTCGTCCTTAGTAGGTAGAAGGCATTTAAAGTAGTTAATGCAGGTAGATAGGATTGAATTCTAGATTAGACAGTTCTAGAGTACAAGAGGGAAACGGGATATAGACACCCTCATTGTGTATTGTAACATGATTGAAGTTAGAAGCATTGGAGCATAGAAGAGAAGCAGAGAGTTGTGTAAGAACACCCATGTACAAATATTTGGATTAATAGAAGAGATTGATTCAAATTCATGGTTTTGTGTTGTTCTCTGTGTATTGATGCTGAATGATATGCTCATTTGATGTTTTCTTCCTATTATACATTTTCTTTATATGTTGTGTATATGATTTCATGTTTGAATTGAAGTCTGAGAGGAAGAAGGAATGAGTTTCAATTATTTCTCTATTTGAGCCAGAGAGTTCCTGCAAGGAGTGCAGTTCAAGTGTCCCCAAGGAGTGCGTTGACAAAGGGTTCAGATAGAGATAGATTTTGTCCTCATTCATTCAGGAGTGCAGACAGGCACAGGAGCCGTGCAAGGAGTGCATAGGCCGAGTGAATTTCAGGGTTGCGAACCTGAGCAACAGTTGAAGGACTGTTGTTGCAGGTGTGCGCAGAGTCGAAGTGTAACACACCCACTATCATAATTTTAAAAAAACTTTGGGTTAATCTCCCACAATGAGAAATCTCCAGAAACCAGCATTTGCGAAGTGCCAATCTCTGGTTAAATATTGGGATTCGGGGTTTCTTCCATCGGGGTTTTGACACCCACGATGTCTTGGCGACTACAATCACCAATATCCGATCTCTAATTCACTCCTTGGTTTCCTCAGCCCCACTTGGCTAAGCCTTTGATCCACATGACCGGTTCCTATATGATCATACGACAGCTTCTTGTCGGGGTTTCGGAGTTTGCGGTGCCGAGGTGCACATGTCCTCGAAACTCCTAATCCTCCGATCCCCGATGTGCTCCTAGCGTTTTGGCTTTCCGGGCTAAGTCCTGGTCAATACGACCAAAACGTTCACAAGACCACAGCCTTGGTTCTTGTCGGGGTTTGGCACCTTTCAATGTCATGGCGCACAAGTCCCCTGGACTCTCGACGCGCCCTTACAATGGCTAGCCCCCCCTTGGCTATACCATGGTCCATGTGACCACTTACCATACGACTGAAGCCGTATAACCTTCCATCGGGGTTTTGGAATTTGCGATGACACAAAACACCTATACCCGGGGCTCGCGATCTCCCGATCCCCGACTCTCTCCAGATGTTCGCCACGTGTCCCTTGTATCAATGTCTCATGATGGTATCGGGATTTTGCATATCGCGGTTTTGTAATGTAAGGGTTTCATGTCCTTGAAATCCCCGATACACCGATTCCCGATTTGTCGAAATCCGACCTTCTGGGATCTCTCGCCACGTGTCCCTGTTGTTTGGACGGTGTTGATCCCATCGGGAAATCGCGGGTCGCGATTTCCTGTTGCACAATGTCCTTACCATCGAAAACTTCCGATGAACAAAACTTCGACGGCGCCCAATCCCTTGCCACCTGTCCTCGCAGACGAGCGGCCCAGATTGATTCTCGGGGTTTCGGGACTTATGATGTCTTGGTCCTCATGGCCTCGAGAACTCCGATTTTCCGATGGGCCAAACTCCGATAGCGCCTTGATCTCCGACACCTGTCCCTCAGATGGACGACTCAGATCTTATCGGTAAATCGCAGATCGCGATTCTGGATGGCAAGAGTTCTATGTATTCGAAATCCGCGATATGCCGAACTCCGAATCTCTGGGATCCCCTGCCACGCGTCATGTACGATGGACGGTCCAGATCTGATCGGGAAATCACGTATTGCGATTTCTATATGCAACGGTTCTATACTCCCCAAATATCTAATGGTAAAAATCCTGACGCCTCCCAAACACTGACACGTGTCCTGCTGAGATCAACGGTTAGGATCCGTTCTTGGGATTTCGAGGACCACAAGGTCTCGATTCTCAGACTCAACAAAACCCCGATGACCCTGTTGTCCCGATGACTTCTCCGGGATGTTGACACGTGTCCTTCCGAGATCAATGGCTAGGAATCTTCCTCTCCACACTAGAGTTTAACTCCGACACATATTCTCAAGATCTGACGGTTGTCGGGACTATGATCCAAGATCCGACGGTTCAGGTCATTTCTCCTGCACGCTCTCCTTCCAGAAGTTATACTCCATGAAACTCCTCCCGATCCAACGGCTTATGGGATTTCTGCTCCAGATCTGATGGCTCAGATCTCTTCCTCGCATGCCTACCCATCGCTTAACCCCTGCGCAGCTTCTCCAGACCCAACGAATGACGGGTAATTGGATCGAGATCTAATGGTCGATATTCGTTCTTTTGGGTCTTTGGAGCTTACGATCCCAATTTCTCTTTACTCACGATGGTAGAGGACAAAGGGGCAAGGTAGGTAATGCCTTCGTTACTTCCTTCAGTCTAATGGTTGTGAATGACTATGGATCCTCCGACGAGATCTCATCCGTCGACTTATTACATCTCACAACCCTACTATCTTGGAACCTTAATAGGATCGTTCCTCCTCGTACAAGGTTAATAAGGCCTGTGCATTCGAGTCCTTGTTCTGGGTTCTTAGTGAACCTTTCCAAGGAGGAAATCTCTGTGAAGAGATCCCTATCGGGGAATTCCCGGAAGCAGATAAAGGGAGACAGCTTCCCGAGAAACATCTGGGTATGATTAGATTCATTCATCAACGTAAGTCGAGCACGGTTTCCTCGGTGTTAAGCATATATCAACTCATTCATATCAAGCACTACACAGTCATTCTCATGCTGAAATCATTTACAATTTCACAAGTTCTATGAGTTA
>ML798912.1:7873-36623 GCA_009831015.1 Picea engelmannii | reverse complement strand
GAGCGAAATCCTATTTTGAGTTTGTTGTTCAAAGATCTTAGAAAAAAAAATTAGTTTGAAAAGTTGATTAAAAATTTTGTCAAGAAGAAGTTATTTTGTTTCCATCTTTCTATTTATCTTTTCTTTCGTCTCTCAAAATATCACTAGTTTCACTTTCATAACCTTTGACTTAAGACAAGCCATAAAAAATTAACGATTAATTAAAATCAACTAGACTTTATGTTTGTAGGGTCCATCAACTAGTGTAGGCTAGAGCCTTGATTTAGGTTGGAGAGGAAACTCTTCAAGGCTGCAAAACATACATAAGATTCTGTGCTAGGGAGTGTTAAAAGTCCAGTATCATGAAAGTTATCTGGGACCCCCCTATAACACAGGAGATAAACATGAGGTCGCCTACGGAAAGGTAGCGGAGATAACCCCTCCAAAGTCGGACCAAGCATAGTGGGAAACACATATATAGGGCTTGTTTTGGGATTTCATCAATTGCATTTGCCACGAAGCTTCGTGGGTCTCGAATCTATTCAAGGTACTCAATTGTCTTCCAGACCACTTGCTTTCGATACCCTTGATAGTTTTCGGGCTTGATACCTTGCTCATTGCGGTCCACCTGACTGTCGATTGTCCCGCCTGGTGACTATTCACGCACTGGCAACCTAGTTGCCATTATTTTAGGTACTTACATAGGTGATTGTGAGGGTAGACCGCGGTACCTAGGACAGACATCGGGCCACACTTTGCAGAGTATACCCAGAGGGTGCTTCCATATTCAAGTTGCACTTGCACTGGTAAGTTTCTCTAGTGTTGGTTGTTGTAACTATTCTTCCAAATAGTTTAGTCATTGCTTGTTTTATCTCGTAGGGAATTTTTCTAGTGTGTATTGTTTTTGAATGAATAGAAATCCCTAGTGTGTCTTTGATCTTCTTAAACAGTGGAGGATCACAAGCTCCTCTGGTCATGAAGGATTCTTGGCCTACCACCGATTACACTGGATCCACCCCCACCACCGCTAAGGCGAAAGCTAGACCAACAAGGGTCTTTTGAAGCGAATGGGTCACAGGAAACTGTGTTCGACCAACATTCGGAGGAACCAACCAATTTAGTCCTTGGAGCAGAATCTCTTGGTCCATCCGAAACTCCAATCACTAATCTTTCATCACCCATCATCTTACAAATTTATCCTTATGAGCGCCAGACAGTGTCACACGCAACAATGGAAACAAACGTTGCCACTTCTTCTGGGAATTCTTCTATTCCCACTACGGCTCTCACCACAGGGGGTGTTCCACCTCCTAACCCATCGTCATCAGTTTGAGCCACCATGGTCTCGACTTCCTCTACCTCGATCAGTGGTCCAATCCCATCTTTGGCGACAGACATTGTTCCTTTAACACAGAGTGCGACAGGCCCTCCTTTCTCATACAAGATGCCTAGGTCAAGTACAATCTCTGTACTTTCCCACTCCACTTTACAGAATTTAGGTCTGGGGGCAGGGAGCTCTGATGCTCCTCTGCAAGGACCCATGGTGGGAAATTCAGCTCCCTTTAACACTTTCCCTTATGGAGGAGGTCATATACCTCCTTTGTTTCCTTCGCTCGATAATTCCCACCAGCATTCTGTTGGGCCGAACGCAAACCATAATTCATTTGGAGTAGGGTGTTAAGGACCAAATTCTCATAATATGTCGGTAGGTTCAACATCATTTTCTTTGTTTGGTGCATTTGGTAACAATGCTTTCTCATCACCTGCTTTCCCGACTGGGGGAAACCCCGGTTACGGACAACCTAATCCTATGCAGGGTACTATTCCTACATAGGGGGCAAACCCAGGAACTTCTTCCTCACCAGGACCTTGGAATTCTTGGCAGGGATCAATTCCCTCATCATGAATGAAAATCGGGGGCAACTCTTTTCGCAACCAATGGAACCCCGGGCAAGGTGCAGTACCAATGACCATGGGGTCGACATGGGGCAACCCTTCTCAAAGTCCTTCGAATGTAATGCACACCCAACCATCTATGTCCTATTTCAGGAATCAGCCAATGATGTCTCCTCAAATGAAGAATCCATACACTGGTCATGGCCATGGTTTTTACCAGAACCCAGGCCAGCAACCCAACTATTCTTGGCAACCTGGTGCCAGTCAAACTCCAGGCCCCTTCTTCCATGGTTATCACCAAAAACCCAAACTACCTTTCCTGGAAACCTTGCATTTTCTAGACTTAACAAGGTTGTTGAATGATCATATCTATCATGATCTACGTTGGCCCCCTATGCCGATGAAGTTGCCTTTGGACATACCAAATTTTGAAGCCAAACCTAACGAAGATCCAGGGGATCATGTGACTAGTTTTCACCTTTGGTGCTCATCTAATTCGTTGAAAGATGACTCCATACAGTTGTGATTGTTTCAATGTACTCTCATTGGGAGTGTTATGAAATGGTACATTGAGCTCGACCACTCAAGATACTCTTCCTTCATTGAATTGGCAATGGCTTTCCTAAACCATTTCCAATTACCTGTGAGATATGATGCTGGCACAAAATTGTTGGCCAATTTTGAACAGACAAAAGTGAAACATATCTCTGATCACATTTGAGAATGGAGATGCCGGAAGAGTTTGATTAAGGTGTCAGTCCCACCAGCATTCCTCCTTGAGTGGTTCCTTAAGTCTTTGGTCCCACAATTATTCAAAGTCGTCGCAACGTCGGGAGTGTTTTCTGAAGAAGATGTAATAATGCAAGCTCAATTGCTTGAGCTAATTTATTCTCAGTCTGGTCTACTGTATGAAATCTTGTTGGATGTGCCGCAATCAATACTTGATAAAACCAGACAGAGAGTTGGACCACATGTCAATGGTATTGTTGGTTCATCACAAACAAAGTCGGCTGAACAACTGACAAAACAATTGCAACAATTGTCTATACAACATATAGCGGCCATCCAAACTATTGTTTCAACTACTCCCCCTACCCAAATGTCAGATGTAAATAGTGTGAAATCAACAAATCCGAAGGCCACCCAGCAACTTGATGGAAAGAAGAAACAACATAAGAAGGGAAAGGGGGATAAGAAACCCACTAATAATGTTGGAGGGGGAAACACTGAAGAAAGGAAGTCGAAGTATCCATGTAATATGTGCATAGAAGACCACCCAACTCACCAATGCCCTTAGCTTGCAGAGGCCCAAACGTTATTGTCACAGCAACAGCTTGTTATGTTAACAAACCCATTTCAACGTGGCCAAAATCTAAATCAAGCCTCTACAAGCGCAGGCGAGGGCAGTCAAGGACCCCCTCCATCTTCAAACAATCCTGCATCCGTGAATTTGTATATGATGAAAGGTTATGCTTATATATCGACTAGAGCACATGATTACAGCAAGCCAAGCACCTCTGAGAAAGGTAAAGAAGATGAAACCCCATCTCTCCCTCTCCAGATCGAGAAGTTGTTGGGCAAAACCATGACACGCATCCCAAAAGGTGCATTTAAGAAAGCTTCTCACAACCCAAACGCAAGGGCCACCCAGAACTACTCTGTGGTGGAGGATTTGTCTCAAACCCCTTGTGCAATGTCTGTTTTGGAAGTCCTCCAAAGATTCCCTTCCCAGAGAAAGGCTATGTTAGCCGCTTTAGGATCCACCAAGACTTGTAATCTAAGTACGATCATGCTTGATACAACCAACTTAAAACCTCGTCTCCATTACCACATAGCATTCCAGATAGTAGTGTCTTACACCATGGAAACTTTTACTCGGAACATTTTCCACAAGGTGGTTGATGAGGGTGCCTCAACATGTGTAATGTCTTTGGCATGTTGGAAGGCCATTGGCTAGCCTGCTTTGTCTCTGTCACCTACTCTTCTTACCGCTTTCGATGGTCATTCGTTTCGACCACATGGAGTTATCCCCTCTTTTCTCATGTAGTTAGGAGGGAAAACCGTGTGTGTCGAGATTGAAGTGGTCGACGCATCTCTCGACTACAATCTCTTGTTAGGGAGGAGTTGGACCTATGCTATGCAAGCAGTAGTCGCTATATTTTTCCATGTCTTATTGTTTCCACATGAGGGTCGGATCATGACCATTGATCAGTTGTCTTTCTCCCATCCTGACCCTTCATTAGGGACATCTGCGGTCCCAATGATCGTTAACCCTCAACCCGGTGTCGTCAACATAGGGGTTGGTTTGTGCCCACCTTTGATGGGTACTTTTGATTACCCACCTTTTCAAGGCGATGTTAAATTCATATCTGGCCACCATAAGGTTGAGATTTTCCAAGTTTCGTCGTTTTGCATGACTCACTTCAACGATCTGTGGATTCTTCCTTCCCCATCGGCCATGATGGAAAGGACAGGGAAACATGATATGTCCATGCCTTTGTCCGCAGCAGAAGTGGTGTACTCTTTAGTCCAGCAAGATTCTGTTGACCCCGATCCAACTCCCGCCCAAGAGTTAGATTTGATTCTAGAGCCTATTTGGGCTCAAGGTTCCCTCGCTGATACAGATTCTTTAGAATTAGTCTTGCCGTCATACGAAGCAATCATAGAAGCAATGACTAGTTTGGATAAACCCTGGGACGATCTCCATCACAGATCTTACTTCCTCCTAGCGTTAAGAAGAATTGAAGCAGGGGAATTCACTTTGACTATGACTGGAGATAGCTATTGTCCTATCAATCCCTTGGCTACGCATGTTGTTTATGTTGAGGGTAATATGGAAACCATTTCCAAAACTATACCTATTAACATCTCCAAAACCCCTGACATTGTGGAGAATGTTTTTGTCGGATTTGACTACTCCCCTGAAGAGATTCAAATCTACACGGATTTATTTAAGGAATTTCACGACAATTTTTCTTGGTCTTACGAGGAAATGCCATGCATCGATCCAAAAATTGTTGAACATGAAATCATGACTTATCTTGATGCTAAGACGGTTCAGCAGAAGCTTCATCTGGTTAATCCTAAGAAAGCAACAACTATTAAGGTTGAAGTAGAAAAACTTCTCAAGGCAGGTTTTATCTACCCCGTACATTTGACCCAATGGGTGTCAAACCCCGTGTCGGTTGAGAAAAAATAGGGTACGATTCGCGTATGTACAAACTTCCATGATTTGAACAAATCTTGTCCAAAAGATAATTTCCCCACACCATTTATTGACCAGATAGTCGATGAATGCATAGGTTGCAAGGCCTTTTCTTTCATGGATGGTTTTTCAGGATATAAT
This sequence comes from Picea engelmannii, assembly GCA_009831015.1. Lineage (NCBI taxonomy): Eukaryota > Viridiplantae > Streptophyta > Pinopsida > Pinales > Pinaceae > Picea > Picea engelmannii. The sequence goes on along the minus strand of ML798912.1, from coordinate 31,402 downwards.
CAAATACAAATCAAACTCGAAGACCAACACAAAACAACATTCATTTGTCCATGGGGTAAATTCACGTATCGTAAGATGCCTTTTGGTCATAAAAATGTTGGAGCTACTTTCAGCGGGCCATGTCTTTTGCTTTCCATGATCTCAAACATATCGTTGAGGCCTACCTAGATGATTTAACATCACGATCTTGTAAGATAACTGATCATCCCACACACCTCCAACTTATCTTTGAGTGATGTCGCTACTTAAGGATTCGCTTGAATCCCAACAAATTCAGTTTTTGCGTGATGTTGGGCCGTCTACTAGGTTTAATAGTTTCAACAATAGAGATCATGGTCGATCCTCTCAAGGTTGAGGCAATAGTTCAGTTGCCTCCCCCACATACAATCCTTCAAATTCAGAGTTTAAAGGGAAAAGCAAACTTTTTGCGGCGTTTCATTGCAAACTACGTCGAGATCACAAAGGGATTTATGCATTTACTGAAGAAAGACGTTCCTTTTCATTGGGACGATGCCACTCAATGCTCCTTCAAAGCATTGAAACGTTCCCTCACAACTGCCCCTCTGCTTCATCCACCCAATTATAATAAAGATTTCGTATTATACTTGGCTGCAGCAGAGTCAACCATCGGCATGGTCTTAGTTCAGGAGGATGATTTTTTGTCAGAATATGTGATTTATTACCTGAGTTGAGGCCTGGTTGGACCAGGACTCAATTATTCTCATATCGAAAAACTTGTGTTGGCAACAGTCCATGCTTTCCAATGGTTCTGTCATTATATTTTGTTTTGAAAGACCATCGTCATTACCGTTGTGAATCCGTTTCAACACATGTTGACACGACGGGTAATCGAATGAAAGATCAGTAGATGGATAGTTTTCCTCCAAGAATTTGACTTAGATTTCGTTTCAGCGAAATCCAAAAAGTCACTGGTCTTTGCGGAACTCATCTCGAAAATTCTGGTCGAGTCAGGTGATGTTATTCCTGAAGAGTCACCTATTCAAGGAGACATGTTTTTGATAGCATCTTCAGACCCCTAGTGTGGAGATATACTTGTCTATCTCTAGACTTTGAAGTGCCCAACCTCTTCTTCTCATGATGAACGTCGCTGTATACGTCATCAGGCCAAGAACTATCTCATACTTGAAGATAATCTGTATCGTCGAGGTGTATATTGCATCCCTTGTCGGTGCCTCACTCATGAAGAAGCGCAAATCGTGCTTAACGATTGCCATACTGGAGCATGTGGTGCTCATTTTTCTAGGTTGGAAATAGCCCAAAAGATTTTACGAGCCAGTTACTTCTGGCCGACATTAATCAAAGATTGTATCACATCAGTCAAGAAGTGCCACCCGTGTCAAATCTTCTCACGAAAGATGAGGGCACATCTTGCTCCCATGTTTCCTGTCATCACCGTTAGCCCCTTCACCAAGTGGGGGATTGATTACACTACCTGCAACCCTCCTTCAACAAGGGGGAACCGTTATATCATCATAGCAGTAGACTACTTCACCAAGTGGGTCGAAACTATGCCAACAGTTAAAGATGATGGCGAGACTGTCGCCCTCTTTTTGTTTAACCAGATTATAGCACGGTTTGGCGTACCGAGAGAGATTGTCACTAACCATGGCAGTCACTTTCATAACACAATGATGATCGATTTAACATCAAATCTTGGGTTGAGGCAAGAACATTTGTCACCCTACTACCCTCAAGTGAATGGTCAGGTGGAAGCTGTCAATAAATCTCTTAAGACCATCCTACAACGAACGATCAATTCGGCCAAGTCAAATTTGCATTTGATGTTATACTCGACATTATGGGCCTACCGAACATTTTTTAAGACTGCAACCGGTTTCTCACCATTTCAACTCGTTTATGGGATGGAAGCAGTTTTTCCCATAGAATGTCAATCCCATATTTAAAGTTGACAGCACAATTATTGCTATACACTTCACCTCTTGAAGAGCATTTATTATATCTCGAGCAGCTCAATGAGCAGCATCGTGATGTGTCCTTAGCTAACGAAGCTCACAAACAAAAATTCCAGTGTCAGTATGACCGGTATGTTCATCCTTGGATTTTCTCGGAAGGCGACCTTGTCCTGGTCTATGACTAAGATAAGGACCCACTGGTGGCAGGCAAGTTCAAACCCATGTGGTTCGGACCTTTCATCGTAAAATAGGTTCTAAAAAAGGGTTCTTATCATTTGGTAGACTTTCATGGAAATGATTTGGTAGAACCTAGAAATGGGCTCTACCTCAAGAAGTATTACTCATAGGTAGGTCACCTTGGGTAACTTTTTGTAACATATGTATAGTCTTTGTACTATTACTTTTTGGTTTCTTTTGGTTTTATGGACATGTTTTTTATGTTATCTTTTGTCACTGTGGCAGATGTCAAGTGAATCAGAGGTGTTAGTTGGATTCGCAGATGGTGCTAGTCGACACACTTGGAGGCTTGCCTCCCTAGCTTGGGTAATTTTTACACCGCGGGGCCAATTACTATCTTCAGGAGGTATATGTTTAGGTGACACCACAAACAATGTCACCGAATACAACGTAGTTATTGAGTTGCTTCGTGACACTTTTTCACTTGGTATCTCTCACCTCCGTGTCTATTTAGATGCTCAATTGGTTGTGTCTCAGTTAAATAGAGTCTACCGTGTTCATGATCCTACTTTACACCAATGGTTCCTTAGGGTACGTCTCTTAGAATGAATCTTTGATTATATTACATATTTTCATGTTCCTAGGAGATTAAATCAAGTCACAGATACTCTAGCTAATCAAATTTTAGATTGGCATCTCGCACACGTATAAGAAAGACACACACGTGCACATGTAAATACATTTTTTTTAAAAAGCAAATGTAATCCATAAGACATAAAAAGGACATAAATTTCCATATATAATATCAAAAATATCAGAGTACAAGCCTAGGCGCAAGTGCCTCAAAAATATGTCCAGTAACGAGTCATGGGGCTTATGCCCTCAAAAATATACAAATAGTTCCCTTAGCATGTGAAAAGTCCAGCCTAACTAAGGACGGGGCCTATTGGCCTTGTTGTAATGGTCAACGACATTTACCAAACACGGAAAAAGTCGTACCCATGTCCGTGGAGCCCTCACTACATGAGGTTGCATAGACAGTGACAGATCCTCGATCTCTGCCATGGGGACTGTGCGAATGAGTGAGGTAAAGTTTCTCTCTACTCGTCTCAAAACTCTCTCAGCCTCACCGGCTGGAGGTCCTCTTGTTGTTGTTGGTCCACCGTTTGCAGCTGGGGTGGCCTCTGGTTGAGGACTTCTCCTATTCCTCACATAGTCCGTTGGTCGTACTAGCCCCACATCTGCACATAACAGACACAGATCTATTAGATACTCTGGTGTATATATAAAAAAAATGATATATATAAAAAAACAACAAAAAAACTACATATATTTAACAACAAAAAAAAATGAAGCAAACTTACCCATCTCTCCTTGCTGCTCTCTGGGAGGTACTGGTATCTCAGGATCTCTAGAGAAGTCAATCCTAGCATAGGGGTAGTCCTCTATGCCTGGAATCTGTCGTGCTCACCAAGAAAAGAACTTGTCATCGAAGGCCTCAATGGTCCTCCCTCCCCCCTGTCGTGGCAACAGCGTCGCCCATCTGCATAGTGTGGGGTGACAGGCCTCCTTCCCTCGTATAGTCTCTCTAGGAATGAAACTGGGCACTCTCTCAAAGAAGAAAGAACAAAGAATTGTCCCAAACCCAAAGTTCCTTTGATTCCACATTCGACACTCTGTTAATTTCCTCTTCATACAATCCAGTAAGGTGGTGCTCCAGTCAAATATTTTTTTGTTTAAGAACTGAACTGCACAATTCATGTGCGCACAGGAATCCTGATGCAAAGACGCAGACCCAGTAATCCGCCCAATGAGAAACACTATCACTTTTAGTGATAAGTTTGAGATCTTGCTTATCGGCACTTGCGAGCTCATTCTATCAGTATCGGCTTCACAATGGAGTCCAATCAACTCCAATATGTTGTGAGGCCTAGAGGGAAAGGTATGAAAATTGACTGATTCCACTCTCCTCGAGAGGCCATTCAGAAAGTAGATATCCTCTCTCGTTGGAGCGAGCGACTACCCCTCTAGCATAAAGGCCTCTGCGTCAGGATGCCAATAATCCACCAAGGCGTTCAGTAGCCTAGGTTGTGCTCGCATGAAAGGACAATGGAAAAAATTTAACAAACCACACTACAACAATGCAGCAAGAGCATCAGGGTCCTCATCAACCAACACATCAATATCCTCATTCTCTCTTTCCCTCCAGTGAACATATATCCTATAAATAGACAAGTTCAAGAGGGTTAACTCTTGTTTATTTTTTATTTTTTACACTAAATGGAAGGTCCACACGGGCTGTAGTGCTCACAGTAGCATGTACACTCGAGTTGTCATAAGGCAACCCATGTGTACACTCAGGTTGTCATAAGACAGCCCACGTGGACGTAGGGATGACCTTTTAAAGGTCGACGCCCCCCAAAAAAATGAACTTAAATATATAAAGAAAGAATTAAATTGCAAGAGGGTGTAGTGAGTACTTACTTGGTCCAAGTGGATGGTCGTTTCATCCATTAAATCTCCTGCAATCAACTCTTTACACAAAGGGGTAGTTTCGACTTTTAGTCAATTTCTCAATTAGCAATGGTGATAATGAGCTGCCAACTTCTATTTATAGACTTTTTGGCCTCTTTTTGTCAATTTTTTGACCTTTTTGTCATTTTTTCTAAACTGAATATCATTTAGTATGGTTCGGGAGTTTTCTTTGGATTGTCATGAGAATATTTCTTTGGGTATTTGGAAACTTTTTGGAGTTTTGGGTCGTTTTGAAGGTCCTTTGGTAAAAAGCCATTTTTTCCAACTCATTGCATTTAAAGATAGGATTCCACCTCCACTTTCTACATCTTGTTGTCTTTTCTGCTTTGCCATAGGATCGGTCCCACTGATTTGCAACATAGAACCATCATTGTTGATTTAGGAGTGTCGTAATTTAGTGGTAGAGCCTACCTTAACATGGATACCCTAGGCAGATCCTAGTTGCATTTTGGTGTCCATGATGTCACTAACGACTATAGGCCCGGGAGTCCTTACTAGTTTTTCCTAATTACGAGTTTTGAGCCTCATTTGCATGATTCCTTATCACTCTTGAACTCACCCTCGGGAATCCCAAAACTTAACGGGTCTTCTTTTAAGCTCTTTTCAAACCCTCTAAACATGAAAATATTGTCGAGCAATCTTGTTGACCTTCACGCTCGCTAAACTGAAATTTGAAGTCACGTATATTCGATGGTAGTTTACCCCTTTTTCAGTTTGGATGGTCAACTATACGAACAAAGGTATACTCTAGGAGCCTTGGTTCTATAGAAGAGTATTCTCAGGTATAATTTTAACCCTTTTTCGGGCCTGAGGGACTAAATTTACGAAAAAGGAACCCCCATGGAGTCCATAGTTAAGCTCTTTTCAGACTCCCTAAAATTGAAAAGATCGTTGAGTGACCTTATTCTTTCACACTTGTTAAAATGGTCCAGAAGAACATTCCTAACAGAGTCCATAGTTAAGCTTTTTTCAGACTCCTTGAAAATGAAAAAATCGACGAGTGATCTTGTCTCTATCACACTCATTAAAATGGTTTTGAATAGACGTCTGGTTGGTGCTAGTTTACCTCTTTTTCAAGATGACTAGACTATCTTCGAAAAAGGTACCCCAACAAAGTCTCCTTTTACATTTTTTTAGACTCTCTAAATATGAAAAACCGCTAAGCTTACCTTCTCTAGGCTCGTTAAAATTACATCGAAGGACGTTACCATTGTGTGTTTTGTTAACCATGTTTGCATACCTACGTCTTTGGCCTAATGTCGGCTCCCTATTGCTCTCAACTGAACCATCTGAAGCATGCCTTATACGCAAGCCCTGTAGCACTTTGCCTCTGCGTCTTGACACATTTGGCCCCTGGAGGATTTTTCTCGAGTGTACTTTTCCTACATATGACCCTTTGCCCTGAGCATCCCTATGTTTTGTGCGCTTGGAACTAGTATATTTGCGACACTTGATCCTCCTTTGTAACGTAGCATTCTTTTATTCTTTTTCAAGCTTTCCGAAATTATTGAAAAAAGACAAAAAAAATCAAATATATACCAAAAAGAGGAAGGGAAAAGTATTTTCTTTTTAATGGAAGCACAATGACTCACCCTTGGACAAAGTACATCCTTCCATTTGTTCATCAAGCCCTGGGATTTAATATGAACTTAGGAGTATTTTCTCGCTACATAGAGTTGTTTCCTCCTCTGTTTGGTTATTCTTTCAAACATATGGAGAGTTTGTGTTGCCTCCTACATTGCGAACTTATGTCAATGCCATGCTCCCTGAGTCTCATCATTTGTTGTGATTTTGTCTAAGGGAAGTTTTTACCAAGCTTGAGTCGGTCCATCTGCATTCTGTCTCTTGCCCTCATCCCCGGCCATCCCGAAAGTACAATCAAGTCTTTGTTTGAAATCAATGAAGCCTTCAGTCTAATCATCAAGATCCTCTAGTCCATTCTCAATGAGCCATCGAAGACCTCTGGGTAGTGAAGTTGTACACTCATATTACACTCCTACCTGAGTTTTGAAGATTTTGAATTTGATGCTCACGCTCTGAAGACCTCATCTCCAGCCAATAGGCCTTATCAGCTTCTAAAAGATGGATACTATACATGTATATATTTTTTATTTTGAGATGTATATCCATTGTGTATTACTCACGGCTACACTTTATATAGTTATATGACATGGATCCACAATGTATTTGATTGGTAGCCATGATTTTATTTCATTCCGAGCATGGGTATGCCTGCCTTGGTGAGACAATTTTTATTTTGCAGATGGCACCTCCCACATTCTGGTCCCTAGGCTCACTGGTTTGGTACACTGATAAATATTGATAATGTATTTTGGCCATCAGATACTCTTATGACCTCACACATTAGGGGGCATATGTTATAACCCTAATTTGCACCAGACATGCTTACCTGGCATCAGGCCATCTCATTTTCCTTCTTTTCCAAGCCACTTGTTGTTCCAGAGTCTGTACTTAAGGCTTAGAAAGTACAGGGTCTAGGCATCCGAAAGTGGTGTGAAAGATAAAAAGGGGAAGAATCAACCTTTTGGGAAGGAAGCTAAGGCTGATTTCTAGGTAGTCAGTATCTCGCTTCCAACTATTCTTGGATGCTTATATCTCATTCAATTGCAGCCCAAGAAAGTTAAAGTTCTACCCAGGTGATGGTTTTTTTAAGTATGGTATCGAAAAGGTTCAGAGCGATACTGGTTTGGTCCGACAAGTTGGGTTCAATATTAGGTTGTCTTGTAACGGGGACAGTCATAAAGGAACAGAAAAATTAAAGGAGAGTTCAAAGTTTAGGATGTTGCCTCAAATTTCTAATCGTATAAGAGAGAACTTTTGAATCCAATATTAAAGATAGAATGCAAACCAAAGGCCTTTTCCCGTGACTGAGTTATGTTTTAAATAAATTGTGTGTGAAATGTGAGAAAAACATTAAGCTCTCTATAATGCGAGGCTCCTATCAAGGGAGAATCTCACCCTGTAAACAGAAGAAGAAAAGGATAGGAAAAAACCTGACGAAGCATAAAATATGAAGATCTAAAGAGTTCACAGGTCTTGTACCTGCTGATAGTCGATACAGAGGAAAAACTGTAGATGATATAGATGACTAAAAATCGATCACTACACTAGAGGTTTTACTAAATTGCATTGAAACATTCATCAGACATATATATGCGAAATGAAATTGAATATAAAATAATAGAGGAAACAAACTCATAACACAATATTGATGGAATCAGGAATCTTCGGATCGCTTTGTATTAATTTTCAAAAGGATAAAGTCTCTGTTACAATCGACCAAAAAAGGTCCAGCCTCTTTTTCATCTTCAAAGTGCATATTTATACAACTTCTATATGCTAGAATCTCAATTGTTCCAGAGGTTTTCGGTTACAAAATGTGGAGTTCAAGCGTTTCACTGCTTCATGTTTATCCTCACTTCATGTAGGTAGATCGCCTTCCTTTCTTTACTCTTTGGGTTCAAAAAATAGAAACGATAGACACTTGTCACTATTTGGTACCGGAAACCTGCCCCTTCACCTGCTAGGTGCAAGTGACGCATCTCTCCACCAACTGGGTTATCAACCTAGAAGGCTCCGCTTGGTTGTTTGAATCGAAGGTGTAACAATCCTTCGCTAACTGTGGCAACCTTCCTCCTACTTGTCGGTCTTCAATGATGATAGAACATAATAGTACACTTGGCTTTATTAGCCACTTATCCACTTGGACTATATCTGTCTGGGTTACTTGTCATATTTCAGCCTGCTCTCTTTCCTCATTCTCCTTGATATTGAGCAGGTACTTGGCTATATCCATCTGGCCCAGTGTCCCGGTGTTTCTTTCACTATCAAGACCCAACAAACTTTCATCTATAACCCCGAGAGTTTCTTCACAAAATTTTCTTACCTCTTTAGCTAGCTCTCTGCTCTCTGATATATTTCGCTCCCATGCCTTCAGTAAGATGGTACCTCTAGTCTGCTCTGGGATGGAGAGTTTGGAACTACTGCCCATTTCTTTTTTCCTCATGGCTATAACAACCTCTTGGAAAGTGACCTGAGCCGCCCCGGCTTCTATTTCTCTCAAAGAGATGTTTTCCAACACTTGATCAATGATTTGGCAGTGGTTTTGAATGGTTTCCACTTTAGCAAGTAAATCTCGTTGAGTTGCCGACACTTTTTTTCGAATTTCTATGGATTGGCATTGGAATATCCCGATATCTATCACCTGGATTTCGGCGAAATTTAATTTGGCCTGTAACTGCCCTATCAATTCTTCTTGTTGGTTTATCTGTGATTGGCTGGTCTAGGCCGCCTACTGTGTTTTTTCAAGATCAGATTTGAGCCGGTCAATTTCCTTTTGATTAGGTGCTCTAGCTTGCTCTATACCTATGTTCGCCTGATCTCTAGCAGTTTCCTCTGTTGTAGCTAGCTTAGCCTCCAAAGTTTTGATCAAGCGGTTTTTCCGCTTCAACTGTTCTTTTAGGGACCTGACAGAATATTGGTTGGTTGTAGCAAAATCCCCCAATGTCCCTGCTATCTGAGTTGCAAATTCTTCTTTTTTCATGGATTTTCCATCAGCTAATATTTTGAATTTTTGGCTACCGTGCCCGCTTCTCGGTAAATCTCTTGCTTCACAACGGCCTTTCTCTTCTTATCGAAGAAAAACTCATTCGAAGGCAACTCTTCTACAGTAATGGGCGTCAGTTCCTCGCCAAAAATCCATCCCTCATCGGGGATCCCCTTCGTGGACTGTAGGGGAGTGACAGAAATGATCGGACTGTCAATTTGCTTGGATGGTTTCCCTGAGGTAACAACCGAGATTGGCTTGCTTGGAGGATTGGAGATCTCGGCTTCCTGTTTCGGGCCCCCAGTTTTCTTTTTCTTTTCCTGGTTTTCCTCTTGGTCGGGTCTTGAATTTTTTGAGCCCTTAGCTTCTGTTTGTTGTATATTTTTCATTGGCAGGTTCTTACCCTATAATACTGGGGTAAGACAGCTCTGTCGGTGTTCCTGAAATTTGAAAAAATCATCCCTCTCCTCGGGCAACAGGGCTTGAATCCATCCTAAGACCTCGACATAAGATCTCGCACTCTAAAGATATCATCATGAGGTGAATTATGATTTTCAAATCCTTTTAGGCCAGAATTCGCCATGTGATTTCCCACGACCTTGTGTGGGTCATGTTTCTTAAACTCAATGTTGACTCATTTAAAAAATTCCAAGGCCGCAGCCTCGGCTTTGGCATGTCCGAAGTCTAATAAAGAACAAGTATTGAAATGAATGGGGAAGGGTAGCCATACCTTTTTTGAAAATCCTTTGAGCTCTTTGTTTATTCCACCAATCACGGTTTGTCTGGCGATTTCATGACAAACTAGCCTATCCGACACAAATAGTGGTAGAGCATATGGGGGAACAGAGGAGCCGAAAACACTGATATATGAAAATTCTTCCTCTACGTACCAGTCATCCACACTATTCAAATTGGTGGCGATGTTATCTAAAATATTGGGCGGTGGGTTACCGAAGATGGAGACATGCATCAGTACCATTACCCAATTGAAGATCTCATATATAAATTATGTAGCATTATCCTCCCAAAGTTTTGAATGATAGACATGGATAGGCTCAGCATCTGCTGGAGTCCAGCTCCATCTCATTAGAGGGAAAGGCATCTTGAAGTAAACGATGTCCATGATGTAGGCAGACATAAAAAATGAAGCGACCTTCCCATTCGCCTTATGTGCTCGATACTCAGTAATCCAACTAGTTAGACTGTCTGACAATAGTATGGCCCAGTCTAAGGAAAAACCTTCAGTGACTGTGTGAATCAGAGGAACCCATGGGAGGAAAAAATGTGCAATGTCCTCCCTCCCATACAACTTACAGGTCATCATAGCTATGTACCTGAATTGTGGTTCTAAGGAACAGATTGACTAAACTTTGTTACCATCCACCCTGAATTTTGCGAGGTGCGAGACCCAATACTTGATCAAATCAGACAAGTTTTTGTCGTATTTCTCACATTCCTTCCACTTAAAACCTTCCAGAAACTTGGCATTATATGTGAAGTTTGGTGTGGGTGACAGTTGGTACATCGCCTACAAATGTTCTGGTCTAAAGGTCCCAACCGCCACCTTTTGCTCGCTGATAATAGTCCTAGTCGGGATATCCACATGGTCCAGTGCCCATCAGATCATATCATAATAGGGAAAGAGTCATGGCCTTGCCGCTATCTTGTGCATCTCCGCTTGAAGGACGATTTTGTATTTGGTGGCCAAATCATCTTTCTCGTTGTCACTGGAATCATCTGAACAGTCCACCAATTCGGATTGAAGAACATCGGAGACGTATGACCAAGTTCTAACAGTGTCAATACTTCGGGGTGAAGTATCGAAAACGGTATCTGTGCCCTGACCTGAACTCTCAGCAATCGCCTTGGATGATTTTTGTGGAGCCATGATAGAGGATTATGTAGCTAGCTCTCCTGTAGTAAAAATGTAGATGCAGACAAAAGTTAGCCTGATGAAAAAGCTTCTTTGTGCAAAACAGAAATGAAATTTGAAATAATGAAAGAAAGAACTCTTTATCTTAACCATTTAAAACCCCGGTGTCCTTGCGAACAAAATGGTCAAATCATTTTAAAGAAATATTTAGTAGTAAAAATCCATATCCTTACCTGTCACTTCACCATATTTCAAATAAATGCCATAAAAATTTTACGGATCGTGACACAAATTATTACAAAAGACATTTAAATTTACCCCGTAGACAGTGCGTGTTAAGATTTGCATTAATGCACTGATTAATCTGGCTTAGCTCCTTTAATTAGGTTTTAATTAAACTTTAATCACCCTTTTTGGCATTCGCCATATCGGGAGATTTCATTCATACCTTTCGAGCTCCTAAAACCCGAGATCGCGATGATGCGATCTAGCTAAACAAAAACATAATTTGGATTAAGTGTTTAATTAATACGTGCTTAATTAAAATCACGACTTCGCGAATCGGGGCTACAAAGGTAGAGTTTCTTGGAAGAGAGAATTTCGAGTCGTGAAACCCCAACAATGTTTAACTATGGTTTAAAGTGACTTACCCCTGACACTCACCCAGGTGACTTTTGAAACTATCTCGCGACCTCACCTATCGGAGTTATGACAGTAAAGTTTTTGGGGTGAGCGATCACCGAGACATGAAATCCCAACAATACTTAACTAGGGTTTAAGGAACTTTACTCTCGATGCTAACATGGGTAATCTTTCAAGGTCATTTCGCGACTTCATGCATAAGGGCTTGGAAACCGTGTGACTTGTAACTCCCGAGGCATGATAGCCCGAGGTATATAAAGGTGAAAATCTTGCTTAACAATTAAAAGGCGGTGACTTGAGACTATAACAGTTATCGCCATTTCGCATGTCGGGTTAAACTTATGATTGCAAGAATTATACTTCAACCACTTATAAAATGTGGCTCCAACATAGGCTCCAACTAGGGATCTTGTCTTCCTGTGAGACGGGAAGAACAGAAGACCATGTGCCTGTATTGGGTAAATGGAGTCATGGGTTTCATTTCTGCGAAACTTGTTTTATGAAGGGGATACAAAGGGAAGAAGAGACTTCGTCTTTACTTCTGAAAAGATTTTTCAAAACTCAAATGTGTTCTGGACTTAGCTGCAACCCCTTTCATGACCTTCTGCTTCTCATTACTAAATTCAGGTCTGCCTTAAGATAATCAAAATAGTCCTAGGAAATCCAACAGATCTTGTGGCTTTTGGCTTTCATCAAATGAAGTTTATTACATGTTTTTAATCGGGGATCCCTGTCTGAACTTAGGATGCAAATCCAGTTTTGAAAAAAATGGCTACCAGAGTAGAGTGAGATTCATGTATGACAGCTTTACAGATATCTCAGATATTGCTTCACTTCTAGCCAGTCTGTTCAGTACCCCAGTGAAGCTATCTGCCCCTTTTTTACTGAATTTCCTTTCACCACTTCGAAATATAATTATGCATTTAAATGTTGAGACGAGGGAAATCATTTATGAATTTCCTTTCATCGTATCCTTAGACTAGATGGGGGCAATCAAATATGAATTTCCTTTCACCATCTGTCTTATAATTTACTTTTTAGAACACGAAGTGGGGGCAATCAGTTTGTATGAGGGATGATATCTGTGTAATATTTGCAGTGGAGGTCTGTCAACTTTATTTGATTACTTGGTGCCAACCTTCCCTTAACTTTCAAAACACCTTATCCCATAGGGAAAATGGGAAAGATTACTTCCAGGGGCCTTCCTTTGAGCAATATTCGATCCTTCGAAAACTGTTAAAAAAACTAGAAGAGTTAGGATCAACCTACGCATAACTTTGTTTAGTAAGAGACTGAGGGGTTGTGAAGATTGGCTTACTTTCTAAAATATTCTTTACAGCTTCCAAAGCTAAAACATAATCTCTTCTCCCTATGTATGGAACCCAAAAAGATGCTTGGTTTTTTAAGAAGGTAAGTTTGCGGACAGAAAAAGGGTGATGGAGAGAGATTTGGGATTCGAAACACAGGGATCATGGATTAAAACCGACTTTGAGACCCTTTTCCGGAGACGCTTTACTTTCTCTGCTTATCTTAATTACCTCCTATCTTTATCTAGGTGAAACTCTTCGGACCCAGAGTAAGGAATCGTTCTTTTAATAACCAGTCAAGCGAAAACATCATAATTATGAGACCGTCACGATGCTTTAGAGACCTTCATTAAAAAAAAAAAAACTCTCAGGAATTCGTACCTTTTCCTTACCAATCATTTTCTTTTAAAATAACGGAAAACTTTTTCTATCACCCATTTTTGGCGAATTTAGTCTCCTATATATGACTTTATGTTTGCTCCTTTCGCTTGTTTGGGCTGCAAGCTGGAATCCTATAAACACAAAGAGTGCTTTTTAAAAGAATTGAATACATTGAAAATTTTGTATCTCTACTTCTACAAAAATCACTGACCTAATTAATTAGAGGTGAAAGTAAACTTACCCAAAAGAAATTATGAAATAGAAAGAAAACACAAACCAGTATATACAATGTAAATTTTTGGGAACCAATTATTGCATATAGTGTTTTAAATAACGCTCATTGACAGGGGCGTTGAGGATTTTACCATCCAGATTTTCTAATAGAAACAAATTTTTTCCTTTGGGAGCTGCGACTTTGAACGGTCCGTACCAGATATGATCAAATTTACCATGTTTTTTCAAGTCTTCCTTCCTAGCATCCCATTTCAAAACCAAATCGTCAGGAAGAAACTCTCTGTCTTTGGCCTTACGATTGAATAACATTTTCATGTTGTCTTGGTACTTCTGCAACCTTTCGTCCACTTTGACCTTGTGTTGTTCTACTTCAATCAGTTGGTTTATCCTTCTTGTGACAGGATTTGGTTCTTCTTTCTCATATTGCCAAGTTTTCATTACAGGAAGCGCTAGGTTTATGGGTAATACCACATTGGTCCCGTACACCATTTGGAAAGGAGAAGTGCCGATAGATTTTTTCGTGCCTATCTGATTCGCCCATAAAGCGTATTTCAAATGCACATGCCAATTCTTTTTGTTCCCGTTCAACACTTTCTTAATTACATTGATTAGACTCTTGTTTGAAGACTCGGCTAGTCCATTTCCTTGGGGGTAATATGTCATGGAATGTCCAAGAACGATATTTTATTTTTTGGCAAAAACTGATCATAGCCAAAGATTTAAAAGCCTGGGCGTTATCTGTGACTATCTTTCGGGGGCAGCCAAATCTAGATAAAATGTTATATTCTAGGAAATCTATTACCACCAAATTCATTGCCCTTCTGGTTGGAATAGCCTCCACTCATTTAGTGAAGTAATATGTGGTAGCCAGGATCCATTTGTGTTGAGCGCTAGAATGGGGGTTAATTTCCCTTATAAAATCTAGTGCCCATTGCTGAAAAAGGGATTTTGTCTTGACTGGAACCAATTGTAGCACTAGGAGTTTATGCTTGCCTATGAACAATTGGAAAGGGTTACAGGTTCTGACTTTGGCATTGACGTCTGAGAAAAGTTTTGTCCAATAATACCCTGCCCTCAGGATCTTATAAGTTTTCGCCCTCCAAGCGTGATGTCCCCTGCACACTCCTTCATGAAATTCGCTTATGACCTTCTTTGTTTCTGATTCAACCAAACAAAGCAACAGGAAGCCAAGTGGGTCCTTCCAATACAATTGAATTTCAGATATATAGTACTTGACCGCATGCAGTTTTAGCATCCTGGATTTGGATGATGATAAGTCACTTGGGCATTTCAAGGTCAGCAGGTAGGACACTATGTTTTTGTACCAATCTATGAGGCAAACTTCTCTTCGATTATGATTGCACTTGTTTTCTCATCGAGCTCGTTCATGTCCACACCCTCTTCACATCCCTATAGGCCATTTATACTAAGGGCTCTGAAATTTGATTTAGCTAACATTTTAGCCAAACCTTGTCCCTTTACTAGTCTCATCGGTTTTATCTCCAGATCAAATTCTTGGATTTTAGTGAGCCACTATCCCCTTTTTCCATCACTGTCGGACTGAACCAAAATGTCTTTTACGAAGCTGGTGGGTATGTACGTGATTACCTTGGAATGCAACACGTAAGTTCTAAAAGCCTTTAATGCCTTCACCATAGCATATGCTTGTTTTTCCATTATATCGTATCTGAGTTCAGCGTCTTTGAGACTTTTGCTAAAAAAAAGGCTATCGGTTGCTCGAAACCTTCTTCATTTTTCTATAGGAGTATCGCGGTAAATGTGTGTTCGGAGGCGAACGAGAAAATAAGAAAATCCTTTAGATAATCAGGGCTTTCCAATACAGGTGCCTCGCTTATAACCTTCTTGATGCGTGCAAACAATGCTTTCTCTTCTGCTGTCCATTTCACTTCGTTGTTCTTCTTTAGAATATCTGTGATCAATTTCACAATTTCAGCAAAGTTTGGGATAAATATCCTCAAAAAATTTATTTTTCCTAAGAATGACTGAATTTCTTTTACATTTCTAAGAATATATATAGTGTTTATAGCTTCAACCCTGCTAGGATCAATTTTAATTCCATCTCGAGACACAATATGGCCCAAGAGTTTACCTTCTTGCATGGCAAAGTGAGACTTTTGGGGGTTTAAAGACAAACCAAACCTGCGAAATTTTTCAAACATCTGCTTGAGATGTATCAAATGATCTTCATCAGATTTAGAAAAAACGGTTAGATCATCGAGATAGATAACCACGAACTTGTCTCTTTCGCCAATGAAAGCGATATCCATAGCACATTGAAAGGTGGCACCTGCATTCATTATACCAAAAGGCATCTTATCATACATGAATGTACCCCAAGGGGTAGTGAAGGCTATTTTTTCTTTATCATGTTCATTTATGGCAATTTGATTGTACCCGGAGAACCTGTTGATCATCGACATCTTATTTTCCCCAACTACCTTTTCTAATACGTGATCTATTTTGGGTAGAGGGTAGTTTTCTTTGAGGGAGGACTTATTTAGATTTCCAAAATCAACACACAGTCTAATCTCCCTGCTCTTCTTTGTAACCGGGACCAGGTTTGCTACCCAATCGGAGTATCTCAGTGGTACGATTATTTTTGCGTCAAAGAGATTTTTAACTTCCCTTTCGACCACGAGCAATAAGATAGGGTTTATTTGTCTAAGTTTTTGTCTAAAGGGTTTGACACTAGACTTCAGGGGTATCTTGTGTTCGATCATAGTGGTGTCGTAGGTTCTCAGTTCTTCGTAAGACCAAGTGAAAATGTCTTTATACCACCTGAGTAAGTCTTTATACTTTCTTTTTACCTCAGGAGGAAGGTACTTTGATATTTTTACCATCCTAGGCTCTTCTTTGGTCCTTACGTTGCAGTCTTCAACCTCTTCTGGTTGGGGTTGCAGAGTGGGTTTTAAGGGCATATCATTCTGATCGAACAGTATCTCCAGGGGGATTAGTCCCTTCGGAATCTGATTATTCTTTAAAACCAACATGCGATGGTTAGAAATTTTTTCTCGGAACTCTTGAGGCTCCTCTCCCTCTTTCATAATCAAGGTGTGATCATTTTGGTTCTCCTAGTCAGTGTGGGTTTCAGAGAAATCACCCACCATTTCTAGGAACTTTCTGACCTATTCGTCATCCTCAAAAACCTGCCAGTGTTGTATGTTGTTTGGTATGGATGGTTTGTGCCTTACCTCTATGTGGTACTTTAATTTGAAAGCAATGGGGGGTACGAAAGTTGAAGCCGCTTTGGCCAGTGAATCGGCTTGCTGGTTTTCGGCCCATGGGATGAAATGAACCTTTACCGATGAAAAGAATTTTTCCATAAGATCCCAGGCGCAATTTTTGTAAGATCTCAATCTTGGGTGTTTGGCCTGGTATTGTTTATTTATTTGTTTCACTATCAACTCTGCGTCTCCATAAACTTTCAAGTTCTTTATGTTCAACTTCCTAGCAGCTTCCAACCCTAAGACTAAGGCTTCATAATCACATACGTTATTGGTGTAGTATATATCCCTCTGAATCTTGTAAGAGAAAAGGATAACAAATTCATTTTCAGGTGCCACAAAAATTACTCCTACACCTGCTCCTTCACATGACAGGGCATCGCCAAAATACATTTTCCAAATCCCAGTGCTATGCATATTTTCATATACCTTTTCTGATTCATTATTATCTAAGTAATTCTCTTCTGCACAACTATTAACATCATCATCAAAAGACATAATACAATTTCCTAGATCTTGATCAACAATATAAATAGGATAATTGTTAGGATTCTGAGGGTCGCTCACTGTGTAGGCTAGCCTCGTTTCCCTGTATAGCTGAGTAAGTTGTCCACCAAACATAGGAATCATGGCGTAGGTCATGTCTAGTTGAAGAGACCCACCAAGTTTGTCTCCCCACGACCTAGATAGAAGTAAGCCATACTTCGGGGGTATATCGGCAATAACTACATCCATTAGGACGCTTTTCGCCGAGACTTGTGGAAGAGTGACTACTAAATATTTTATCATACCCATGCACTTAACTCTTCTTGAATTGAAAGAGTAGAGATCTTCATAAGGCCTGGTGATCTCAAGGCTTAGTCTATCCATAATAGTTTTGGGCATCACATTATGTGAGGCCCCAGAGTCTAGCATGCAGTTATGCAGCAGTCGATCGTGCACATTCAGGGTGATATAGAAAGGAGCAACGGTGTCTCTGGCACCCTTGAAATGTGGACCAAAAGTGATATTGGGCTTATCATCTTCCAAGTTTATCACGTCAGAGTGACTTTCTAGATCCGAAAAACCTATCACTTTGGTCATCTGCTTTTGATATACATGATTCTTTGCTAATTCCACCAAAGGGATCGATATTTTTATCTTATTTATCTCATTTTCGAGGTTAAACCCTCCACTACCTTTGTTTGTTTCTTTGGTTGAAACCTCAAACTCCTTCTTTTCTAATTTATTTGTATGTGCTGATTTATCACCCGTGAGTTTATCTACCGGTGTATGTGTTTCAGTTTTCTTGGTTTCCTTTGTTTAGGTCTCAATCTCCTTTACTTTGGGATATAGAAAGTTTGCCCCTTTCATTTTTCTATTAGATGTCTTAGTCTCTTTTGGGGCGGGCTCGTATACTTCACCTCTAGGGAGAATTTTCTTGGGTTGAGGAGTCAACGCAAGTTTGTTTTTAGACCTCAGGTTATACCTAGGTTGGACCTCAACCATTATAGAATCAGTTATTTCTTGATAGAAAAAAACATCGATGTTGTTTATGTCTTCGTCTTTATTTGAAGGTTGTTGAGTGTTCAAGGACTTCTCGTAATCTTCTTTAGTTAAGTAAGGTTGTGTGCAGTCGTCACCCAAATTTGTCACATCTTCATCCGAATCTTCGAAATCTTGGAGTTCATTTCCTCCTATAAAATTTTCATTTTTTAAAGGAGTTTGAATTTTCTGATCTTCATTTTTTATCTGTCTTTGTTGATTTTGAGGATTAGAGTTTCTTCTGAATTCCCTTTTAATGAAAGGATTGGCCTTGGATTGATCTAGCTCCATTCTAGAAATCTTATTTGATAACTCTTTAATTATCCTAGCTATATCATCCATTTTGTCATCTGAGGATCTATTAGACCCTGAGGGTCCCGCTTGTTTCCTAAAATGTTTGGTTTCTTGGTTCCCTGTTTCTACTTTTGTTTTCAATTTGCCAGAAGCCATCATGTTGGATTCGATTTCCACGGCATCATCTTGCATTTGGGTTAGGGTAGCCCCCCTCCTTTCTCTCAAAAGAAGTGTGAAATCGGGTTCGAAGGCTCCCGCAAAGGTTACCTTGGTTGCAGGTTGGGATGGTTTAACTTCGACTGGGATCTTATTATATAACTTGTTAAATATTTGAATGAATTCCATAACAGTTTCCGAATTCTTTTTCTTTAAAGAGCCAAAATCTGTCAAATAATACAAATGGTATTTCCTTTCGCCCCATTGTCTGAGAAAGGAGTCTTCTAGGGAATCATAGGATAATATTGATCCTGCGGGTAGACTTTGAAACCAGGTTCGTACCTGTCTTTCGAAAGTCTAAACAAACAACCTCGAATATACGTCTTCGTGATCGAGACCTAGAATATCGGTGAACTGATAAAAAAAGTTTATATGTTCAGCTACAGTCAAGTCCCCTTCCCCTGTAAATTTAGGTAAGTTTTTTATGTAGTTCTTCAGGAAGGTCATGGAGAGGGACAGGCAGGACCAAAGGCGCATATCTCACGGCTACTTTAGTGAACACGCTGGGAGGCGGGGGAGGCCCTTGGGCCCCCACTCCTCCTTCTGGAGCCACTCCACCTCCCCCTCCTAAAACCCCTCCACCTCCTCCGACGACGACCACCATCAGTACTAATGGATAGGAAAAAGGTGTGTTATATATAGGGTTCTAGAAGACTAAAAGAGAATTTCTAGCTTCTTCAAGACACGAGAAAACCAAAGACGGGTGAAAAGAGATGTGAGGACTTGGCTCCTCAAATTTGCAAGAGATGTAATTAGGGGAACCCGTGGGTGTGGAATCTGAGTATATGGTATACTCTTCGAGACTTGGTGAGTTCGTGAAATCTAACTGAAGACTCAACGGGATATCAATCTCTGATAAATTCACTGCGGGGTTTTTACCTTTGTGTACACCAGAGGTTGTCGGATGGATTTCACTTTTAACCTCAGAGAGAGTTAAATTTGGGTTGATGGTTTCAGGGAGGAGATTGTGCAAAGTTGAAGGTTCAAAGGAAATTTTAGCCTTGGGTTGTGGGTGCTTAAGCTGATAGACTGCAGTGGTTGGCTTAAGGGAACCTCTAGTTTTCAGTATTTTTTCAGGATCAGAAATAGGCGTGGTATGTTTACCCTACGGTTTTTTTCTGGTGTTCCTTCAACCAGATGTCAGCTTATTTAAATGTGGAGTCGCCAAGTGAAAGATAATAAAATCCTTTAGAAGGTGTTCACTCTTTGTTCACTATCAAAGGGCGAAACTTGCAAAAATGTCGTTCTTCCCAGGGAAAAGGTTTCGTAACTTCATCCCCAGAAACGGCGCAAGAAAGATGTTGTTCCAGAGTCTGTACTTAAGGCTTAGAAAGTACAGGGTCTAGGCATTTGAAAGTGGTGTGAAAGATAAAAAGGGGAAGAATCAACCTTCAGGGAAGGAAGCTAAGGTTGATTTCCAGGTTGTCGTTGTATCACTTCCAACTGTTCCTGGATGCTTATATCTCATTCAATTGCGGCCCAAGAACATTCAATTTCTACCTAGGTGATGGTTGTTTTAAGTATGGTATCGAAAAGGTTCAAAGTGATACTGGTTTGGTCCGACAAGCCAGGTTCAATATTATGTTGTCTTGTAATGGGGACAGTCATAGAGGAACAGAAAAATTAAAGGAGAGTTCAAAGTTTATGATGTTGCCTCAAATTTTTTATCGTATAAGAGAGAACTTTTGAATCCAATATTAAAGATAGAATGCAAACCAAAGGCCTTTTCGCATGACTGAGTTATCTTTTAAATAAATTGTGTGTGAAATGTGAGAAAAACATTAAGTTGTCTATAATGTGAGGCTCCTATCAAGGGAGAATCTCACCCTCTAAACAAAAGAAGAAAAAGATAGGAAAAAATCTGACGAAGCATAAAATATGAAGATCTAAAGAGTTCACAGGTCTTGTACCTACTGATAGCCGATATAGAGGAAAAACTGTAAACGATATAGATGACTAAAAATCGATCACTACAGTAGAAATTTTACTAAATTGCAGTCAAACATTCATCAGACATATATATGCGAAATGAAATTGAATATGAAATAACAGAGGAAACAAACTCATAACATGGTCTTGAAGGAATCAAGAATCTTCAGATTGCTTTGTATTAATTTTCAAAAGGAGAAAGTCTCTGTTACAATCGACCAAAAAAGGTCCAGCCTCTTTTTTATCTTCAAAGTGCATATTTATACAACTTCTATATGCTAGAATCTCAATCGTTCTAGAGGTTTTCGGTTACAAAATGTGGAGTTCAAGCATTTTGCTTCTTCATCTTTATCCTCACTTCATGTAGGTAGATCGCCTTCCTTTATTTACTCTTTGGGTTCCTAAAATAGAAATGGTATACACTTGTCACTATTTGGTACCGGAAACCTGCCCCTTCACCTGCTGGGTGCAAGTGACACATCTCTCCACCAACTGGGTTATCAACCTGGAAGGCTCTGCTTGGTTATTTGCCTCAAAGTTGTAACAATCCTTCGCTAACTGTGGAAACCTTCCTCCTACTTGTCGGTCTTCAGTGATGATAGAACATAACAATACACTTGGCTTTATTAGCCACTTATCCACTTGGACTATATCTGTCTGGGTTACCTGTCATATTTCAGCCTGCTCTCTTTCCTCATTCTCCTTGATATTGAGTAGGTACTTGGCTATATCCATCTAGCCCAGTGTTTCGGTGCTACTTTCACTATCAAGACCCAACAAAATTTCATCTATCACCTCGAGATTTTATTCACAAAAGTTTATTACCTCTTTAGCTTGCTCTCTGCTCTCTAATATATTTCGCTCCCATGCCTTCAATAAGATGTTACCTCTGGTCTGCTTTGGGATGGAGAGTTTGGAACTACTGCCAATTTCTTTTTTCGTCATGGCTATAACAGCCTCTTGGAAAGTGACCCGAGCCGCCCTAGCTTCTCTTTCTCTCAAAGAGATGTTTTCCAACACTTGATCAATGATTTGGCAGTGGTTTTGAATGGTTTCCACTTTAGCAAGTAAATCTTGTTGAGATGCTGACACATTTTTTCGAATTTTTATGGCTTGGGATTGGAATATCCCGATATCTATCACCTGGATTTCGACGAAATTTAATTTGGCCTGTAACTGCCCTATCAATTTTTCTTGTTGGCTTATCTATGATTGGTTGGTCTGGACCGCCTGTTGTGTTTGTTCGAGATCGGATTTGAGCCGCTCGATTTCCTTTTGATCAACTGATCTAGCTTGATCTATACCTATGTTCGCTTGATCTCTGGTAGTTGCCTCTATTGTAGCTAGCTTAGCCTCCAAAGTTTTGATTAAGAAATTTTTCTGCTTCAACTGTTCTTTTACAGACCCAACATAATATTGGTTGGTTGTAGCAAAAGCCCCCAATGTCCCTACTATCTGAGTTGAAAATTATTCTTTTTTCATGGCTTTTCCATCGGCTAAGATTTTGAATTTTTTGGCTACCATGCCCGCTTCTCGGTAAAGCTCTTGCTTCACAATGACCTTTCTCTTCTTATCGAAGAAAAAATCATTCGAAGGAAACTCTTCTACAGTAATGGGCGTCAGTTCCTCGCCGAATATCCATCCCTCATCGGGGATCTCTGATCCATGTGGATATCGGTGGCCACCCACCTTTTCCAAATGGCTCAAAACAATTTTCTGGAAATTTTGGCAATTTACTATTTTTAGCAGGTTTTAACTTTCGGGGCCATTTTGAGGATCCAAATGAAGGTTTTTCCAGATCGAGGTTTTCAATGATATCCAAATGCATAATTGAGCCCCCAAAATGAATCTCCTCGACAATACCTTTCCAACGAGTTATCACACGCCTAAAACGGAGATCGTATGCAAACGTTACGACCCCAGGAAGTTGATGTACTCACTTACCCAAACAGGGCCCACATGACTTTTGGCGCTTTATCTCCTAGGGTTAGGTTTTTGGATGTCTAGGACTTTTTGCATTCCCGTTTATTGTAAAAGGGCCTTCAGAGCCTCATTGTAATCATCTTCTTATGGATGCGAGTAGCCGTCACATCACTTCTCAGAGATAAGCTACCACCATTCTAGCGAGTCTTTCACTCTGTATTTTACAGTCTCTGCACATTTATTTCATTAATAGAAATTGTGTTTTACTGTATATATGTGACTCTTGTTATATTTCTGCTATATATCTATTATATTTTTGTCTCTCTTGCAATATCTCTGAATATTTATGTGTTATATCTCTGCTCTCATTTCGTGCCGAAAATAATCTGGATCAGTGGTATCAGAGCAGGCTGCTCTTGATCGTTTTTTAGTGCATGTCCCCGACGAGGTATGAGTATAGAAAGTTGGGTCTTGAGCTTTTCTCTCTCGAGGAAAATCGCTCTCGCACACCCAAGAAACCCTCAATGGCGGAGGAAAAGAAAAATGATGGAGCAGACGATCCTATCAGTCTGTTGCTTGAGCAAGCTCTCACGCAATAGAGGGATGAAATGATGGAGAATTTTTCCCACATCCTTCAACGCCTGTCGATAGCATCAGGTGCATCTTCATCAAACGACCACTTTGGAGGCACCTCGCCTTTCAAGGTACAGGTTAATTTTGATATTCCCGTATTTGAAGGTCAAATAGA
>ML798911.1:170298-183830 GCA_009831015.1 Picea engelmannii | reverse complement strand
CCTCTCGCCACCTGTACTACACCCAAATGCGCGACGAGGCTTGTTCCCATTGGAAAATTCTCTATCCCTTATGAGGTTTATTCCTATTGGCCATCCGCTGACCTCGTGGGAATCCATCCTTATGGGATGCACGTTAACCCTGAAGGGCTTCGACGGTTGCAGAGTAGAAGATGTAGATATTACAGTAACCCGTAGCGCGAAATACAAAGGACGCTACGTTCAAATTGAACAGTGAATATAACCCTCGATCACGTGGGAACGGAGAAGGAGCCAGCTTACGCTGGGCCTCCATGGTTATTTAGGGGTTCGAGTCCGACAGAGGATCGCAAAAATTTGATTTCCTTTAGTGGGTGTGTTACAAACAGGACCGGGTGTGTTTGAATCTCATCATTTTGTAAAGGGTGGTGTTGATTTTTCTAAGGTTAAGAGAAGAGGTGCTTTATGAATCAACGCATAACAACCATTTGAAATAAAAATGATTTACCAAAAATTATAAATGAAACAAAACCATAGTCTATTTCCAATCGATTCTTGGTGTATCATTTAAGTACTCAAGATATATCTCATAACCTATGAGAAACTTAAAACAACTATTTTATTGATATGAGATAAGCTTCAAAGCAAAACAACATTCCTTTAAAGATTTGTAAGGACATTTACCCTTCTAGATAAATAAGCCTTAGATACAATTGCAATACAATTATAAGTTTCAATGCTTCATTCATGCTTTCAGTCATAAATGAAGCATGAAAATGAAAAATAGGAACAATAGAAACACCCTTTTATAGCCAAAAATTCACCTTCAAATAGAAATATTTATATGACAAAGCGTAGGCAGCTACAGAAATTATTATTTGTCGCTTTAAAAGGTGAAAATATTGTGGTGCTGCCAACAATGGTGACTTATTGGGAGAAGCAGTTATCTATGTATCACTGACAGGTTCATGTTGGGACTACTTAAAATGATTACAAATTAAGAAACAGCTGAAGGACATCAAGCATCCCAACAATCATTACACAGTCCAACTTCAGATATCTTCCTGTTTAAATGAAATCCGGTGACAAATTTTAAAAATGAGAGCAACGATGTTCAATTCAATGGCATTGATATTGTTGATAGGGCCACTACTGCCAGTAGGTTTCCATATCCTCGATAGGGATGTCAATTAACTCACTTTGACGCCTCTACCCTGTCAAATAAATTTCAAACCAAAATGAAGGATGCTTATGACCAATATTAAAATTTATACCTGAGAATTTTCTTTAACCTGACATTGCTTTGCTGCTAGTGGGCCTGTTCAGTACCCCGACGAAGTTGTCTTGGCATCATGCATGCATTTACCCACTGCCAGCAGACATGTTCAGTATCTCGGCAGGTTTACAAACACTTCCCACAACTCTTGAGAAATTGTTTACAATTTGATATAATTTTTAAAAATATTTGGAAGAGCGGGGTGTTGCTGAAAATTCCAGTCTTTAGAACACTTGTTATTTTTAGTCGTTCCCTTCATTATGATCTGAAGTTAGTTTCTATATGAAACCAATTTTTCAAGGACAGGAAGGCATACTTGAGTCACTTTCTTTAAAAGCTGGGATAGCATAAAAAGCTTAAAGATGATCATGCATGCTTATGGTTATATAGTGAGACCAGGAAATCTGTTACAAACATAAAATTTATTCAGCTAGTCTGTTCTTTAGCAATTCACAGCATCGATTCTTATGAGAGGACCTTAACAGTTGCTTCATAATGATGCATTCTAGCTCCCTTCCATGAACTAGAAGGTGACACAGACATAAATTTAACCAAAAAGCAGCGAAAACAAACAAAATGAAAATAACCAAAAGCTGAAAAATAAAAATAAATCAAAACAGAAAAATATGTACAAAAGGTGGATCTGGGACTTGTCATGAAAAATATATTTTAAGAGCCTGACCATTCACTGGGAAGGTGTCTAGATGTCCCTTTAAATTTTGTAGGCGGAAAGAGCTGGGACCTAGTTTTTCAGCGATTAAGAAGGGTCCTAGCCACAGGTTCTAGAACTTGGTATGTTCCCATTTTCCCTCATGAGGTTTATCCCATTTGAGAACCAGATCTCCTACCTCGAATTTTCTATCCGAGGAAAAATTTGAATCGAACCATCTTTTAACAATATGATGATGTTGATCCAGTCTTTCTTTTGCTTGTGCTCTCACTTCCTCTAGTTTCAACAAAGCATTAGTCCAACTTTCAAGAGGAGGACAATCCTCTTCCGGAACTTTCTGTGATAATTGCAGAGAGGGAAGTAGAACATGAGGAGGGAGAATTGATTCTCTTCCGTAGATGAGAAAGAAAGGAGAATTACCAACAGTGGTTTTCGGAGTCACCCTATCAGCCCAGAGTGCATTAAAAAGTGCGATGTGCCAGTTTTTGTGGTTTTCGAAAACTGTCCTCTTGATGATTTTGATCAGATTTTTGTTTGTTGATTCTGTTAAGTCGTTTCCTTGGGGGTAATAGCTAGAAGAATATTTCAGTTTTATATTTTTTTCTAAAGCAAAAACACTCATATCGAGGGACAAAAAATAGGAATCATTATCAAAGACTAAACATTCAGGAATATTGAATTGAGTAATGATGTTTGAATTAAGGAAAGATATTACCTGACTAGTGTTCACCACTTTTAATGGTGCAGCCTCGGACCATCTGGTAAAATAATTTTTCATTGTAATGATGTATTTATGTTGCTGCGAGGAAGCGGGGTTAATTGTCTCTATAATGTCAAGACCCCACTGCTGAAAAGGAAAATTTACCAAAACAGGTTGCAAAGGGAATGCTGCCTTCTGTACTCGTCCAGAAGCCTTTTGGCAGATTATGCATTTACGACATAATGCATGGGAATCTTTGAATAATCAGGCCAATAGTAGCCATCTCTTAATACTTTGTGAGCAGTAGTGTCTCCACCGAAGTTCCCACCGGCTTCTCCTTCATGCAGTTCATATAACACTTTATCTGCTTCATCTCTTTCCAAACAATGTATAAGGACATTATCAAAAGTTTTACGGAATAATACGTCATTTACCAGCTGGAAAGGTGCATATTTTAGTCTTAATGCTCTCCTCTTTTTTGGATCGAGATGGCAAGGAGAAGAACCGTGTGTTAGATAAAACTTAATATCATCAAACCAAGAATTAGCAACAACTTGTGTACAACAGATTTGATTTTGACTATGTTGATTTACAGTTAAGACATTAATTTTACTTTGATGCTCTTCAACTGAATCAACCACTAGCTTGCATAGACCTTGTCCTCGGACAATTTGCACAGGGATAATTTCGAGGTCATACTCTTATAACGATGACATCCAGTTTGCCCGTTTTTCACCCAATTCATTTTGTATTAACAAGTTTCTGATAGCAGGATAAGGCACAATGACTTTAGTTCTGGATTTCAGTAGATACGATCGAAAATGTTTTATTGCTTTAGAAACTGTATAAGCTTGTTGATCTACAGTCGGGTAATTAAGCTCTGCTCCCTTGAAGGATGAAATCATAAAGGAAATGGGGATTTCATTGCTTTCAGTGTTCTTTTGGTTCAATACAGCGACACAAGATCGATCAGAGGTGAACGTATATAGAGTAAAATCTTGTGAAAAATCGGGACTCATTAAGGAAGGAGCCTCTACTATGGCTTTTTTGATGGAATCAAAAGCTTGATTTTCCTGCGGTCCCCAATGATACTGAACATAATTTTTAATTAAGTTTTGCAATGGCCTTACCATTTCTGAAAAACTCGGGACAAACCTTCTAACAAAATTAATCTAGCCTAAAAAAGATTGCATAGATTTTTTGGAGGAGGGGGGAGGGAGTTGGCAATGGCTTGAGTTATTTCAGGATCGATGATCATCCCATCACTGGATACTATGAATCCGAGAAGTTTGTATTGTTCCACTGCAAAGATAGAATTCTTAGGGTTGAGAGGTACATCATACTTGTGGCATCGTTGTTGGACAGACCTAAGGTGAGATAAGTGATCTTTCTTGTTTTTGGAGAAAATAATAACTTCATCAAGATAGACCACTATGGATTGATTGATGAGACCACGAAAAGAAATATCCATTACTCTATGAAAAGAAACCCCGATATTTATAAGCCCAAAAGGCATTTTCCTATAGCCATAAGTACCCCATGGGGTACGAAAAGTGGTTTTTAACTGGTCTAGGGGAGACATGAGGACCTGGTTGTATCCCGAAAAATCATCTAGCAGAGATAATCTTTCAGAACCAGATACCTACTGAAGAATTTGTTACATTGGAGGAACAAGATAATTGTCTTTGTTAGACGTTCAGTTCAAGTTCTGAAAATCGACACAGAGTCAAATTTTGCCACTTTTCTTCCTTACAGGAACAAGATTAGACACCCATTGTGTGTGTCTTACTGGCAAGATTATCTTTGCATTCAATAGTTTGTTTAGTTCTTTATTGACTGTCGGTTCCATCTTAGGGTGCATCTTTCTTAGCTTCTGCTGAAAAGGTTGAGTCTGGGGTTTCATAGGGATGATGTGTTGTATTATGTTAGGGTCAAAAGTTTTTACATCATCGTATGTCCAAGCAAAGACATCCTTGAATTCTCTAAACAATTTTATAAAAGAGGATTGCTCTTGCTCAGAACATCTCGTTCCCAGATTAATATATTGTGGATTATCATTAGTCCCTAGATTTACCTTTTCATGACTCAAGGAAGAATTGTTTATTTTACAATTTACCGATTTTATAAATTTATCATGGAAATCATAAAAAAATTCTAGTCTTACCACGGATTTAGGGATAGAATTTACCAGATCCGATGTTGATTCGGGAGACCTCGAGTATGATATTACCATAAAATTGCGGAGATCTTCATCGTGGGTGCCTTCATTAATAACCACACCTTGGAAGGTGCCCTCCATGTGCAAAACACTGATGATATGTTGATCATCATCAAACACTCTATAGTTAGTGACGTTGTCTGGGACTGATGGTTTGAACAATAACTCAATTGAAAATGCATTTGGAGAAATCCCTTTTGCAGAATTTTTTTTTGAAGCAATGTTAGCTGATAAATCAACCTCATAATTGTTTAATCTTGGAATGGAATTGATGTTAAATGCGGAAAACTTGTGCATTAGATTCCATACCTCGGCTTGATAACTTTTTAAGTGTGGTGATAGGCAATGTATGGAGTTTCTTACCTGTCTAACTACAATTTTTGGATCACCAAATACCATTAAGTTCTGTACGTTCATATCTACTGCTTTCTTGAGTCCTTACAAAAGTGTCTCGTATTGAGCGGTGTTGTTTGTACATTCAAACTCTAATCGAAAGAGGGTCAAAGTTTTATTACATGTTGGGTTGATGAGTACACATCCTACACCAGCTCCTTCTTTATATTTGGGTCCACTGAAGTAGAGAGACCATATGTGATCTTCGTCGGCAGTGTTTGGCACATTTGGTAAAGCTATTGACTAGGTGCATGTCGTGAGCTCCGACTGTTGTTCCAGATCAGTGATGGAAGAGGTTTCAGCTATGAAGTTACCAAAAAAGGTGTTCATTCCCTGCATTTCGAGTGAATTAGTGGAAGCAGTAAATGGTTCATTAGCTTCATTCAAATCCTTCACGGTGTGCTTGAGGTAATGCTCACAATTAATCCTAATTCTGTTTGGCTTTCCATTCTCTGGTAGCCACAAATGAGACTAGTCCATCACAAAGTATCCATGCAGCTGTTTGGACCAATCCATGCTTAAGAATAAACCGTACACTTCATGGATGTCAACAACAATGATATCAATAATTTGGTCAACCTTAGGATTAGATGATAGCCTAATGAGTACATTCTGTAGTTCACCAATTACCTTAACATTCATCTAATCGAGCTGAATGATTTTAAAACTAGAAGGTTGAACTTCAACATTTATTTTTTGGAAAACAGACAAAGGCATCACATTTGATGATGCGTTAGAATCTACCATGCAATTATGTACATTTCTATTGAAAATTTCAAAAGTTAATAAAAAAGGTGGGACATTTTTGTGAGTATTAACAACAAGATTTTGCTGATTTTTAGTCGTTGTCCCTGAAATTACTTTATCTACATTTGATACAGTTTCTTCAGTGAGGTCTCTTTTATCTGAGGGTTCAGGTGTTGTTTTCGCAAGGACCTTTTGAGTTGTTTTAGGACTAATTTCTGCAATTTTCTTGATATTCAGATTGTTTTTTTTACTGTTTTTTGCAATGTTCTGAAGCATTTTCTGCAGAAGAAAAAGAAATGTCAAAAGTTTGTAAACAAAAATATTAGCTCTAAGTTTTTTTAGGTCTTCAATTAAATCATATTATAAACTTGGGGCTGCTAAATTATGTTTTATTTCAGTTTGTTTAAATTGTTTCTGAGGCACATTAGTACTTATTTCGGAAGAGGGTTTACTCTAAGTTTTGCTTCTGGTGTTGTAAGGATGGACATTTTCAAAATTGGCTTGAAAAATACTGTCAAAAAAATGCTTGGAGACATTGGGAGATGATTCATCTTCTTCGACTGTTTCCTCTTTAACACATCTTCATAATTCTCAGGGGGAACTAAGTTATCATGTGCTTCAAGGATAGTCTGTATAGCATATTGTAAGCTTTCAAAATTCAGACCCTCAGGGGTTGGGTTTGGTCGGTTTGAGAGAAAAGGTTTTCTAAAAGGAGGTTTGTAACTTCCTTTACTTGAATATGCTTCTTCAGCTGATCTCCTCAAGTCTACGACTTGATTTGATAATTTTTGGACGACCTTTTGTAAACTTTTCAAATCTGAGGTTTCTGATTGATTTTTGGTTTAGGGATGTTTAGGAAGAATTTCTATTTTCTTCTTAGAAGATGGGGTTATTTCTATCTCATTACTAAGATTATCTTTTAAGATCAAAATATCTTTTTCGATCTGGCTTGCCTCCTCGAAGGCTTCCAGTAATGTTGACTTCTTAGACCTTTTAACCCAAATTGCTACATTATGGTGTAGATATTTGGTCTAATATGCCACAATGAGGTTTTCCAGGGGCATTGAATCAATGGGGATTCAATTTTTTAACGTGAGGAACCTTTGGTTAAAATATTTTACTTTCTCCTTAGGGTTCATCTTTAAGCTGGAGAGTTCCATGACTAAGACTTCAAGAGATTTATCATCTCTGAACTTCTCTAAGAAACAGGACTCGAATTTGTCCCACGATACAATGGTGTGAGGTTGTTGGGCGAAATACCATGTAGAGGCATTGCCCTCAAACGTGTAAGGAAAAAGTTTACATACTACATCTTCATGTTCTACACTTCGAAGTCTAATGGCTAGCATGAATTTTTTTATGTGATCTTCGGTGATTTGTTTAGAATCAGGATCGAACTTAGGTAACCATTTCTCGTAATGTTTTAGTAAAGGGTTTTGAGGTCTAGGTACTACCAAAGCGTCTTGGTCAAGCCATGGTCTGGCGGGATTGTTTTGATTTGCCATGGGTGTAGGTGGTGCCGAAGGCTGAGATAGTTTAGATGACGCACTACCTTCGTCAGAGGATTCTCTTTCTGAAAAGGAAGGAGATGAATGAGCTGGCGAAGGTGGAATACCGGATCCTCCGGCTCCAAGAGTAGGGATATGGTCAAGATCTGTGGGATTTAAAAGTAGACAAGTGCCTTCAAGTTCCTCTCTGATATCAGAGAAATCTAGAGGTTGATTCAGTGGCCGATCAGGTTGTCTGATATGGGTCAAAGCACTGTGTGTCCTTAAAAGTGACTGACGAACAATTTCTTGTACGTCGGACCGTTGAGGGTTTGGTGTTACTGGCTCAACGAGGATCTGGGGATTTTCGTTTGAGGTAGTTGTTGTTTGAAAGGTAACGTTGTTGTCAGAATGAATCCTTGTTACTATAGGGGAGCGAGTGTGTGGGGGAGGAGTCTTGTGACTTACATGTGCCATCAATTGTATCCAGGCCCTCCTTCTAGCGCCATTTGTTGACAAGAAAAAATGATCGTTTGTCAATTGGAAGAACGACTCTGGTCCGGGGTTGTCCAAATAACCCAAGCCGTTTGGTGTAACTCGTTCTGATGGGTTTAAAGGCTCCATTAGCCAATCTAAAAGTCCTAAAGAAACAAAAAAAGAATGAAGTAACTAACTAATTACTAATTACCATATATATATATATGACATAACTATTGTTGATATATTTAAATATCATATTTACTTATCTTATTTATGTACACAATATATACACTGCAAGTTTTAATCTAAACTTACAAAACTCAATGTGAAAAAATGACTTCTTTGAAAAAACAGATAAAGAAAGCACATAAGATATTTTTTTTTGTTTTTCCTTTATCAATCTAAACTAATATGAAAAATACTATGAAACAGAAATATGTGGATGATCAAAAGCCAGACCATATATTCGAGTTTCAATGATGAATAAATGACCAAAAAACATAAATGAGCTAACATGTTAGTGATTTAATGATATGCATCCAAACAAATGTATGATTAGAGAACATCCAACCACCTTGTCCAAGAGGAAAACCCGCAATGAACCTTAAAACTATTCTGAATAAATGCAGAACAATGTGTTGGTAGTTGAGTTTTAATAACAAAATGAATGATGTGAATAGTTGGTGTGATCTTATGATTGCAAGCAATCACATTTGAGATAAATATAATTGTAAAAACGTGCATTTAATCATTCAACTAAAAATTAAAGAGAAATCTTGTCATTTGAGTTGAATAAATGATCACTCTGTTTAATATCTGAAGCATCAAATATGGACGATATTTTAAAAAGAATTATCCCAAAAACATAATAGATTGTGAAGTCTAAAGCTATCAAAAACTATTAGTTTATCAAGATAAACAAACCATAAACGAAAACACCATTTACAGGAAGCTAAAGCTGAAATGCAAATTTTCGTTCCATTCAAGTTTGTGAATTAATCGTCCACCTTCAGCCCCAAGCCAAGATGTCTTATATTACAAAATACTGTGTATTTAAAGAGTTCAGGAAAACTTAGTATCCTATCTTCTAAGATAGGATCAAATCCCAAGATGATTTACTAGTTACAAAAATAGAGGGTGATAAAACCACTCAATATTAGACTATATCTCCCAAAATTATAAAAGGTTTGTTTCTGTTTTACAAAATGAGCCAAAAGAAATGGCTAATTAACTAAGCCTAGAAATACTCCATCTTTTGAGATCACCACAAGATACATGATATCCTGAAAGAAAACGAAATGAAGAAATTAGGCATTTATTCAACTAATATTTTCCAATTTTTTTTATGAGAGTTGTTTGGCTATATAATCTGTTGATTCTGTAGCTAGTCTTATTTTAAACAACAGAAATCTAATTCAAACCATATTAATAAAAAAAAAACCAATAAAATCACAACTAAGATAAAAACAAATCTTTACTTTTCAACTGAATACTAAATTCGACTCATAAAACTTCAGAGTTGATCACTGCTTTGACACACTCGACATTTTTTATTATGACATTTCCAGTTCTTTTCAAGCGTTTTCCTTGCCTTTGTGCACTGATATTGAGTTCGTGTTTTTCACTTGTTAATGATTCAATCTGAGCTGCTAGGGTTTTGATCTTCGCTTGAAGGAAGGGGACATCTGTGTAATATTTTCCTATCCAATGCAAACACACTTCACACCGTGGATCTGGAACAGTTGGTTGAGGAAACACATGACTGTGTGTCAAAATGTTACCACTGTCCACTATGGGTTTTTGACTAAGTTTGGTCCCTGGAAAATCTTCGTTATGTTTCAGGCATGGTGGTGGATTATCTACAAAATTGTACTTCTGAATGAGATCCAGTTTTTGGTAATTTGGGTCTTCCCTTGCCAAGAAATTTTCGACCTCGGAATCAGAGCTCTCATGGACCTCAATCGCTTCGATTGAGCTCACATGATCTTTCATTTTATTCCATAAACTGCTCGAGATTAATCTCCTAGCCCTTTTGTTATTAAACCCTATGTCTGAATTGTTCTTTGACAGTTTGTGCAAGTGCCTATTTACGGTCTTTGCAATGGTGTTAGGGAAAACATACTGCTCATGCTCAGGAGATTTAATGACTCTAGGGTTAGCATCTTGTTGTTTGAACATAGTCTCATCGATCGCAGCCTTATCACAAGGTTCTTTGCATAAGAGAACTGGTCTATCACTAGAAGGAACAGGGGGCTTTTCCAACATAGGCTTATCAACCATAGGCATCTCTACAGGATTTGATGTAACGAAGTCGTTGCAAGTTAGGAAAGTATTCTAATCATCGCCCTCTAGTTTCAAATGATGGGCTAACAACAACCTATTTAACCCATGGTGGAATAAACTGGAATTTAAACTCTACCTTTTATATCTCTTAGCCATTTTGTAAAAACTCCTCAATAAATAAAATGGCATGTTTAACTAAAAACCGATGAAGTTCATTAACAGTCTTATGTGGTAAAGGAAAACAAGCCTGTAGCGTCCTTCACAAGTAACAAATTGCCTTAACAAAGCCAATAACACATGCCATCTATCTTTCAATAGAGAAATTGGGATACCTTTGTCACAACACTGGATCTTCCGAGAGGTAACGAATAGACTCCATGGCACCTCCTCCAACTTGGAATTCTTAAACCATTTTTTCCCTATAAGGGGAAGGCCCGTTGCCTCGCTCAAAAATTCCTCAGTGATTTCCAATTGAACATCACCCACCTTGGCTCGGCATCCATCGAAAGAGACGACAAACTCCTAGGCTGCTTGCAAGTTGTAACCCTAGAATTTCTTGAGAAACTCAACCCAACCCTGACTCTTGAGGTCATCACTCGCATCATCATACGAAAGAAAGGTTTGGGAGCCATTTGGTTCGATACGGATGACAGCTGCCATAAGGGTTCGGACAAGCAATCACGAAGGTAGACAGAGTTCACTGTGAGTATGAAGGGTTTCAAAAACAGAGGAAACTAGAGAAAAAACCAAAGGAATAAAACTCATCAATACCCTAGCGCGACCAAAATGAGAGCACAAGGGGTTTCAAAACATGAAAATCAAGCGTTTTGTGCAATGAATACCAGGACTACAAGACGAAACCCAAGACTTTAACTTGGAATGATGAACCTGACGATTCAAACTACCACCTCAAACAAAGTACAGAACAAGATCGAGTGTGTTTGAATCTCATCATTTTGTAAAGGGTGGTGTTGATTTTTCTAAGGTTAGGAGAAGAGGTGCTTTATGAAACAATGCATAACGACCATTTGAAATAAAAATGATTTACCAAAAATTATAAATGAAACAAAACCATAGTCTATTGTCAATTGATTCTTGGTGTATCATTTAAGTACTCAAGATATATCTCATAACCTATGAAAAACTTAAAACAATTGTTTTATTGATATGAGATAAGCTTCAAAGAAAAACAACATTCCTTTAAAGATTTGTAAGGACATTTACCCTTCTAGATAAATAAGCCTTAGATACAATTGCAATACAATTATAAGTTTCAATGCTTCATTCATGCTTTCAGTCATGAATGAAGCATGAACACGAAAAAAAGGAACAATAGAAACACCCTTTTATAGCCGAAAATTCACCTTCAAATAGCAATATTTATATGACAAAGCGTAGGTAGCTACATAAATTATTATTTGTCGCTTTAAAAGGTGAAAATATTGTGGGGCTACCAACAGGTTGCTATCTCAAGGGAATAAAAAGGCTTACACCCCTTGAGATTTAGTAGTCCTAACCTAATACAAGAAGACTCCACAACCTGTTTGGAAAGGCACTAATATTTTATTGCATTGGAGAAATAAATTGCTTACATTGAAATACGTGATTTTACAAGATATTGAATTTGTTCAAAGTGGAATCAATTATTTTCCTTAATTGCTTGCTTGAGCCACTAGGGCATTTTGATTGGTCAAGGATATCTTATTGTTGTTATAAACTTATGCTACAACCATTAGGGCTGCTGCAAACTCTTTTTTTCAAGCTTAATTTCTCACTCTTTTACTATGGAAATAGTTGAAAAGTTTCTATTGTTAATCTACTTGATGTTGGCTATTATTGGGAAAAAATTTGCTAATTCCTTGGGATAAAAGTTGTTGTTGTAGAAAATATTTGCTACAACCATTTGGATACTCTGAAAAATATATGAAAACATCTTTTTTCATCCCTAATTCACCATCAAATCTTGTGCTAAAGTATTGGGGATTAGTCTGTATATTTAGTGCTTCATTACCCAATAAATACTTGATGATTTTGATGGTTATTTCTGTAGTAAGCAATTGATTTTCTTGCCGATATATATTTTTGTTGAGTGTTGCAAATAGGGACAACAAGCTTAACTTTCTTGTCCACCTAACATATATTGCATACAATTGGTTTTTCTTGTGTCTCGGGCAGGTACAAACACTCTCAGCTGTTACCCAAGGACTTGGCAACCTTAAACCACTCCTTAGACTCATCCTTCAACTTTCTTCCATCTAGTAACTTGACCTATAGGGGATTTCATTTCATCATCTCACTTTCCATCTCATTTCCCCCTAGGGTCACCCGGGATTCCCCCCTTGTGATGATTTTCATCATCAGTAAAGTGACATGAATATCTATCTAAGGTGACTATGGGTAGGTGGTCTCTTAGTTGTTCCCATATTGTGGTTTGGGTCGGGCTTTACCCAACCTACAACTTGTGCGATAACACCTCTAAAACTCATGATCCCTAAGACACCCCCCACCCCATATTAAAAAAAAAAAAAATTAAAACTTTAAAAGTATGCGTGCAATTCTATCGATACTTTTCTTAAAACTTTATATATATTTAAATTTCATTATCAAAATTTCGTAATAAATAATAATAATAATATTTTTTTAAGGTCATGACCAAATTGGTGTATGATACCCCTTGTTTGTGGGACAATGATCACTTCAATTTTATAAATAGATATAACTCCATTCATATTTAGTTCAAAACTTCATAGATATACATGGCTCCACTACTCTCCTATCACATCAAAACAATAATTTTGAAGAAGGAAATTTATCTTAAAATGTAGAAAACTTTGTCAATATTACTAGTCCTTAATATGCAAGTAAAATGTTTGGCTATATTTTTGTAAAAATATTCAAATTTCTAAGGATTTTATATAGTTTGTTTATACAGAAATGTGACAATTTTTAAGGTAAAATAACTTTATTTCCCTAGTTTCATTATCTTATGTTACATCAAAATTCCAGATAAATTATGCAATAGTCAATATTCACCTTGCTATGTAGTATTGAAGGCTGCAATACATGGTATATAGATTGTTGGATTTGAATTGTTTACAAATCCAATTGCCTATAAACCAAATATTCAATGTTACATAGCAAGATGGATATTGTTAGTCAAATTATAATCTAAGAGCAATAACCATGTTGTTACATAGCATTGAATACTCTATATGTTCGGATGTGAAACATTGATTTTAAAATTACTTTGAATCCAACCTGAACAACAAAGCATTTAAAACTATACCACAATTACTCATCAC
>ML798911.1:92163-168488 GCA_009831015.1 Picea engelmannii | reverse complement strand
CGTAATAAGCTGGAAAATAGTTTAAAAAACTTCATAAATATGCGTGGTTTCACTGCCCTCTTTATCACATCAAAGGGAGAAAATGGCGTAATAACCTGGAAAATAGTTTAATAGTTCTAAATCCAATAAAGATAATTTAAAAGTTCTAAATCCAATAACTGTGTAAATGTACATGATTCCATTTATACCCAGAACTTTGCACATATGCGTAATCCCATTATCTTCTCTTGTCAGGTCAAAATTCCCAATCTAAAGGCAACTTATTTTAGTGGCCCAAAATCCTTAAAAGGATGTTCAAAAGTTGTAGATTTCAAGGTTGTTGGCTAAATGTTTTATGTTTTGGGTTTTTTTGGTTTGAATCTGGCGATGTAAATTTGGACAAAATTTTTATTTTTTGTTATTTAAATTGCATTTTTAAATGCATAGATGGATTCAGCATGCTGAATTCAAGGGCGTTGGCTAAATATTTTATGTTTTGGGTTTTTTTGGTTTGAATCTGGCCATGTAAATTTGGACAAAATTTTTATTTTATGTTATTTAAATTGCATTTTTAAATGCATAAATGGATTCAGCAAGCTGAATTCAAGAGGGTTGGCTAAATGTTTTATGTTTGGGTTTTTTTGGTTTGAATCTGGCGATGTAAATTTGGACAATTTTTTTATTTTCTGTTATTTAAATTGCATTTTTAAATGCATAGACGGATTCAGCATGCTGAAAAATCTCAATAACACTTGGATTATACAAATTTAACCACTTAAATATGCAGATCCAACCATTCCTCACCAAATTTCGAACAAAATCGAACAAAAAAAATTCACCAAAAAGCTTTCAAAAACTAAAAAAAAATAAAAATAAAAAGTAACTAAGTAAGCTTATTTCAACTCCCATAGAAAAACACCGTATACGCAGAAATGGTGACTGTGAAAGGTTACACTGTCATTCGATTTTGAGGATATACAATCATTCTAGATGACTCATGAGTATTTGCATCCAAACGATCATGCGAGGACGTGTCACTTTGGGATTCCAAAAAAGACAGTCTAGCTTTGAAGACTTATCGCTTCGGGGCTCGTGGTGGTTGGGTTGTTGGTTACACATAAGAAGAAAACGTAGATTATGATAAGGATCCCAAATTCGCAGAGGCAACCAAGTCAATATAATACGGATGCATCCAACCGACATGGCCTGGAAGTTATCCTATCCAGTTTGTTATTATCCGATTGTTCAGTGAATAGAAGCTTCCAGTTTACAGTTTACTTTCTTCAATAATTAAGTGCTCCCAAATTATATTGTGAAAGTCTTGTAAATTCTCTGTACTACCATCTTTGATTCTCATCCACAACCACTATTGGTGACAATTTTGTCAGACTACTTATAGAGCTGGTTACCTAAGCCAAGCCATTCCAAGGAAGTGAAGTCGGGGCATAAGACGACAATATGGCGGATCTCGGAAGCTTTCAGAGGTCGGCTAAGACTGGGAGCAGGTGAATTCAGTAGATTTTAGGGTTGGGTTTTTCTGTTTTTGGTTGTGGGATATATCCATATTCGGGTGTATATGCCAGGGACGATATTAATGCGTTGCGGAAGGATATCAGTGAAAGGCGAAGCAGAAGAAATAGCTGTCTCGCCCGGACCCAGATCCCGGCAGAAACATGGAAAGAGGTCGAACCCTTATTCCACCGGGGGGCTTGACAAGTTTGAGAGCGTCTATGCCGAGCTCTCTGCCAAAAGAGAATATATTGCGAAGAAGACTGGTACGCCAGATGCCCTGGTGAGGTTCGTGTATTCAAAAAACGGATGGATTCCGGTTGTGGTGAGACCCAGAGAGGGAAATCGGAAGAAAAACTGTGGCGTGCGTGCTTCTAGGGCTTCGATCCTGGGACCTGTCGAGAAAAATCATGGAAAGAAGGACGGGGAATTGAGGCGAGAAGATAAAGGGAATGATGTTAATGGCGGGAGTGAGAGTATTTCGATTTCTGGGTTCGATGAGAGGAGTCACAGCCTGGTCATGCCGTCGTCTCAGTTTCTCAAGATCACGGTCTTCGGGTTTTTGGGTTTACGTGCGATGTGGACGAGAAGGTCGGCCGTTTTTGCCGCCATGGCCATGGCCGTGGTCATGGCGGTGGGCGGTGTGATGTGTATGAAGAAGTTTATTTTGAGTAGGGTTTCATACTTCACAACGCTTTTTAGAAACAATAAGGCTAGTCAGAATGGAGGAGGCGTGGAAGAAATTGCAGAGCAGAAAGACGTCTATAAGCTCAGCAGGAGAACACCAAGATTGGGCCATATTGTGAGTGCACCCAGCAGCCCTTTGAGAGCTCATCTTCAGCCAATCAAGTTCTCGGCTTCGGCTTCGGCTTCGGCTTCGGCTTCTCCCAGGGCTGCGAAACAGAAAACCATCGATCCTGAGCACAAACATCAACAGTCTAAAGCTAAAAAATTCAGAAGGGTTGTGTCCATGGAAAATCGGCCCACCAGAACTACAAGACTGCAGGGCTCAGATAGTTTTTACAGGAGGACCAGCCCGGCCATGGCTATCGATAGTACTGTGGGTGCAACTGTTATGATCATCACGTTACTCTGTTTGGTTTTCTACGGCCAGCTTTGTGCAATCTTCTTCACATCTGCATGGTGGTATCTCCTCCCAATGTTGGTAGCACAACGGACGAGAGGGGTAGATACAAATAATAATAGCAGAATGGTGGATCTTCAATCCAATGAGTACAAGATGAAGGTGATCATGAATGGATTTCTGGAGAGGAATCATAATTGAAAATATTCTGTACGGGATGTGATGGTCTTTAATATTCAGACAAGGTATCAAGGAATAAAGAAATGGTGGATCTTGAGATTTGCAGAAGCCACCCAATTTGTGTAGCCACTGTAGATAGATACGTTGGTAGCACGGATGTATATTTGCAGAGTCATCAAAGGCGTGGCTCTAGGATAAGCCTGATTACAGTAAAGTCAATGTAAATACATTGCTGTTGATTAAGCATAATTCATCAAGTTAGTTGTGTGATGATGTTAATTCAGTTTGCGTTGGAATTAGTTTTATTTTTTAAGTTGACAAGATCGAGACATGCCCAGCCCATTATATTCGAGCATTAAAAACACATCTCTATGCATAGCTGAATTATTTTTACTTTTTAACTGACAAGATTGAGACAAGCCCAGCCCAACCCATTATATTGGAGCATTAAATACACATCTCTGCAAATTGTATGCATTCAACAATGTACAGATCATTTTAAATGTTTTTTAATAGTGAAAAAATGTTTTTTAGTGAATTATTATTTCTATTATTTTTTAATAAATCATTTTAATTATTATTTATATTATTATTATTGTAAATTTAATAATTAAAAATATGTGTTTTTGTTTTAAAATTACATATTCAAATCTATAAAAATAAGAATAAGATATTATATCTCTATAAATTTTAATATTTAAATAAAGTATTATTATTATTTATATAGTTATAATTATCCAATTTTAATTACAAATAATTCAAATTATCTATTTATGACTTATTCCAATTCCAATTTATCCATTTCCTTGTAACATAACTTACTCAAATTTCAATTTTTTTAGATTTCGTTAACTATATATATTTTAAATAATAATAATATAATGTATTTTTGAAACAAATAATGTAACCTTTTTTCACAATAATAACAATATATTAATATATTGGGTGATGGATCCATTGGGTTTGCTAACCATATATCTTGTAATCCAAGTTCCAACCATATATGTTTTCGATTTTTCTAACCATATGTCTTGTAATTTATTTTGGAACAAATAATGTAACGTTTTTTCACAAAAATAATAATGTAATGGATGATGGATCCATTGGGTTTGCCAATCTCATTATCATATTTAAAATTGTTGTTTCATTATTTAGTGTGATCTTACGGTGATTGTGAGGTTTTGTTTTTAATTTATTTAATTAGTCGAATTTAAATTTTAATGTTTCAATCTTGTTCTTGAGGTGTAGGATAGTTGGTGATGGAGTGTGTTGTTAAGGCACTTCGTGATGTTAAAGTCATCGGTTCGAAACCTGTGGGGACAAAAAATCCAGCCATGTTAAGGGTTGGTGTGGCGGTGCGATCCCCGGGTGATTTTGATGGCTTAGATGCCCCTGAGTCACGGTTTCTCAGCCATAGGTTAGTCTCACAAGTCACGGAAAAACTAACAAAAATAAATAAAAATTCAATGTTTCAATCTTGCCTCTTGCATATGGTAATTTTTTTAATTTTTTTATTGTAAATTTCATTTTAGTTTAATAATGTTTTAAAATTCCCTCGAATGAGGTGCCACGTAGTTTAGGGGAGGCCACACAACCCCATGCAATTCAAGCCATTAATATGGTCGAATGTCACCTCAAGCCTCATTCTTGGATGGAGGACAGACTTAAACGCACACAGAGAATGGAGGGACAACTCCCTCATACAAGTTTAATGACGCCCTCAATGAGACATGGCAGGGGGATGACAACAGGTACTTGACGAGGTTGCTCGGTCATATCAACTTCTCGAATATTACTCCACGTTGGCCATGGAATTTTACATTATGTTTCCTCACTGCATTGAAGCTCGGCTCTTCTCAGCTATCCGGCTCTGTGTGCCCTCATTCTTAGCTTTCTCTGACCTCCAGGTTCTGTCATGCCGCATGAGCGAGGGAAACCCAAGAGGGGACCCTCTTGATACTGCTACATTGCAAGGCAGAGACACCTGCGTGAATTAGAGAGAGCCTCCTCGACAACTCGGACTCAGCGAATAAAGGAGTCGAAGATGCCTCCAATGGCCTATGTGGTGGACGAAATTCCGAAGGAACCAATTCAGGTTCCACCAGACTCCCTCCACTACACAGTCCTTGACCCCCAGGATAGACCCAACACCAACATCACATCAATGGATACAGAGGAAACAATGGAGGGAGCTACTTGCATTTTCCAAGAGGAGATCCCCCAGATAGACCACCCAAATGAGCCTCCTTTGCTCAACTCAGCCATGGGACGAGACCAGAGTTCACTCAGCGTTCTTACTCCGGAGCATTTGGAGCTCATCTTTGAGATGAGGAGCTATATGTTGGAGCAACTCCACCGACGCACCCTCCTTAGTAGCAGAATCGATATGTTGTTCAATGTCTTCTCGAGCATGTCGGTAAAATAGAGATGCCCGACCTGTGCGCAACCTTTTGCAGTCACACCTCCCGACGGCTCTTCAGATGGCAGGTTCCACTGTTCAACCAACCCTTTTAATGTTTAAAGTTTCTCATCCCTCTACACTCCATTTGCAAGGCAATGGGGTTTTTTTCTTTTCTTATTGCTTAGGATTTATGTTTAGATTAAATAATCAGTTTTTGGATGCATGTTTAGATAGCACCATCATAACTCTTTGTCGCTACTTACTTTGGTTTCCAACTGTATGGCGAAGCAAGTGGCGGCTTCTACTTTTGGTTACAAGCATTAAAGGTTGCCACCTATTTCAGTTTCCACTAGTTTCGTGAAACAGGGGACAAGCCTGTGAACTTGATAAATTTTATACAGTGACAAAGATTTAATCAAGTAATATGAGTTTTTTATTTAAAAAAAAAATAATATTTTAAAATTCATAAATTATAATTAGATTTGGAATGATACTTGGTAAATTTATTGTAAGTTATTTTTGAAACTATTATAAATAAATAGAAATAATATTGTACACTACTAATACTTATTAAGATAAAGTTATAGCGATTTATTTATTTATTATTATTATTATTTATTTATTTATTTTTATATTTTTTATTATGATTATGATTAAGTTAGATTTGAACGTTATTTTGGTGTTATTATTATTTCATCTTACATTGTTTTAATGTTTTTTAAGCATTAAAAAAGTTGTTGATTAATGTTGATATTTTTACTTTTTTCTTTCATTTTTATTAAGAAATAGAGCACAATCAAGCATAATCAAGAGAAATTGCATAAATGTTTTTAAGTCATATTCAAGACATGTATTCATCTTATGATGTTAATATATAGTACATGTATTTGACCACCTTTATATATAGATTTCACTGACAACTCATTAGTGGATAATGACAACACTTCATCAATAGATAATGATGACAACTCATAATAGGGTGATCTTCAACTTTGTGATTGTCTAAAGACTCATTGTCTAATAATTGTACCAATAAGGAAACATGAACTAGTGCATAAACTTTGTGATTGTCTAAAGACTCATTGTCTAATAATTGTACCAGTAAGGAAACATGAACTAGTGCATAAACTGATATAATCATAATTTTCAATCATAAACTTATAAAATGAGCTTCAATGAACATATCGTAAAAATATCTTCAACATGGATGTTGAATGGTTCATATGAAATGAACTTTGAAAGAAAGAAGAATTTTTGGAAGTGAATAGTTTCCATGTTTGAACATTCCCCTAGTAATTGGTGAAAAAATAGGATCACTAAAATTTTCTCTAAATTTAGACACAATTAGATGTCAAACAACATCCCTATGAATAATTGATTTTATTGTAGATACTCTGTTGAAGAGACTAGTTGCCATGTAGAAATTTCCAAATGTTGATTGAGTTTGAATTTTTGATTGATAGGACTTTGAAACTTGAAGCTTGACTATCATCATTGATATTCTCCCCTATCAGGTGCAAGGTGAGAATTATGTGGAAGAGATCCAAGCTTTAGATTTTGTATTATTTTATTTTTCATTTCTTCATCATTGTATCTAGTGGTTTCGTTGCATGAACACTAACCAATTTCATCATTATCTGTGGTGGTTTTGGTTGACCACTAACCATTTTGATTTCATCAATGTACTCCCCTCTTGGGATGTAGAGAGTACATTTTTGTTTTATCAATCCCGCCCCTTGAGGTGTAGAGAGTATCATCTTTGATTCATCTTTGAATTGTAGATTTTAACCTTGTACAATTAATTACTGCAAATAGATTCTTAAAAAAAATAGAAAAGATAAAATGGAATACACACACATTACATGGAAAGTTTTACCATGGAAACCCAAGATGATAAAACCAACAACTTGTTTAGAGCCACACCTATGATCTTTTATTCATCATCATTCTTCATTATTTAAAATACAATATATATGTGTGTGTGGGTGTGTGTGTGTGTGTGTGTGTGTGTGTGTGTGTGATCTTGCGACATCAAAACCCCTAACCCATTGACCCAGATTAGTCAACAACCCTAATTCTTTAACAAAAATTAGAAAAGGATGTGCTGAAAAATTGCTAAAAGCAAATGCAAAAAAACTGTCAAATTTTGTTTCTTCCTCTCTTGTTCCCATATCAGTGTACAATACATGGGATCAATTTTGAAAATAATATAACACATAACTAACATTATTCAACTTGTTTTTTTATTTGCATACAGGGGGTTATAGTATTACATAGTCAACAATCTAGGGCATCAATGCCCATTATTTCTCTACACCAAGAGAACTTCATAGTGCTCACAGACTTTGTCAATGAATCTAGAACATTCTTCAAAGTGTCCACCTTTATCAACAACACCTTCTTGTCTTCAACCATGTCTCTTAGAAAGTGATATTGAACATCAATATACTTTTTCTTTGAATGATAATCCAGGTTCTTCGCTAGGAAGATTGCACTCTGACTGTCACAATCTATTCTTACAGCTTGTTGTACCAACCCAATACCTGAACACAATATTTGTAACCATATTGCTTCCTTGCTTGCATGAATGGATTCCATGTATTCAACTTCTATAGTTGAGAGTTCCACTACAACCTGTATTTTTCTCATCCAAGTAGGTTAAACAGATACCCAGTTGTATATCTTCTGCGATACAGATATCCATC
Source organism: Picea engelmannii (assembly GCA_009831015.1). Taxonomy (NCBI): domain Eukaryota; kingdom Viridiplantae; phylum Streptophyta; class Pinopsida; order Pinales; family Pinaceae; genus Picea; species Picea engelmannii. The sequence continues at coordinate 160,630 of ML798911.1, read as the reverse complement.
ACAGTCTGCATCAACAAAACTATGTATGTTCAACACTTTGTCCAATCCTAGTATTCCTTAGTAGCACAATCCATAACTAGTAGTGCCATGCAAATACTTGAAAACCTTATTTACTATTTTGCAATGATCCTTCCTTGGTTTTGACATATACCTTCTCAATACTCTCACTGCATGTGTAATGTCTAGTCTAGTACAAACCATTGCATACATCAAAATTCCAACCACAATAGCATACAAAACACGAGAGATGTCCTCTTCCTCTTCATGTGTCATGGTACACCGATCCAAAGATAAATTTACACCTACAAGAATAAGAACCATGGTCGGTTTACATTCTTTCATATTAAACCTCTACAATATTGTCTCAACATATTTCCTCTGATTTAACTAGAGTTTCCTATTTTCTCGATCTCTTTTAATTTCCATGCCCAAAATGAAATTTGCAGCACCAATATCCTTCATGTCAAATTTAGAGGAAAACTGAGTTTTCACATCATGGATAATCTCCTTGTTGTTTCCTATCAGTGACATATCATCCACATACAAGACCAAATAAATAAGATGATCAATGATTGATTTGAAATACACACAATGATCTTATTTTCTCCTTGTGAAGTCGAGTCCCAACATATAAGTATCAAATTTTTGATACCACATCCTTATTGATTACTTTAACCCACACACAGACCTTTTCAGCGTGCATACCAACTCTTTCTTTCCCTTCACAACAAATCCTTTTAGTTGCTTCATGTAGATTTATTCTTCTAAATCCCCATGTAGGAATTTTGTCTTTATATCCATTTGTTCTACTTCGAAATAAAAAGTAGAAGCAACATATAAAGGAAATATAATAGAATTTATCTTGGCATCCGGAGAAAATATTTCACCAAAGTCAATTCCCTCTATCCAGGAATAACCTTTTGCTATTAACCGAGCCTTTGTTTCTCCACTTTACCTTTTGCATTCAACTTCATCTTAAACACCCATTTTTTTCTAATGAGATTTCTTCCAGACGACAACTCCACTAGATCCCAAGCCTCATTCTTGTCCAAGTCTGTCGTTTCTTCAACCATTGTCTTTTTCCATATTTTTCCATCCTCTGTATCCACTTCCTCCCTAACAATTCTAGGATAATCATCAGTAATAGAAAAAGAAATTTTTCAATGGAAATCTGGTGGAGTATACCTTTCTGGTTTCCTTCTTTCCCGAACTGAGCTCCTCAATACTGGAGTATGAGGATCTTCCTCTTCTGATTCTTGTTCTTATGTAGAGTTTGATTCATTATCCTTCAAATCAAACTCTATTTTTTTTTCTTCTTCCCTTGGTAGAACTTCTTGTTTGAAAACATCTTTGATTTCTATAAATACCACATCTCGTATATACACTAACTTATTACTTTATGGGCTCCAAAGATTATGAACTTCTAGACAATATTTATATCCAGTAAAGATACACTTTTCATTCTTTTATATAGCTTACTCCTATTTTCCTTTGGAACGTGAACATATGAATCACAACCAAATACCCAACGATGTGTAAGAGAGAGTTTCTTATCAGTCCATACCTCATGTGGAGTATTTTCATCCAACGCTGATGAGGGTGATCGATTGACTAGGTAACATGCAGTACCCACTACCTCTACCCAAAATTTCTATCCTAACTCGACACCACTTAGCATGCACCCTTTTTTTTCCATTAACGTCTTGTTCATCCTTTATGTAACTCCATTTTGTTGAGGTTTGTATGGAGTAGTCTTTTGCCTCCTCGAATTAATTTCCATAGAGTTATCCACCATTATCCATCCTCAACACCTTAATTCTTTTCTCTATCTGATTGTCCAAAAGAGCCTTAAACTCTTTAAATATGTCAAAGAATTCAAATTTCTTCTTGTGGAAATAAATCCATGTATTCCTTGAAAATTAATCTATAAATGAGACATAGTAGAAATTTTTTCCCAGTGATGGAACCGTCATAGGTCCAAACATATCATTGTGCACCAACTGTAAGATTCCCTCTTCCCTCATTGCATTAGAGGGGGATTTTACTTGATTCTGCTTCCCATATACACAATGATCACATAAATCAAAATCCATAGAGTAGTTTGGCATACTTCAACCATACCTTTACCGTGTAGTACTTGAAGGCCCTTCTCTCCCATATGCCCCGGTCTTTGATGCCATACCATAGTATTTTATCTAGAGGTTGTATGGGTTTTTTCTTATTCAGCTCCAATCTCCGAAACAATGGAACTATTGCACCCATCACTAATTGATCGAGATTGGATCATTATATTATTTTTCATCTATCTCGATGCTTTTAGAGTGGAAAAATTTGGAGGAATCAATTTGCAAGGTCATTTTTGTGGCAGTTTCCAATTTGAAAAATTGGGGTCTTGAACCTTTCAAAGAAATTTTGGGGCATTAAATGGATTTTTTGGGGGTTCTATTTTCTAGAACTTCTGCACACCCACTTTTCAGTATTCTACACTCCAAGACCTTTCCAATGATGTATATTGTGCATCAATCGAAGTTCATATGAAAAATTTATTCTTGTTGCAAGTTGACCTATCATGTTGACCACCATGGTATGAGAGGATGCCAGGGAAACCCCCATTACTCATGCATATGGGGCTATCCATGTGAGGAATTTCAAGAAGATTCTATAAATTTCAAAACATTAGCATAATTGAGGGTTGAGGAAGTAAAATACCTACCCCTAGATGGCTATCAGGCTATGTTAAATATTGGGCTACTAGGAGGATAAGAGGGTTCCATTCTATGTTGTTGTATTTTGTTCCATGGAAAAGAAGAAAAACAAGGAGTGGGAAATTAGAGAGAATAACAGAGGGGGATAATGTTTTGTAGTAGCCTAACATGCCATGGTCTCATGTGACTCCATAGAAAGTGCCTTCTTCTTTGTACTTGTATTATTTCCATACCATAGAAAAGAGAGCAGAGCAACCTCACCTTTTAGATGGTTTTTCTCCCATAAGGGTTTCCCAGAGAAAACATTTGTGTTATCGTGTGGATGGTGTGTGATTTTACTTTATTTTTCTCTATTTTTTTCATTTTATCTATTTCCATGCATAAGCAGAATCTATAACTAAATATTTTGGAATCTAAAGGAATTTAACCTTCATAGTGTAGATTTCAGTTTTATTTACTAGATATATTGTGCCAAACTATTCTAGTGGAATATCCACGATAGTTTACAGATCATATTGGTATCAGAGCCAATTTTTCTTTTGGTTATTGATGGGAATTCACAGGATCTGGGAATCAAATTAAAAAGAAATCGCAGAAACCCTAGCCATGGTGGATGAGTTGGTTCATAACAACCCTCTAGATCCATCAGAGGAGAGATTTGAGAGGTTGAAAGTGCAATTTTCCGACATCAGTCACGATATGAACCTCCTCATGATGTTTCTAGTAAGACATCTCAGACCATTCAGAGATGATGGAGGCTCTAAATCATAGATCATATTGAAGGAGAAATAGGGAGATCGGGAAGACTCAAGAAAGAAGTCAGAGAAAGAATCTGAGAAAGAGTGGTTGAGTTCAAGTGGCGTGAACCCTTCATATCCCCTATTCAATATGGAAGTGAAAGTGGGCATAAATCCATACCAAGGTGAGATCGATGCATTAAAACTAAATCATTGGTTGCAACAACTAGAAGTGTATTTTAGTGTTCACCATATATATGAAGAGAAGAAGATTTCATTTGCTAGATTGGATTTAGAGAGTCATTCTTTAACCTGGTGGGAAATCCATACGAAAACACTTAGGCTAGAGGGTGATCCTCTAGTAACTAGGTGGGGGGAATTCAAAACCCTCATCAAGTCCCAATTCTACCATATTGGGTATGTAGAGGACCAATGGATTTGATGGCACTACTTCATGCAGAGGCAAAGGAAGAGTGTATAAGAGTGCACCACTGAGTTCATAAATATGGAATCATGCTAAATATCTCTCCCTATAACCCAAATTTACTCCTCAAATATATGGGGGGTTTACGTAGTCATATACAAAATCAAGTGATGCTCTTCAAGCCAAGGATAGTGGATGAGGCGCGTGTACAGGAATAATAACTAGAAAACATCATCCAAAATAAGGGGAAACCAAGTGGTTCAAAGAAGAAATATCACCAGGAAGATTCCAAGGAGGGGAAGCAAAAGTGGAAAGGGGGAGAAGATAAGAAGACAATATCCACTACACATCAGTGAAAATATCCTAGCAACCATTTCAAGCATTGCAACATTGATGGCCACACCGAGGAAAAAATGTTGAAAACTGCATCTAGAGCTCAACCTGAAGAACCACAAGAAGGACGAAAATAAAAAGAACCTTTTATCCACAAATTCAAGCAATCAGGTTGAAATTATCTCGCATGTGGATGAAAACATTGTCTACAAATTTGTATATAAGAAGGGGAATTTGAGTAGCCTCCATCACCAAGAAGAGAAGTAGATGACCAAGCTCTTCCACATCAAGATTCAGGTCAAGAAGACCAAGATAGATGTTATGTTCGACTTTGGTTCATGGGCTAAAATCATAGCAGCTGATTTAGTTAGCAAGATTGGATTGGAGGTTCATGATCATCTTAGATCCTATACATTGGGTTGGGTAAAAAAGAATGCAGAGATAAAGGTAACGAAACAATGTAATATTAAATTTTCTATAAGTGTTGATTTTATTGACGAAGTGAAATTGTACATAGTACCCCTTGATGTCTGTGGAGTAGTGTTTGGAATCTCTTACATGTATATGAGGGATGGAATCTTCATGCAAAGAGAAAACCAATACCAACTGATCAAGGATGGGAAGTCTTACATCATCAACGTGCATAAAGGCAAGTCAAAGATCTCATTGGTAAGTGCCAACCAAAAAAAGAAGTTGATTAGTTTTAGTAATAAATATGTTTTTATTTTCTTAAGAGAAAATCAATTGAATGATGAGTCAATGAGAGTGAATGCGTCCCTAGAGGGTGTTATAAAGATTAGAAACATTAGTTGGAGGAGTTGTTACAGGAATACAGAGGAGTGTTCAAGGAGCCTAAAGGGATACCACCCAAGAGAGATGTGGATCATGACATAAATTTATTGCTAGACTCTCCATTGTCTAATATTGGGCTATAAAGACAATTTGTTCTATAAGAGAATGAATAGAAGAAGCAATTGCAACAGTTTTTGGAGTAGGGTGTGATTCGACCAAGTACCTCACCTTGTGGGTCACCCATCATAATTGTTCCCACGAAGGATGGGACTTGGATAATGTGTATTGATTATAAGGCATTGAACAATATTAAACTGAAGAATCGATAAAATCTACCAAGGATCAATGATCTATTGGACCGGTTGCAGCATTCCAAGTACTTCACTAAGATGGATTTGAAATTATTATATCATCAGGTATGAGTCAAAGAAGAAGATACCTAGAAGATTACCTTCAAGACAAGGAAAGGTTTGTATGAGTGGTTTGTTATTCCATTCATTTTATGCAACATTGATCCAGGTGGACATCAACGACCACCTACCTATTCCACTGGCTCAAATTATAGTTTCCATCTTAGCATTTTTTCTACCATTTTTCAGGTCCCAAAGTTTCAGGGTTGTTTTGAGGCCACAAAAAACGTTTTTTTGACTTGGAAGTGCCAAATAGATCCATGTTGGGATGTAATAGTCCATTTGTAATTTGTACTCCTTGTCTATACCTTTACGATGGGGTACTAGGCACCCAAAATGAAGATCGTATGCAAAATTTGTGCCCTCAGGAAGTTTATTTATCAACTACCCCCATCGAGGGCCACAAATCGTTTGTCGTTTCATATTCTAGGGTTAGGGTTTTCTATGTTTAGGGTTTTCTCATTTATTCTTTATGTTAAAAATTCCTTTGGAGACTCATTGTAATCATTTTTTTGCGAATGAGAATTCTTGAAAAATCTCTCTTCAGAGATAAGCTACCATTATTCTAGATATCTTGTGTGCTTTGCATTTTACAGTCTTTTGTATTTCACAGAGTCATCAATAGAATAAGTGTTTTATTTTGTTACTTACAATATATCTGGGTATATCCTTGTTATATCTCTATTATATTTCTCCCTTCATGTCATTCCCAAAATAATATGGATCAGTGGTATTAGAGAAGTTTGATCTTTGTCATTCTTAGTGCATGTCCCTGATGAGGTCAAGGTATAGAAAGTTGGGTCTCAAGCTTGTTTCTCTTGAGTAAAAATGATCTCGACCATCCAAGAAACCTACCATGGAGGAATAAAAGAGGGATGATAGAGTAGGATATCCTATCAAATTGTGGATCGAGGAATCCCTCGCGTCATAGAGGAATGTTATGATGGATAATTTCTCCCAAATCCTTTGATGATTGTCGACAAAAACAGAGGAACCTTCAACCAGCGGTCACTTTGGAGATGAGGTTCTCTCTAAGGTACATGCTAACTTATATATTCCTTTATTTGAGTTCCATATAAATGCCAACACTTTGGACAAATGGTTAAGTCTACTGGAGAGTTATTTCTTTGTCCAAAATTTTTCCAACAGTGAAAAAATCACCTATGTGCTTCTTAAGAACCTTCCCCATGTCAGAGATTGGTGGGATACTTACTGTGAAAAACATATCGAGGATGAGTCTACAATTTTTTGGCTAGGACCCTCTTGGGTGACTTTTTTTTATTCCCTCAAGGAGAAATATTACCATGTTGGAAACTATGAGGACCAATACACGAGATGGACCACACTACGTCAAGAGAGGGGATAAATAATGTTGGAGTTAAAAAATACCTTCCATAACTTGCGCACCAATATGGATATCAAATAATTCGAGCAGAATCTGATTCTAAAATACCATGGGCCTCTACATAGGTACATCCAACTGAAATGGCATTTATGGACATCTCGTCATTGGGAGTCGCTTATCGATATGTTGTCAAAATCAAGCAGAAATTTAAGCAACAGAACAAGCCAGAGTTCAGGTATACAAATCCACAACATGGTAAGGGGCCCTTACTCCCAAGGAAAAGGACGGAGCAAGGATGGCCAGTCCGAGGACAACCAATCCAAGCCACCAACAAAGAAGGGTAATGGGAAGTTGAAGAAGGGCACTAGAAAGTGGTGTGAGTTTCGATCCAAATGGTCATTGTTGGTGGAGAATAAATCCTCAGGGTGGGATTCTAAATTAGACTCTTATTCAGAACTGGAAAAGGTAAAATGGATCATTGACACATAACTCAGTGTCACCATTGATGAGATGTGGGTGAAGGGGACTCTACTCCATTTCATTGTTGACAATGGTATCTTGAAAAGCCTAATATCAGAAGAGGTCATCAAGAGTTTGAACCTAATAATGACACTACATCCTAATCCATACAACATTGGTTGGCTCAACAAATAATGGTACATTTGTGCTAGTCAGCAATGTCACCTGCACTACGACATCGAACCCTTCAAATACGAGGTATTGTGTGATGTTTTCCCCCTTGAATTTTGTGATCTTTTGTTAGGAAAACCATATATGTGGAAGCATCATGTTATTTGTGAATCTAGGCCTTGTAGTATCATTATTACTTTGGAATACCAACTCTATAGGGTACCGGAGGTAGTCCCAACTATTGTGATCTATTTGATCTCTGCGAAGCAATGCAGAAAGGTGGTTTCTCAGAATAGAAGATTTGTCCTATTTATGGTTCATTTGGAAGGTGAATGGAAGATCATTGCAACCGCCAAAACCTATACAAGGGGTCTCTCTACACAAAAACAAAAGGTGAAAAAGATAGTAGAAGATCACAAAGACATATTTTCCTCGCCTAGTGGGGTTCATGTGCATTGTCAGGTAAATCACTCAATTGATTTGACACCCAATGTTCATCTTCCTAACGAACCTATGTACATACATTTTGTTATGGAGAATGAAGAAATAAAACATGGGATGTAAGAGCTAATTATGAAGGGCCACATCATACCAAGATCCTCTCCTTGTGGGAGCCCAATTCTTTTGGTATAGAAGAAGGACTGCACATGGTGACTTTGTATTCATTAAAGAGAACTGGACAATATCATGGTCAAGAACCAATACCTAATCCCTTGGATTGATGATATTCTTGATCAGCTCAAGGGAGCCAAGTTTTTTAGTAAGATTGGTTTGAAGTCAATCTACCACCAGGTGTCAATTGAGCAAACTGATGTATAGAAGACAACCTTCAAGTCTAAAGAAGGTATCTTCGAGTGGTTAGTCATGCCTTTAGGCTTGAATGATGCCCTGAAAACATTCATGTAGATGATGGATGACATATTGCTATCATTCACAAACACGTTTGTGGTCATTTATTTGGATGACATCCTCATCTTCAACAAAAATTGGGAGGAACATTTGAAGCATATTCAATAGGTCTTGGGAACCCTACGAAAACATAATTTATATGCCAATTTGGAGAAGTGTTCCTTCGACATGCAGAGAATCCAATATTTGGGATACATTATGGATGAGCATGGTGTGCATGTGGATCCAACCAATATTCAATTCATTCGTGATTGGTCATCCCCATAGACAATGACCGAGCTCTGTAGCTTCTTAGACCTCACCAACTTCTACCCTCGGTTTGTGTTGGGGTTCTCTTGTATCTCTTGGGACATAAGCTAGGTTACCAAGGGTGGAGCAAAGGCCAAGTTTGTGTGGGATGTGTCCCTATAGAAAGAATTTGAGGATTTGAAATTCCTCTTCTCAACACCATTCCTTATTCTTCCAAACCTGCAACAACCATTTGAGATTGAGATAGATCCTTCAGATGATGCTATCAGTGCATTCCTCACTCATCCTAGGCATATGGAATCCTATCGTAGTGAAACACTATCCAATGTTGTTCTCAAATATCCCACCTAAAAGAGAGAGATATACTCCACTGTGCAAACATTTCGATAGTGAAAGCATTACATTTTTGGGAAGGAAACAATCATCCACACTAATCATAAGCCTCTTCAATTCATGCAGACACAAGGAAAGTTGTAGAATGACTGCCATCAGAAGTGGTCCATGTACGTACAACAATTCCACTTGAACATCAAGTACAAGAAGGGAAGAAACAACCATGTCACATATTTCCTCAGTCGAACCTCAGTAGTGGCATTAACCATATTTATTAACCATGTGGGAATGAGTTGTTCGGGTGGCCACAATTATATAATAATGACTATGAATTTGTTTCTTCCTGTCAGACATTTAGCGGAGGAAAAATAGTTCTACAATTTCATCTTCAGGATGGATTTCTATTACATTTGAGCCATATCTATGTTCCTTCAAGTGGGCATGCAAATCTAATTTGTAATCTCATTACATCCAAGAAACATGACATTTTGGACTAGAAAAAAAACTGGCATCATTCATTACTTTCATTTATAACAAGTTTTATGTAAACATATATCAATAGAAAATATCATCAATAAGCCATCACCACAAGGAACACAAGATATATGTATTATTTTCTTTTATATTACAGACTACAATCCTTGGGGATTTTTCAGCAACAATTGGATAAAGCAACAACTCCACAAGAGCACCAACTCTCAATGCAAGACTTAGCCTGCAAATCTTCGCACCAACTGAGAAGAGGAATCAATCCTCAATAGATACCAATCTATCAATAAGTATGTGACCTATTTATAATATATCCCATGTATGTACGCGGCCTTCCTATACTGTAACATGTGTATGTACACACCCTAGCCCACTTTCATCCTACGTACACCTTCATAAACTAGGGTTTATGAAACTTCATAATTGCTTCCCTTCAGACCCTTTATGCCTCTATCACATCCACTTATGATATGTTACAACACTCTGTCTTTCACTTCCCAATCTGTACCATAACTAATCACAAACATGTCTATTCCATCCAACAACCTATGCATGCTCCTCAACCATACACCATCATAGATTATAGATATTTCTCAATCATAACATATTTGAACTACTCAACCAACCAACTACCATATTTAGACATCAATACAACCATACATATAATTCCTCAAGCATTCACCATACCATGAGAAAATATAAGCATGAAGACAACATATAACCATACCATATCTTATGTAGCATATCTGAACTAGTAGACCATTGTTCTGGTAACTTGCTTTAGACTTCAAGAACTCGGAACCAACACTTGCTCAAGCTTCTATGGCTTTTATTTCATGTGCGCTCCCTATTATACTGCCATCCCGCGTTTGTACACACCCTATTATATTTATATCCCGCATATGTATGCACCCTATTATATTTATAGCCTGCATACGTACGCACCTTATTACACTGATAGCCCGCGTACATATTAGAAACTAGGGTTTTTCAATATTTCTGAAACTCCAAAACTTTCATCGTCAATACCTTAGAGTTATAGAACTTTTGATGAGTCCATGAATACCTACAATGAATATTTCACCAATAATATATCTACAATATGTTGAAGAGATATTCACCTCACAAGAGACCATCTATCTCTTATTTATACTTCTCCAAGTAGCTTCCTCATCTAACCAACTCTAACCAACTTCCTTATTTTAGGGCTAACCCACTTCTAACCACTTTGTCCACTTCTAACCCACTTTGCTACAAATAGTAATTTCTGCACTTCTAGTTGCAACTAATTTATTTTTAATTGTTTTGTTTTTGCAACCACTTAACCCATGACTAACCACTTTGACTAGTCAACTTTCTTCTAGTAGCTTCTTTGAATTCGTTGGCCTTCTAGGGGCTTCTAGACAACACATGAGGGTTATCCAACTTCACAAGGCCATAACTCTTTAACCGTGAGAATTTATGTGGCATTCCACATATCACCGAAAATGGCACGACGAGCACTATCCATCTAGAAAAGTCTCACTTACAAATTCATGGATCTTAATTACAATATTCCACAATAAATCATTGGGTTCCTTAACCACACATCTAGGATGACTCAACCACTTAACGATGATTTCTTTGCATTTACAATTCCTCGAGGGACAACCTACAAGAGCATCATAGCAACAAGGGGCAGATAAAAAAAAATCCTACTTTAGGGAGTATCATTTGTTGGAATAAGGAGCCCAAGAATCCATGTCTTAAAATGACTACTGCAACCTCAAGGTGAGGGAAAAACCCAGGGCGAGACAGAATTAGCATAAATTCGATGTTCTATGCAAATTGGGAAAGATGACTATCCCATATTTGGATGGATCTGAGAATTTCATATCCCGATCATGGGTACATAAGTTTTACACTTATTTACAGCTTAACCCAATGACAAAAGAATAGGTGATCAATTTTCCCACCCTACACTTTGATGGGGAGGATCATGAGTGGTGATACCATGGGATATTTACATTGGGGCATTCCAACATCACATCATACGAGGATTTCAATCAGAGGATAATGAACATGTTCGATAGGGAGGAACCTAAGGTTCACTTCAGGGATTTGGCATAATTGAGGCAGATAGGTACACCATAGGCATATGTCATAGATTTCCAGTGGATGGCAGTCATGGTGTCTGATGTTTCTGAGCAGAGATGGGTGATTATTTTCACAGAGGGCTTGATTGAACCCTTAAGAGGTTGAGTGAAATATTTCAGGACAAACACACTACAGGAAGCTATCATGAAGACCTGAGATATGGAAAGCATAGTCCCCAAAAAGACATTGGAAAACAAATTTATCTCACAGAAGGGTCAAGTGTCAAAACCTCCCCAGAAGACATGGATAGAGAAGGATAGGTTGGACGAGGAAATTTGGTGAGAGATAAGGAGGAATAATTTTTTCTACAGTTGCAAAAAGTCGTGGGAACCAGGTCATCGGTGTATGGGAAAAGGTAAAGTCCATTATATTGATGTGTTTTTTGACGAGGAGAATGACGATGATGATGAGGGAATTGGACAGACAGAACAGTGGCAAGTCATCACACCTCAAAGCTACAGATCAAGTACCATTATAGAATATCACCAAGGAAGTGACCATTGTCACTCTTTCAAGAGTTTCCAAATATTACACATTCAAGGTCAAAAGTATTTTGCAGGGATAGAGGGTTATGACAATAATTTATGGTGGGGACACCCATAATTTCATTGATGTTCCATTCGTCACTAGGACACAAATCCTTGTAGAAGACTTCGAGGGATTCAATGTGGTTGTAGCATATGGGTACAATATCGCATGTACTTAGAGGATCATGGGATTGGATGTAACATTGGGAATATATATGTTGAACGATGATTTATATGTCGTAAATTTAGCAGATACTCATGTGGTTCTAGGATTTCAGTGGTTGTACTCATTGGGAGCTATCTACATGAATTATCAGGACACAAGCATGGAGTTCCAGGAAAAGGGTGGAAAGTGAGTGATCCTTAGAGTTATGTTGAAAGGTTCCCTCTGGATCATTTCTAATCAATTCATGGAGACCCTTTTTAGACATGGGGGCGTGGATTGTGCAATAGAGTGCTCGATCACCATGGAGAAGCCATAACAAGATCGCTAACATTACCCTGTGGATATATAAAGATTGCTTGGAAATCATGAAAGAGTTTTTGAACCATTACCAACAGGGAGACCACCTGATAGAGGATTTGAGAATGTCATTGAGCTAGAAGAAGGATCGAATCATGTGATCACCACACCCTACAAGCATCCAAAGAGGTTCAAGGATGAAATAGAGAAGGTCATAAAGGAATTGTTGGAGATGGGACATATCAAGCTTAGTTCTAGTCCCTTTGCTTCATCAATTATACTCATGAAGAAGACAGATGGCACTATGAGGATTTGAATAGACTACAAGGAAATGAACAAGAAGACCATCAAAAACCAATACCCAATACCCAAGATTGATGAGATGAAAGACGAGTTGCATGGGCCACTGTACTTCTAAAAGGTTGATCTATGATCAGGATACCACTAGATTCAGGTCAAAGAGGGGGATATCCATAAAACAACATTCAGGTGTCACTATGGGCACTATTATTTTCTAGTCATTCACTTCAGGTTGATTAATGCACCAACTACCTTTCAGTCATGCATGAACCATATCTTCAAAAAGCAATTGAGGAAATTCTTACTGTTGTTCTATAAGGATCTCTTGATCTACAACAAGACATGGGAGGAACATCTCAAGAATGTGACATGATTCTTACCATTATGGAGGAGGAGTCACTTTTTTCCAAGGAGGAAAAGTGTGATTTTGGGTTGAAACAGATCCTGTATCTAGGGAACATGATTGTTGTTGAGGGAGAAAAGGTGCATCAGGAGAAGATCTAGAAAATATTAGTTTGGACCACCTCTAGACCACTCCTAGATCTACAAGGATTCTTTGAGATATGCAACTATTATAGGACCTTTGTTAAAGTATTTTCACAACTGGCTACACCACTAACAAACCTTGCCAATAAAGGGGCATTTTGATAGTCAAAGGACACATAGGTAGCATTCAATATAATGAAGAGGGCGATGATCACTTTCCCATTATTAACACTCCCATATTTTATGTAGCCCTTTGTCCTAGAGTTTGATGCATCTGATGATGGGATATGAGCACTATTGATGTAGAACCGACACCTGATAGATTTCAAGAGAAGAAAGCTAAGAGACTCGGATAATCTCTATCTAACCTATGATAAGGAGATGTTGTTCATCATGCATGCATTTTCCAAGTTCAGAAAATACCTGGTTGTTACGAGGAAAATATCTCTATGGCTAGGGTGAACCACAAAAGATAGGTATGACTGCAGAAATCAACTCAATTCTAGCATATGCTATATAAAATAATGTGCAAGAGAGATAACAAAGAGGCCTACCTCGTCCAAATGTTTGATGATGTCCATTGTTGAGCACTTCGACCCAAATCTTTATACCTGCAACCAGTTCTCAATAAACAAGCAGAGAAAGAATATAGTGATAATATAAAAGGTTAGCACATTAGATAGCACAATCCATTAATATATAAAACAAACATGCCCATGGATCATAATACATATATTTGCAAGATATCAATTGGACGAGAAAGGAGTATTTCTATTAATAAATGATCAGTAGAAGTGAAAATATTATAGACTTTCATGTCAACACAGTTTGGAACCAAATAAACTGAGTTTCTTCCAACTTGGCCTCCACCAAAGACAAGCTCATATAAGGGAGACAAAGAGGTTCTCCATCAATAAGGGAAGAGCTTGGGGGTTGAACATTGTGTTTAGACTTAAAGGACAAAGGGATGCAGACTCAATAATGAAGTAATAATTTCTCCATAGTAACGTTTCTCTGAAAGTTGAATTCTCTCTTTCTTTCCATAGCTCATAATTGGATTCTTTATAGCCTTCAAAATGCAATTGAAGGACCGAGTCATAACGTTTCCAGTATATGGAAGGCAAAGGATCAGAGATCTCTTGTCGTGACATGGAAACCCAACATTTAATTTTGATTTTTCTGGCACAAATCCAGATGTATGCATGTTGTAGTGGAGAATCTAGCGTATACCCTTGATGTATAGATTGCAAGGTGTGTACAAGTGGAAATATATTTATTTTTTTCTATGGATTTATCAATCAGGGAAAGTAAGTCTACATGGGGGAATGGAATAAGGCCCTCTCTAGAATATTGCATAGGGTGAGGAAAATCTTTCTCTAACATATGTCCCCTAATGTGTGAGTTCAGAGGAGAATCTGCGATGGATGAAATACATTATAAATAACCCAGAAGGGGAGTGGTAGAGAACCAACTGGATGAACTCAATTGCTCATTATGTTCTATACTGACTTTGCATACATGGCTGCCAAAAATATATTGCATATCCATGTGGAAAATATACCAAACAAGTGTCTATGGCCATGAATAGGCAAATACAAATGCGGTTACATGCCAAAGGTTGTTAGTGGCGGAAGTCACTCCTGAATTGTTGGCAGGAGCAGAGCCCGACGCCCATCAGTTTTATGTCACGGTTTGTTTATAGATGGGTGATCAAATGGAGAGAAACTCAAAACAATAGCGTTCCAACTTTGAAACCAGGCCAGGTATGCATGAACAAGTGAGGTCTTGTGTAAACTTCAGACAGTAAGCTGTAGTAAGGGGTGAACAGGCAGAAGACTTATATGAGAGGAACGCGGAGGTCTGTTATAAACGGCAGGTTTCTAACAGGCTGAGGAAGAAGACGTCCAAATGCGATATCATCTTACACTCAAACGCAAAGGCCAGAGAATACAACTATGCGACAATAAATCTTTTATCATAACATAACTGCAATAACTCACGTGACTCAGTCAATCACGAACTCTCTTAGCATGAGATGAAATTAGACGAAGTAAGAAAAACTGTCTGTCATAAAACAAGAAATATCATATACAGATGCATAAGCTGAAATCTAGAATAGTAGTTGCAACATTACAGTAGGGAGCTCTGCTCAACCATCGATACCTACAAAATACAACGACTGAGTTTATATACTCAGAGAAAATTGCCTCATAGAGGCACGGGAAACTATCTGAAGCTGGGTGTCCCTTCGGCCAAAATCGAATGATCTTTCTCTGTCAGACGCTTTCTTAATTGCGCCTGGCTCCTACAGGGGGAGTAGCTGGGCCAGTAAATGCTGAGATAGCGTGTGCAGGCCCCCTCCGGCTGGTCGAGAACTAGGCATGGATTTTCTAAAAAGATGGGTACACAGGACCTTCTCGAGCAGACCATTCGCCAGGCCCTCCATACTTCTCACTTAATGACTGAAGAGAGGTTTCAACTACCCCTCCTTACCCTTCATTTACTCCGAGCGAGAAATAGTATTGAGATCAAGCCGAACTGGCATCTGAGGAACACGGTGATCCTTTCTGCAACCAAACTGGGCGCTTCGGCCCTTCGCGCAATTCTTTCCATCACCCTCCGAGTGACCACGGGCCATGACCCTGTACCTATCTTCAAAGGCACTTTCCTCGTTTCGCGCTTCTTTGATGAGAGGAGGTTTCTCCTCATGCTTAAAAGTTGCCAGGGGCGAGGAAGCGAGGAGCCCCGATCGCGCACCACGTGTCTTTCTGGATGGATGGCTAAGATCCCCTCGACGATGTTGTGGGCCCAAGTCCTGGATGCCCTCAGCACTTCGTGACTCGCAGCTGGAAGAGGTTGGTCCTCGATCTTTAGATTTGTGAGGGGCGAGGAAGCGAGGAGCCCCAATCGCGCACCACGTGTCTTTCTGGATGGACGGTTTTGATCACCTTGGCAAGACTGTGGGCCCGAGTCCTGGATGCCCTCGGCACTTCATGACTCGCGGCTGGAAGAGGCTGGTCCTTGATCATAAAAGCTGCAAGGGGCGAGGAGGCGAGGAGCCTAATCGTGCACCACGTGTCCCTCTTCGATGTACGACTGAGATATTCTCGGCGGTACCGTGGGCCTATCACTAAAAACTATTTTTACTTCACGATTTGCGAGTTCGCGGGTTGAAGACCTTCGGCTCCCCGAGATGGAGATATGGACCGGGTGCCTCCTTGGTCAGCGCTCTTCACATGTAACCATCGGCTAGGGCCCAAGCATTAATGCCTCTCGCAACTTGTGGCTTCGCGAGTTGGAGTATCGAACTTTGGCATCCTTCCCTCGCGAAGTCCCGAGACGCGATGGTAAGCGCAGGTTGACCCCTTCTGGGCACTTTTGTAACTCACGATCTCGCGCAACCAAAAGATATGGTCCTCCCTTCGAACTCACGCACTTCGAGTTTGAAAAATACTGCTGCACTTATACTGATCTCGATTGACACCCTTTGAAAATAACTTTGTGCTATACTTGGCACGACTTGGTTAATCTGTGATTTCCCATCAACAGTTGTTCTGCTCTGTCGCTGGTTCTTTTCCGCTGAAGGATGCAATGCCTGCTCGCTTGATTTGCTACTTGGGAAAAACAGGGATTCTCCTGTGTTGCACTTAAGCATTTCGTGCAACTTGTAGATCCATATGCTCTTGAACCCACGACAAGAATTATCGCTAACATAAAGGCTCCATGGGGGATAGAGTCGTCCCTGTGATGCTCTAAGAACTTATTCTGCAGCTCCAGTGCCTTGCTATTGGGATATGGAGTCACTTATTAGGCTGAAAACATACAAAAAGAAATTAAACAGAGAAATAAAAGACAATATTTACAAACAGAGGAGCCATCTAAGGCTCAAATGAAACATTTTTTCAAAAAATGCCCATTCACTGGGCTGTTGAAAACCTCTTCACCCTCCAGATCCTGCAACCCATAAGTGTTGTTGGAGAAAATCTCAGAGATTTTAAAGGGGCCGATCCAGAGGGCGTTGAACTTGTTGTGCTTGCCTTTATCCTATCTGGGTGCATCCCATTTAAATACCAAATCCCCAATCTCGAACTCCCTTTTCTTGAATTTTCTGTCAAAAGCCTGCTTGATCTTCTGCTGATGACTATAAGCCGCGTCTCTCACCTGTTCTCTGATCTGCTGCACTTCCACTATCTGATGAATTCTTCTGATCATATGATCTGGTTCTCCCTCGTAGTCTTGAAAGAACTTCACCACAGGTAAGGCGAGCTGAGTAGGGAAAACCGCCTCTGCTCCATAGACTAGTTGAAATGACGAAGTTCCCAGAGACTTCTTCGTTGTGACACGATCGACCCACAGAGAAAACTTCAACTTTGAATCCCAGGCTCTTTTGTTATCCTCTAACAATCTTTTGATGATCTTTATCAGGCTTTTGTTTGAGGATTCTGCTAAACCATTTCCCTGGGGATAGTAGGGGGTGGAGTGAATTAGCGAGATCCGAAACTGCTCACAGAACTTAATTAGAGGTTTAGATTTGAAAGAGGCAACATTATCGGTGATGATTCTGCTGGGATAGCCAAATCGGGCTATGATATCCTCCAGGAAGCTGATAATTAATTTGTGAGATGCGCTTCTGGTGGGGATAGCTTCTATCCACTTGGTGAAATAATCTGTTGCGGTCACGATCCATCTATGCTGACCACTTGAGGGAGGATGAATCTCTACGATGAAGTCCAACCCCCACTGCTGGAAAGGGGCCGAAGCTACTATGGGTTTCAATGGCATCAATTTGAGCTGCTGCTTTCCTAAGAACCTTTGACATTTGGTGAAATCTCTGATCTCTCTACAAACATCGGGGAACAAAGTGGGCCAATAATACCTAGCTCGGAGTATCCTGTGGGCTGTGGTATTCCAGAAATGATGACCTCCACAAAGGCCACTATGAAAATCAAACATAACCTTTTGGGCCTCCTGTGGGTCCAGGCATCTCAGAAATACCCCTAGAGGGTATTTCCAGTACAAGGTTTGGTCAATGAGGCAATACCTGACCGCCTTGAGCTTTAGAGCCCTTGCTTTTCTTTTTCCCATTCCATCGGGGGGCTTCAATTCTTGCAGAAAGTACAAGATATCCTTGTACTAGGGGCATGTTGCTAGGGACACAACACCCTGAAAATTCTTGTTGGACGGATCAGCTTGCTCATTGATGAAGCTAATCCCTAAGTTTTTGCAATTAGATTCAGCTAGCAATTTGGCTAAACCCTGTCCCTTTATCAACTTGGTGGGATTAATTTCTAGATCAAATTCTAGAATCTTGGCAATCCACTTACCTCTTTTCCCATCCATGTCGAGTTGTATAAGAATGTCCTTCACAGAGGCCGAAGGGACATATGCAATGGTATTTGAGTGCAAGACATAGACTCTGAAAGCTTTGAGAGATTTCACCAATGCATAGGCCTGGTTTTCCATGATCTCGTACCGGAGCTCTGCGTCTCGCAATGCCGTGCTAAAGAAGGCAATGGGCTGCTCTCGTCCTTCCTCATTTCTCTGCAATAAGATCGCCGCCACAAGGAGAAAATTAGGAACTTCTTGGAATAATCGGGGCTAATTAGCACAGGTGCCTCAGTCAACGCCTTCTTTATTTGGACAAAGGATTCCCTGGGTTCGATGGTCCATTTTACTTCATTTCCCTTCCTGAGCATGGTTGTGATGTGTTTCACCAGCTCAGCAAAATTTGAGACGAATCTCCTCAGAAAATTAATCTTCCCCAAAAATGCTTGAACCTCTTTTTTAGACCTGGGAAGTGACAGGGTCTGAATTGCGTCTACCCTGCTAGGATCAATCCTCACTCCCTCTGATGACACTATATGGCCTAATAACTTCCCCTCCTTCATAGAAAACAAATATTTCTTGGGGTTAAAGGATAGGCCAAACCTTCGACACTTCAAAAATACTCTCTTCAGATGACAGCGGTGCTCCTTGTCTATCCTAGAGAAAACTGTGATATCGTCCAGATAGATTACCACAAACCGGTCCTTCTCCTCGATGAACACTATGTCCATGGCTCACTGAAATGTTTCTCCTGCATTCATTAACCCAAATGGAATTCTGGCATACATGAATGTGCCCCAAGGAGTGGTGAAGGTTGTCTTCTCCCTGTCCTCAGGCATGACCGATATATGATTATAACCGGAAAACCCATCGATCATGGATATCCTGGATGCACCAGTTACCTTCTGCAATATATGATCCATCTTAGGTAGGGGGTAATTGTCTTTCTTTGAGCTTCTGTTCAGGTTTCTGAAATCGACACAAAGCCTGATTTCTCCACTTTTCTTCCTTACTGGAACCAAGTTGGCCACCCACTCGGAATATCTCAAGGGGACAATAATTCAGGCATCTAACAACTTCTTCACTTCTTTCTCCATGACAGGTAGCAACATGGGATTTATCTATCTCAACTTCTGCCTAAATGGTTTAGCCTCTTCCTTTAGTGGGATTTTGTGCTCGATGACAGATGTGTCATACATTTTGAGGTCTTCATATGTCCATGCAAACACATCAGCAAACTCTTTCAGCAACTCCGTGTACTCGACCCTCTGCTCACTGGTCAGGCTGCATGACAATTTGATGAATCTAGGCTCCTCCTGTGAACCAATGTTGCATTTGGTTGTCTCAGCATCTTCGTTTGAGACCTTGCTCTTTACTCGCACATCATTCCCATCGAACAGTATTTCTAAAGGGACAAGTCCTCTAGGAATGTGATTGCTGGGCAGCTGAATGATATGATGATTAGCAATTTTACTTACAAACTCCTCAAGGAAAGGGTCACCTTCCAGGTCGGGATCCTGGTCAATATGCAAAACCGAAAATTCATCCACTGATTGGAGAAACCTCTCGAGTTCAGAGTCATCCTCGAACACCTTCCAATGCTTGACATTGTCTGGCACTGAGGGCCTAAATCTTATATCAACATCATTTTCTACCATAGGCGACAGAGGAAATTTGAGCACACTAGCTGAGACAGCTAAAGAATCAGCCAAAGTATTTTCTCCCCTCGGAATGAAAGAAATGTTAAAAGCCAAGAAGAAATTATCAATAAGGTCCCACACTTCATTCCGATAATTTCTGAGTCGAGGATTTTGGGCACGGTAAGCATTCCTTACATGTTGAATAATCAACTCAGCATCTCCGAATATTGCTATTTCTTCAATTCCCATTTCCTTTGCAGCCCTCATACCTAGGACAAGAGCTTCATACTCTGCCACGTTGTTGGTGGTTTCAAATTCCATCTTGTATGACAGGGACACGACTTCCTGACAGGGTGATATGAAAACCACTCCAGCACCAGCGCCTTCGCTAGAAGAGGCTCCGTAAAAAAACATCTTCCACACAGTGGAGCTTTGAGGGGAAATTGGATGATCAGGGCTGGGATGCTTTCTGATTAGTAAAGAGCTTTCAGGGGCATCGGTAAGCTGTAAAAAACTAGACCCCAGGTCAGTGTCAAGTGCAAAGATGGGGTGATTGGTAGGGTCTGCTTCATCGCTGACAATATAGGCCAGCTGGGCTTCTCTGTATAATCTCCTTTGTTCTCCTCCGAAGACTAGAATGGTGGCATATGTGAGATCCATCTGTAGTGTTCCTCCCAGTTTTTTGATCCATGATCTAGACAATAGCATACCGAATTTGGGGGGAACGTCAGCTACCACAATATCCATGACCACACTTTTCATGGGCAGCTGAAACAGGGAAACCGCCAGGTCTTTGATGACTCCTAGGCATTGCACTCTCCTTGAATCAAAAGAGTATAAATCATGGTAGGCCCTGGTCACTTCTAATCCCAGCTCTTCCATTACTATTTTGGGCATAAGGCTATGGGAAGTCCCTGAGTCCATGAGGCAGTTATGCATCACTTTATCATGTATATTCAGGGATGTGTAGAAGGGAGGGGATGAATCATCTCTATATTCTACCATGGGCCCTAAGACGACTGCAAACTTTTCATCTTGAAGGTTTATCGAGTCAGAGGGAGGATGGGGGGATTCAAATTGTAGCAACTTGGAGAGGGACCTTTTGAAATCCTCATTTTTAACTAGCTCAGAGAGAGGTACAGGGATTCTGATCTTCTGAATCTCATGCTCAAAATTGAAGGAGGGGGTAGGTTTAGGAGCTTCTCTTACCTCAGTGACAGGCTCTTTGGCTGCTGGTGAAACACTCTGAGTCTTCTTTTCTTTAGTTGTGGCTGCCGCAGTTTTAGCAGGTCTATCTGCTATGAGGGGTTGTTATGAACTGTCGAAGTCTCCTTCTTTCCTTCTCGATCTGAGATTATATCTGTTAGAAGTGTGACCGGCCCTCTTTTCTTTCCCCAACTCATGAATTTGAGCACTCATCAGTGATTCTTCATATGCGGACTGCGTTGAATGGGGAAAAGGGGGAGCTTCTTCAATACAGTGAATTTCAGGGTCAAACTCGTCTATCTCCTCTCTTTCCTCATGATCAACTAGGTTATTTTGGAGGGGGGCTTGAACCCTTTGATCTTCTCTGTCCTTTCCCCTTTATTCCCTCGGGAAAAACTGAGGCATATTGTTAGCAGGTCGTCTGAACCCTCTATTATCAATGTTCTGGGGATTTCGATACATGGGCTTTCCTTCTAATTCCAACCTTTCTATCTTGGCAGCGAGTGATTTTAGTGTTCTAGCTGTCTCATCTGTCTGATGGGGCAGGGGAGAGGAACTGGATGGGGAGGCTTCGGGCCTGTTCTTGGATATGTTTCTACCAGCAGCGTTCCTAAGTCGGTCAACATCCAATATGTTAGATTCTACTTCCACGGATGCATCCTGCATGAGGGCCAGGGTAGTGGCTCTTATCTCTCTCAGCAGTAGGCAGAAATAAGGATCAAAAGTGCTGGAGTAAGTGATCTTTGCAGAGGCTTCGGAGGGCTTTATCTCGATAGGGATTCTATTGTACATTTTATTAAATCTCTTGGAGAAGTCGGAGACAGACTCTCCTTCCTTTCTCTTCAACGACCCAAACTCCATCATGTAATACATGAAATCCTTTTTATCTCCCCATTGCCTCAAAAAGGCATTGTCCAGCGCTTCGATCCCATCAATAGATCCAGGAGGCAGGGCCTTGAACCATTTTCTAGCCTCTCCTTGGAGACTGTGGAAAAAAATTATCATCCATACGTCTGCATGCATGATGACATTGTCATCTGTGAAACTGTAAAAGGCTTCTAGGTGCTCATCTGCAGTTACGTCCCCCTCACCCGTGAATTTGGGTAGTTGCTTGAGGTAACCATCTGTCGGGAGGGCGTTGAGGGGCTGAGGTAATACAAGGGGAGCATACCTAGCGGCTATAATAGCTTCCATTCTGGTCATAGGGGGATTAGCACTAGCCATAGGAATATTAAGTGGCAGAGAACTTGGAGGAGAAGGAGTTCGCGAAGGGGATGCGGGAAATGAGAGTGGGTTCAAGGAGAAGGCTAACGAGCTCAAGTCAGCATGCGCTCCTCCTTGTGCAGGAGTGGGGAAATCTTCTGTGGTCACGGGTCTTCGCCGATAAACAGCTTCAAAGGAGAGGGGGGTGACAAGGATTTCTCCCTCTAGTCCTAGACCAGGAGGGAAAAACTCAGTAGGAACACTCCCAAAATTCAGGAAATGGGAAACCTCTGAAGGAGGCCTATCAAGAAACTGAGGAGGAGAAAAAGGGGTTCTTACAGAAGGAAATGGCGGATTACCTGTTTTGGTTGTGGAAGTTTCTTCTTCAGAGGCCTTTCCTTTTCTGAGAACCACCTTCGGATCAGTTACAGGTGTAGCTAGAGGCAGTTCTGGATGTGACCGCGTATGTCTGCCTCTAGAAGCCACAATTAAAATAGCGGGTTCGCTCTAGTGGAGTCATCACAATGGAGTCGCCAGGTGCACAGTAGCAATATCAATGGTTCTGATATCTTATGCACCTTCAAAATCAGCTGATCATTGTCGTTCAATCCCGGGGAAAATATTCAACTTCATCCCCGGCAACGGTGCCGGAAATGTTAGCAACGGAAGTCACTCCTGGATTGCTGGCAGGAGCAGAGCCTGACGCCCATCAGTTTTATGTCACGGTTTGTTTATATATGGGTGATCAAATGGAGGGAAAATCAAAACAATAGCGTTCCAAGTCTGAAACCAGGCCTGGTATGCATGAACAAGTGAGGTCTTGCATAAACTTCAGACAATATGTTGTAGTAAGGGGTGAACAGGCGGAAGACTTATATGAGAGGAACGTGGAGGCCTGTTATAAACGACAGGTTTCTAACAGGTTGAGGAAGAAGACGTCCAAATGCGATATCATCTTACACTCAAACGCAAAGGCCAGAGAATACAACTATGAGACAATAAATCTTTTATCATAACATAACTGCAATAACTCACGTGACTCAGTCAATCACGAACTCTCTTAGCATGAGATGAAATTAGACAAAGTAAGAAAAACTGTCTGTCATAAAACAAGAAATCTCATATACAGATGCATAAGCTGAAAGCTAGAATAGTAGTTGCAACATTACAGTAGGGAGCTCTGCTCAAACATCGATACCTACAAAATACAACGACTGAGTTTATATACTCAAAGAAAATTGCCTCATAGAGGCACGGGCAACTATCTGAAGCTAGGTGTCCCTTCGGCCAAAATCGGACGGCCTTTCTCTGCCAGACGCTTTCTTAACTGCGCCTGGCTCCTGCAGGGGGAGTAGCTGGGCCAGTAAATGTTGAGATAGCGTGTGCAGACCCCCTCCGGCTAGTCGAGAACTAGGCATGGATTTTCTGAAAAGATGGGTACACAGGACCTTCTCGAGCAGACCATTCGCCATGCCCTCCATACTTCTCACTTAATGACTGAGGAGAGGTTTTAACTACCCCTCCTTACCCTTCATTTACTCTGAGCGAGAAATAGTATTGAGATCAAGCCGAACTGGCATCTGAGGAACACGGTGATCCTTTCTGCAACCAAACTGGGTGCTTTGGCCCTTCGTGCAATTCTTTCCATCACCCTCTGAGTGACCACGGGCCGTGACCCTATACCTATCTTCAAAGGCACTTTCACTGTTTCGTGCTTCATGGATGGGAGGAGGTTGCTCTTCATGCTTAAAAGTTGCGAGGGGCAAGGAAGCGAGGAGCCCCGATCGCGCACCACGTGTCTTTCTGGATGGACGACTGAGATCCCCTCGGTGATGTTGTTGGCCCGAGTCCTGGATGCCCTCAACACTTTGTGACTCGCGTCTGGAAGAGGCTGGTCCTCGATCTTTAGAGTTGCGAGGGGCGAGGAAGTGAGGATCCCCGATCGTGAACCACGTGTCTTTCTGGATGGACGGTTCTGATCATATTGGCAAGATTGTGGGCTCGAGTCCTCGATGCCCTTGGCACTTCGTGACTCGCGGCTGGAAGAGGCTGGTCCTTGATCATAAAAGTTGTGAGGGGCGAGGAGGCGAGGAGCCTAATTGCGCACCACGTGTCCCTCTTCGATGGACGGCTGAGATCTTCTCGATGGTACCGTGGGCCTATCACTAAAAGCTCTTTTTACTTCGCGATTTGCGAGTTCACAGGTTGAAGACCTTCGGCTCCCCGAGATGGAGATATGGACCGGGCGCCTCCCTGGTCAGCGCTCTTCACATGTAACCTTCGGCTAGGGCCCAAGCATTAATGCCTCTCGCAACTCATGGCTTCGCGAGTTGGAGTATCGAACTTTGGCATCCTTCCCTCGCGAAGTCCCGAGACGGGATGGTCAGCGCAGGTTGACCCCTTTCGGGCACTTTTGTAACTCATGATCTCACGCAACCAAAATATATGGTCCGCCCTTCGAACTCATGCACTTCGAGTTCGAAAAATACTGCTACACTTATACTGATCTCGATTGACGCCCTTTGAAAATAAATTTGTGTTATACTTGGCGCGACTTGGTTAATCTGCGATTTCCCATCAAATGTTGTTATTCTCTTTCGCTGGTTCTTTTCCACTGAAGGATGCAATGCCTGCTCGCTTGATTTTCTACTTCGGAAAAAAATGGATTCTCCTGTGCTGCGCTTAAGCATTTCGTGCAACTTGCATATCCAGATGCTCTTGAACCCACGACAAGAATTATTGCTAACATAACCAATCTCAAAAAATCAAGCTGAGGATATCTGTATACCATGGAGTACAATCTAATCTCCCATGATTACTGAAGTCATATATTTATTGGTCCAATGAAAAGGAAGCAACATCTCAGGAAAGTTGCGACCACATAGTGATGTATTCAAGTCTTCTACACATTCTGCCAAAGGTGCAAGTCTACATCATGTGAATAAAGGATTTGAGGTCGAACACAATGAGACATCATTTGATTATCGGTCATTGAGGTATACCATTAACAAACGCGATATCGGCTACCGATAATGAAAGTAGGTATCAAGGCATTGAGTACATTCTTACAAGTGTGAATAAAGGAGCTGGTGTCGAACACCTGAAGAATCCATCAATCAGGAGACATTTATGTATTCCCAACTGTCGATGGTGAGAGAGCCTGTCACTAATGACTGCAAGCCTCAAGGTACTCATAAGACTCTAGGTCCCATTTCTAGAATAAATGGGTTGATGTTGATGGAAAGAGACCTGCTAAAAGGAGACCATTAAGGCATCTCTCATCAATCAACATGAGGTACAAAGTAGGAGCTTCATGATTTGGTGGAAATTAGATGAAGAAAAAGTTCATGAACCAACGACCCTGTGTGTCTTTCATGTGTGCCAAGTGCAAGCGGTACACGAAAAAAGACCCTCTGAATAGCAGACGATGATGAAAAAATGTTGTCAAAGGTGAGGAAGCCACCCATAAGGCTAATGGAATCCAATACACTACACAAATCCCAATGTGTGAATACATGTCTTGTTGTCGAACAGAAGGGAAACCACCCAGTCAACAACCAAAGATGAAATGTTGATTGCTAGGTTCAAGGTTACCTACCAATGATGAAAGTAGGGCCAGGGTGTATCATAGGACTACAATATCATGTGATTCTGAGACAAACTGAGGGTATGGCCGACAGGAAAAGTCAATATTTCTAACGAGTGGCCAACACACGTTGATAGACTTCCTTTGAACAAGAGCATGAGACATATGGTGGACTCTGGCAGAATAGACCCAATGATAAAATCATGAGATGCAGGAGGCATCAATGAAGTTATTTATAGGGACTGAAAGAGTAACCAATTGGTAGAGAAGACTCTGTAACGAGCTCAACTTCCTAAGGCCATGCTAAACCCAAAATTATGATGAATAGACTCAAATAACTTTGTGCTATGTTCAAAGGTGACATGACTGCTACCGATATAAGATAATACTCCCTTCTCGCCCGTCTTTTTTTTGTTTTTTCATAACAAACGAATGCTATGTTACATAGAAGGAAACGAGTGTCGCAAGTAAGAAAAACTAGTTCCAGTAGTGGAACGTACCTATGCTCAATGCAGGGAAGTGCATGCAGGAGATGGACACTCGGGGAAAATGTTCCCTCTTAGGTATATGGTGTCAAATTGCGAAGGATATAAACAAGGCTATGCTTGGTTGAGGATGCAAAACTGTTGAGGCAAACGGTTTATAACACAAAGAGAGAACTGGCACAGGCTCAATACTGCAAGCAAGAGCATGAGATGCAATCACAAATTAATGCCAAAAAATGTCATTTTTTATGTCTTTTAGTCTAATTGGTGTGAAAAAGGTATAAACTTGTGCCAAGTAGATATCTCTTCCAAACCAATTTACGAGTGTGAAAAAGACAAGTTCACTCGAAGATCTTTTCACTTTTTGATAATGATTCGGAAAAGAGCTTAACTAAGGCTCGTGATCTTTCAAATCCAATTTAACGAGTGTGAAAGGGAAAAATCACTCGACAATCTTTTTGCTTTTCAGATGAGTCAGAAAAGAACTTAACTAAGACTCGTTTGGGAGCCCACGGGTTATAATTTCGTATGTTTATGAATGAGAAATGAGGCTCAGCATAAAGTCAAGTACGAGTTGTGAGGGACTCCCAGTCCTATGAAAATATATTTGCATGGGCACCAAATGCAGTAGGGGATCTAACTAGGGCACCCATGTTTGGTAAGTTTCTACCACTTGATAACAACACGACTTTATAGCAGATGGAAGGTTCTATGTCGCAACAAATGGGTTCATACCTAGGGCATAAAGAGCGACAGTTATAGGACAATGCGAAAATGCATAACGGAATGGATGCCTATCCTATATGCTAGGTAATGAACATACCTGCTTAAGGTGACAAATGGTCGACAAAGTGATGAAATCTGCAAGAATCCCATGTTAAAACTGCAAAAACCAACTAGATCCACTTTTCTATTGGTCCATTAGGTGCAAAAATGGTTTAAACTATAGAAAGTGGGTAAAAATGATTTATAAATAGTAATGAAATCAAACATTTCTATACCATTTTGATTTTTACCCAACTACTGCAAATTGGACCAAAATTCCTCCAAGATTCAAATGATGATTACGGGAGCATCCGACAAGGAAATCACGAGCCTTCTGGATTAGGTAATTCTTGATCTCTTCCTCTTCAATTTCAATGGATTACATTTTTGAATTAGGTCTTAAATTTTTAGTTGTTTAAAGCTCAAAGCATGGATTTCAGTGTACATGGGCTGTCTTTGATTAGGTCGTGTATATGATGAGGTCTACACTCATGTATTAACTATATGGGGGCGTATATTGAGCCCTACACGTGACCGTGTGCAAAGAAATCCACGTACATGTACGTAAATGACCAAAATAAAGGGTTCTAACTCAAAAATGTATTTGTCTTTGACAAGATTGTTCTTGAATAGAGAGAGCGAGAGCATGAGTAGTTTGACATTCCTATAGATCAATATCCAAGGGCCCAAATGGCTTTAAAGCGATGTGGTTTGTATAATTTTTTGGTGCTCAAAGGAATGAGAGCCCAGGTGAGGTTGTTGGAGATGTTGGTGGGTTATTGGGACCCTAATAGCGAGAGATTCAATATTGATGGGAAACCATTGAGAATTGAAGTAGAGGACATTTACTTTCTGACTGGTCTATCACGCTAAGGTGAGTTTTTGAACCTCAAGTCGCGGGGAGCAGGTAGCGGGATGAATACAGAAGAATATATCGACACCCACTGTGTAGCAGGGACCCCTAAGGTAGGGAGTCAAGTCCCTATCCGGGAAATAAACAACCTCAGTCTGAAGATCATTGTCCTAGTTTTGACCAGGATCACAGGTTCGGTCTCATTGCACCAAGAATCGAGGTTTCTCATGTTCTATGCAATGTAGTGTGTGAGACCCACAGTGTACGACTGGTGTACCTCACTACTGGACAATATGAAGAGCCAATTGACAGAGTGTAAACATGGGAGTAAAATAAATTTCGGGTTTGTCTCCATCTTGTGCAGTTTCTTTTTTGAGCAGGTTCCAAGTTTGGGACCTAGAGTTGAGATTCTCCCAAGAGGACCTCGCGATCCAGCCATGGCATAGTGGACCGAGGTGATGAGGTGACAGGGAGGAGGTAGGGTTCCAAGACCCTACAACGAGGAAATTTTCTACTGGTGGCGGCGATATGTCATTGCTCTGGATGACTATACCTATGAGGGGATCGACTTCAAAGGAGATCCATACATGCCACTTCCACCAGGGGCTTCTTATGGTGACGTGGGTATGTCAATTTTTTTTTACATATTTCATTTTTTGTATTTTTGTATAATTAGGACAAAAATATTTTTGGATGGTGTTTAAGTATTAACTACAATTTGTGTGTCACAGACATGGGTCCGTGACAGCAAGAGGGTTTCTCTCAACATTGATGGAGGAACCGGGGAGATGAGGCGGTGGGAGGAGAAGCTGAGAGGGTCCTACAAAACATGCATGGTAACCTGTCTTGTTTGACTCACAGGATACCCATGGTCCAGGTAGAAGATATGTCTGAGGCCATGCAACTACAAATGGTTGGTGTACCCAGGACATGGGTATGACTCTTTCGGCGTCTCGCAAACGTCATGGTTTGCTACCATGACACACATCCGGTGCCACAGGTGTAAATTTTGTGGGATATGTATTACTGACTTATATGTGTATTGAGGGTGTTAGCCCCATTTTGTATTATAAACACCATATTTTTTGAAATATATAAAAAGGGATCTTCGACTTTACTTATATTTTACAATGTGTACATTGATTAGATGGTTTTATTTACATAATTATGTGACAAATGCCAATCTAAAACAAAGTTAGCATAAGCATCGGATACGTGATTAGAACTCCTAGGAATATGATAATATGTAATAAAATCAAATTGTCTTTCTAAAAGACATACCCATAGGAATCATCGGAGTAAAGTAGGATCACGCACGTGGTAACGGTTGTTTAACTGATGTACTACTAACTGCGAATTCAAGTGAACTTCTAATGAACGAATTCCATGTGAGATAACATCGCCTCCTGAAGACACTAGCAGACCCTCGGGTGAATAAACCACCCAAGCGACGGAAGCCAAGTTCTGTGTATGACAAATAGATCCATCTGCGAATCCTAAGTAGACTGATGACTCCGTTGACATCTGTCAACCAAGTGAAAACTCGATAAGAAACCTAAAGATGAAAAGTAAAAGAGATATATACACAAAATTACATTAGTATACAGAGAGTTCCGCCCAAGCCCGAGGATCAATTGTAGTATCTTTTCAAGTAGAGCCCATTTACGGGCTCGACCAACTTATTCCCTTCATGATCTTCTAACTCATAGGCCCCTTTTTCTAGAACACATCGCACGATGTAAGGACCATGCCACATGAGTTTAAACTTCCCTGCCCCCAGTGGGTCTTTGGCTTGATCGTACAAGAGGACCAAGTCACCCTCAGGATACAACCGAGGACATACATACTTATCATACTAGACCTTAACACGTCGTTTTTTCGCCTTGATAGCCATAGAGGCATCTCGACGCTTCTCATCAAGACTCTCTAGGTATACAAGGCATTGCTCGAGATCGGAAGTGTCAGGTAGGAGCGTGACTACCAACTTAAGAGAAGGGATTTCATATTCAATGGGTAATATTGACTCCACACCGTGTACTAACTGGAAAGGGGAAAATCCAATGGCAGTATTGACTGAGGTTTGGTATGCCCAGAGTGTAGGATATAGCATGATGTGCCAGTCAGATTTAATCTGGCTGACCGTTTTTTGCAAAATGGTCTTGAGAAACTTGTTGACGGCCTCTACTTGCCCAT
This sequence comes from Picea engelmannii, assembly GCA_009831015.1. Lineage (NCBI taxonomy): Eukaryota > Viridiplantae > Streptophyta > Pinopsida > Pinales > Pinaceae > Picea > Picea engelmannii. Next base: position 130,106 of record ML798911.1, on the reverse strand, counting down.
TTTCCTGGGGATAATAAGGAGAAGAATGACCATGTCTAAACCCCATCTTACCTGCTAGTTCTTCCATCATCTCATTCTAAAAGTGACTACCATGGTTAGTAAAAATCTCACTCGGGATACCGAACTGGACGATATTCTGATTGAATACGAAGAATGTAGCAGTCTTCCCATCATATTTAACTATATGCATGGCCTTGTTCCACTTAGTAAATTATTCGATGACCACGGTAATGTGATGATGCCCCCCAACCTAATTTAGGTTGCAATCGACGAAGTCCACCCCCCACTTGGTGAAGGGACTGGCGGTAATGACTGGATGAAATGGGGCTGGATGCAAGAACATTTTCTGAGTCAACACCTGGAAGGGATGAAACTTCTTAACTACTTCAATACAATCCTTAAAGATAATAGGCCATAAATAACCGTCTCGCAAAATTTTTTGGGCTGTCGCAAGCCCGAATAGATGACCACCACAAGCCCCACTACAAAAATCGTTCAGAATAGACTCAACTTTTCTGTGAGTTAAACAACGACGTAAGATATCGTCTATTCCTCGGCGATGCAAAGTGTCATCGACAATAGTATATTTCTTAGCTTGGTACCTTATACATCGTCAATCATCTCATGAGAGATGCTGAGGGAACTTCAAGGTTTGAAGATAGAGCACAATGTCTCCATACCAGGGGTTAGACGAGGAGACAATAAAAATGTGTTTGTCTGCAAACGAATCAACATGGATAATGTCCTCATCTAATCGTGGAAAATCGGATATTAGCTCTGCAAAGAATAGGGATTTCTTGGATTTAGCGGAAGCAAAATCGAGATCAAACTCCTGTAAAATGACAATCCATTTATTGTATTTCCCCCCTGTGATACATCGGGTAAGGACGTATTGATATGGACTGACATCAACAACAACCATAGTCTTACAAAGTAATATATAATGACGCAAATGTTGGACTGTGTGAACGACAACAAAAGCTAGTTTTTCAACTTGAGTATAAATGAGCTCAGGATCGAGTAAATTTTGACTAAGATAGTAAATGACGTGCTCATGGAGCTCATCATTCTCCTGATCCATAACCATACCAATCGTATCCTCGGACGTGGCGATATAAAGCACTTAATCGCTACTATAGGTGGAAGGCTTCAGTAGAGGTGCTGACACCAAAGTTTTCCTCATAGCATAGAAGGACTCCTAGGCTCGCTCATCCCAGATAAAAGGGATGTCCTTCTTCAAAAGATGCATTAAACCTTTAGTGATAGTGGCATAGTTCACTATAAACCTACGAATAAAGTTATCTTTCCTCTATAGGCCCTGAAGTTGTCTAATCGTGCACGGGGGAGGCAATCGAAGTATTTCCTCAACCTTAAGTAGACATACCATGATCCCAGTCTTAGAAACTAGAAAACTTAAAAGATGACCAGACTTAATGCAAAATATGCACTTGTGAGGGTTCAACCGGATTCTATAATAATGACATCTTTCAAAAACCAGCTGAAGGTGAATAACGTGATCCGCTCTCTTATGAGAGTGAGCAACAAGATCATCAAGGTAAGCTTCGACTATGTGCTTAAGATCGTGAAACGTGAAAGTAATGGCACGTTGAAAGGTTGCTCCGACATTTTTAAGGCCGAAAGGCATATTCCGGTATGCAAAGGTACCCCAAGGACAAATAAATGTCATTTTGTATTGATCCTCAAGTTTAATTTGAATTTGATTATATCCTGAAAATCTGTCCATAAAATAAAATACTTTGCTTCCCGCACACTCGTCGAGAATCTGATCGATGAATGGTGTGGGGAAGTTATCTTTTGGACAGGCCTTGTTCAGGTCATGAAAATACATACATACACGGATGGTTCCTTGCTTCTTATCTACAGGAACAGGGTTGGATACCCATTCGGTTAAAGGAACCAGGTAGATGAAGCCAACATTAAGTAGCTTCTCCACCTATGCCTTAATAGCAGGGGCCTTTCGAGGGTTGACAAATCTAAGACATTGTCGAACAAGCTTAGCATCTGGATAATTTTTAATCTCATGTTCAAAAATACGAGGGTCTATCCCTGGAATCTCTTCATAGGACCAAGAAAATACGTCTCAAAACTCCTTGAAGAGTTCGGTGTAGATCAGGATTTCTTCTGGCGAACAATCTGCACCGATATTTACATTTTAAACCTTTCCAGGGGTACGAGAGATGTTGATATAGATGGTAGGATAAATACTCGCCATGTTTCCTTCAGCATAAATGTTGTGCGTATCAAGTGGAACTACGACATGATCGACTATCTCACTCAAAGTAGATTGAAAGTTGTCTTGTTCGATTCTTTCAAGATCTGGGAGAAAATAAGAGCAGTGATGCACATCATCCCAAGGTTTGATGGAACCATTCATGACTTCGATGATGTCTTCATCTGAAGGCAAAGTCCCATCGAGGAAATCATGTGAACAAGAGAACGAGGTGGCCCACACCGACCTGGACATGAGATCCTCCACCAAAGGAAAGCTCATATAAGGGAGACAAAGAGGTTCTCCATCAATAAGGGAAGAGCTTGGGGGATGAACATCATGTTCAGACTTAAAGGACAAAGGGATGCAGACTCAATAATGAAGTAATAATTTCTCCAGAGTAAATTTTCTCTCAAAGTTGAATTCTCTCTTTCTTTCCATAGCTCAGAATTGGCTTCTTTATAGCCTTCAAAATGCAGCTGAAGGGCCGAGTCAGAACGTTTCCAGTATATGGAAAGCCAAGGATCAAAGATATATTGTCGTGACATGGAAACCTGACATTTAATTTTGATTTTCTGGCACAAATCCAGATGTACGCGGGATGTAGTGGAGCAGCCAACGTTTATGTTTGTTGTATAGCTTGCAAGGTGCGTACAAGTTGAAAAATATTTGTTTTTGTATCTAGATTTATCAATCAGGGAAAGTAAGCCTACATGGGGGAATGGAATAAGTACCTCTCTGCAAGATTGCATAGGGTGAGGCAAATCTATCTCTAACACTAGTAGGAGGAATCTTTGTGGTTAGGATTGACCACAACAACATGAGATATTTATTGGAGTAGTGGGACCTGAATGAGAGGCAACATAAATGGGTGAGTAAGGTGCAGGAACATAATTTTTACATTGAATATGTAAATGGAAATAAGAACATAGTTATTGATGCCTTATCCAGGAGACCTGCAACCTTCTCCATGATAGAGATCTCTACAGACTGGAGGTCCATTATTTTAGTGGAATACTCCAAGAATACCTTCGCCTGTGATCTACTGGAGGGAAGTATTCAGGATGACAGGTACAAGGTAGTGGATGACATCATCTAATATAAAGACAAGATATATCTTGTCCTTGATTCCAAACTCAAGGTTAATATTTTGAGGGAAATACATGACGCACCATTGGCAGGGCACCAAGAGCATTTGAAGACCTATAGGTAGGTGAGGGAGAGATTCTCTTGGAAGGGTCGAAAGGAGAATGTACTTCATCATGTAATGGATTCAATGACTTGCCAATAGAACAAGTCAAGGTTTACACATCCTGTGGGTCTGATTCAACCATTGTCGATTCTGGAGTAGAAGTGGGATAACATTTCCATGGACTTCATTATAAGGTTTCCAAAGGTATAGGGTCAAGACTACATTTACATGGTATTAGACAGATTGAATAAATATGTGCACTTATTTTCCATTCCCTCGGAGTACAACACATATCAGGTAGCAGATCTATTCTTCATGGAGGTGTTCAAACTACATGGTCTTCCGAGGAACATAGTCAGTGACCGAGATAACAAGTTTCTTAGCATGTTTTTGGAAGGGTTTGTTCAGGTTATCTGGGATATATTGAACATCTAGTACTATCTACCGCCCCCAGACAGACAGAGAGACCAAGATAGTAAACAAATGGATTGAGGGGTACCCGAGGAATTATGTGTTATGACAGTAGAGGGCATGGATAAAGTGGTTGCATCTCAAGTAGCATTTTTATAATACCACTCGTCACATGTCCATCGATATGAGTCCATTCAAAGAATTATATGGCTATGATGCCCCATCCTTTGTTGACTTTGTTTTTGAGGAGAGAAGAGATGCCAAGGCCAAGGATTGGTTGCTGGAAAGTTAAGACATATTGAGAGTCCTTAAGGAGAATTTGCAAGCCACTTAGAATCAACAAAAGATGTATGCAGATAGGCACAGGGTGGAACACAGTTTTGAGGTTGGGGACCTAGTATTTCTTAGGTTTCATCCTTACAAACAATTGTTTCTCAAGAATCATTGTGCAAAGAAGTTGAAGCCATGATTTTATGGACCCTATAGAGTGATCAAGAGACTTGGGGAGGTAGAATACGATTTTGAGCTACCAAAGGGCAGTTGGATCCACAAAACCTTCCATGTATCTTGCCTCAAGAAGGAATTATGATAGAAGGTCACCACTTCAATAGATATTCCTCCACTAGACGAGGAAGGGTAGTTTTTTATATATCCCGAGAGGATTGTTGATGTTAGGGAGCAGAGGTTGAGGAGACGATTCATTCGAGAGTACTTGGTCATATGGAGAGTATTTCCCGCAGATGATGCTACTTGGAAAGGAGAAAAGATCTTACAACACCCTGATCTAGAGCTGTTTGAGGACAAGAAATATTGGGAAGGGAGGACTATAATGTAACCTTCCAATTGATCATGAAAAAGGAAGACTTAATAGCCTATACAACTCTTGTAGGCTATAGTCAACAAAAATAAGGGAGTCGAAGTTTATTTGGTGTCACTAGGTTAAAAGAATGACAAATTCTAAAGTGACATTAAATAAAAATAAATAGTTATGTTTAAATGAAATTGGAGGGAAAATAAATTGAGGGTTTGATTTGGTAAAAAATGGGAAAGATCTAGAAGGCGTAGAGAAAGGATAAATATAGGGGTAACCCTTCATTTTGGCATTATGATTTGATCTCTCATTTTGGATTTCTCTTGGCGCCATTGTTCAGAAAAACTCTTCCACTATTGTAGTTTAGTTTCAGTGGTGCAATATCTACCCTAGCTATACAAGAGGGGAGTCCACCTAGGATTTCCATTGGAGCTTTAGTTGGAGATTTATGTTCAGATGGAGGTTTGCACAAGAATTTTGTGAATATTTTCTAGAACAGGCCGATTCAAAATTTTACTGGTGACAGGAGGGTTTCAGAGAAACTGTGGTTTAGGGAATCCTTGCAGGTTGAGTATGGTTCATCCCACAAGGCCCCACTAGATGTCTAGTAGTTGTCCCACGAGGACCTCTGCGATTGGGGTTGCAACATGCCATTTGGATCAGGTTCGTGGGGATTACAGGAGGGATTGAAAGGCGGCTAGCAGAGCGGTCATTACTGGAGCAAAGTGTCTCAGTGAGTATCATAGATTGGAATCATTCCAGGATTTCTTTGTATTGTTTATTTTAGTATATTTGTGCAGCTGCCTTGCAGCCAGTAGTCTTGTGTGTTCAAGAGTGTTTGGCAATTGTCATTACATCCATTAGATATCATTTTATTGTTGTGATTAGGGGTTTCCATTCATAATAATATGTCATGGTTATCTGCTCTATTTTTTGTGTAATGGATGCATGCAATATGTTTGACAATATTCCTATATGAGAAAATTGTTTGTGACTTAACAACAACATGAATACAAAGTGTTTGACATATTTACACAAAGATCAATAACAATTTTTGGACAAAAAACATAATATTCCCACCTAACCTAGTTGGGGACATTATAGTGGCAGAGAGAGAGAGGAGAGAGGAGCAATGGGGGGGAACAGTGAGGGAGGGAAGGGGAGAGAGAGAAAGAGAGGGAGGGATTAAGGGAGGGAGATCGAGGAATATGGAGAGAGTGGGAGAGAGATAAATATATTGAGCGAGAGAGAGGGGAGGGGCGGGGGGGGGAGAGGGGGAGACAATAAGTGAGTTAAACATATAGAAAAACTTGCTAAAAGGACAACTAATAATGTCATTGAGCATGTGAAACAAGGACAACTTTCAAGTCACACATGCAATGAAAGTGTCATGATATTTGTAATGGAAAGTGTCTTGGTGTTTGGTGTATATGAGAATATATCAAACTAGAAGTGGCATGTTATGAGACAAATGCTTAATATATCATAAGAAACCAGAAGCACACACCATGGTATCATCTCTAAGCTCCACCATAAATATGTATCCCTAATCCTCTTTTGATGTCCACCGAAGCATTCCACTTTATTGTATTTTCAATATGTGAAATATTCCATTGTTTCCATCCACTTAACTCCATGGAAGTTTGAACCATATGCATTTTCATTACACTCTCTTGCATTTTCAATACATGAAATATTCCATTTCTTGCATCCACTTAAATCCATGGTAGTTTGAGCCATACATCGTTACATTCCACATTCTTGCATTTTCAATATGTAAGATATTTCATTGCTTCAATCCACTTTGTAACTCCATGGTGATTTGAACTAGATGTTATCACATGAAATTGCCTTGGTTCTTTTATCCCTTAAGTTTAATTTTCTATCCTTTAGACTTTAGGTTTGCTCTATTTTTCTTTGTGTGATTTGCTTAGGTTAGTTTGAAACAAATAAAGACTTGTGGTTTTCGCTCAGTGTTTGGCCCACACATAGATTTTAAGCCTAGTTACATTCTTGGTTTAAGATTTCGACTCACCTCTTGACTTGACATCAAGCATAACCCATCCCATGATCCAAATGACTTGACGGATCACCCTATCCACTCATACTCTTTATTATTTCCATCTTGTCCCTATGTCCGTTTAAAGGGGGTCAAAGTAAATTTTGAAAAAGGCATTGCCAACTCACTAAGAGTTTATGTAATGCACCTTTGTCCTATGATCCTTGTCATATTTCATCATAATCAGTTGAGGTCATGATTTATCTTGTTTTCAGCGCCCTTATCATTAAAAGAGAATACTAAGATCTAGTCATTTATGAAGATTGCTAACAGTTTAAGCATTTGAATTTTCTCTCAAGCTCGGCGCTGCTGAAATCACTAGTTCAGACCAACTGCAGATTGAGCTACATGATCAAATGTCAAAGCTAAATTGGAGGCTCAGGTGGACGTAGCGGTTTCCTAACTTGTTGCAGATCCTCCATTATCAGTCATAGTCTCTAGGTATTCTGTGAGTCCTCTCAAATTGTATGGAAAACTCTTGAGATGCCCCTACCTCATCTTTTGGTAGTGCCCGATGCTGCAAACTACTTCCTCTCTCATCCATTTGCATCTATAGATTTTCTCCCACAGACTTCATATCCATTTGCCACCTAAATTTCACCTATTCTAGAGGTCAATCCATTTTTCTTTTGAAGCTTGAGTACCCGTTCAGTCACTTGGCCCTTGTGTGCACACTGCACTACAGAAAGTCACTGCTAAAACTATGCTACATATCCCTTGTTTCATGTGATGCATTTTACTTGGATTGGTCAGTGATATATTGTGTATTCAAAGACCCATGCATTAGCCTCTTCTTTTCTCTATATCATCATCCATGCATCCTAATATCTGCTGGCAGTGATTGGAAGAAGTCCCTACCTTTCCAAAAATTTGATGACCATGATGTGGTGACATAAAAATAAGCAGTGTATCCATGCCTTCCTTAACTCAGAGTTTCTTTCTCTTAGTTTTAAAGAAAAGCCATCAAAACAATCTATTATTAATTCAAGGTGAGTTAGAGGAAACCTTGAGAGAGAGCAACCATTATCCACTATCATTTCTTATTGATCTATGCCTCTGTTTGTTTCATTTACCCCTCATTGCACCACAACTTTTGATCCCCTGTTTATATCCATGGAGACACCTCAAAAGAAGAAATATCACAAGGGAGGGAGTGTGGTCAGGAATGAACCTTCTGACATGCACATGTTTGATGTTGAGCCAATGGTCAGGGAGGTTTTTCAAAGGGTTGGCTACCTCTCTTTTTGCAAAAACATGTAGAGGGGACACCCTGAAGTAGTAAGGTAGTTTGCATTACATTTTGATGGAATTAAGACTAAGGTGGGAAACCTTGAGTTTGAGGTATCTGAAGCCTCTATTGCAACAACCACTGGGATTCCTAATACTGGTGAAAGGTGGTTTAAATCTATGATCCTAAATGCTTCCTTCTCCAAGGACTTCCTCAAACCAGACTACTAGACAGATAATTTGTCCAAGGGAGTGCCTAGAAGCCACCTAGTTGAAGGTTTTGATAAAATGTTGAAGATCATCCAGAGATACTTTACATGTGAGGGGAGGTTTAACATGTTATACCAGTACCATATAAGGCTCTTGCTACATTTTACTGCTAAATATGAAATGAATATTCCTTTCTAGATTTTGAGGAGTATGGGGAATATGTCTGATAGAGTCTAAGCCAAGTCCAAGGCTGTGGACACTAGTGTATTTCACTTTGGATTGATCATGACGTTGGCGATGGAAGAGTTGAAGAAGAGGAACATTCCTTGGGAACAGTTAATTGTCTCTGCCCACATGCAGTTGGATATAGCCTCTACTCCTCAGTCTAATATGCAGATCCCTTTTCCATCTACTAGTGTTTCTCCAGCAGGAACAAGTAGGAAAAGAAAAAGAAAATCCACTACTCAAGACAAAGAATTCATTAAGGAAATTGAAGAAGAAGAGAGGGAGGTCCATCACTCTCCACAGAGAGATTTTTCACCTCCTCCTGCACCTGAATTAGAAGAATTCCCTTCATCCACCAAAGCCACAACCAAGAGGGGAAGGAAATTGCATTTCTCTTCACCTGCTCCAACAGCTAAGATCAAAGTCAAGAAACCTGTTACTTGATCATCAACCCTCAAGGAGGTTGTTAAAGTAGAAGTCTTACCCAAGGTTTCAGTTCCGAGGAAAGAGAAAGATAAGGGTAAAGGCATTGAGAATCCTAGTGGGGTGATAGACAGAGCTCCTGTGTAGCCGAAAGATAAAGATAAATCCATTGAGAATCAAAATCAACACTCCACCTAGTAATCACACTTTCAAAAGATTGATTAGATGGCTCAAGGAGGCTAGGAAGGAGGTTGCTCATTTGAAAGAATAAAGTTTGACTTGGAGAGTTAAGATGAAGGAGCTCATGGATATGTACAGTAACACCCTTGATCTAACAAAATTTTCAGCAAGAAGAGTCTTGCCTCTCCATAAGAAACTTAAGAACCTCTACAGGAAAAACAGAGGCTTTCAGTCTCAAAATAGAAAACTCAAGGAAGAATTGTAGCATTTCAAGGATGAATTGGCCTAGAGGAACTTAAATGTTTTGGTACAAACTGCAAATGAAAGAGATGAACCAATAGTCAAGAAGAGTACACCTGCAGTCAAGAAGAGTATCCCTGCAAAGGAAAAACATGCTTCCATGATAGAGGGAAGCTCTCCTGCAACAAGGAGGAGTGCGAGGTTGATGAAGTAGTTGGGGGGTATAAGATCCATTTTTTTGGGTGGTCTCTTTTTGCAAGAGTAAAGTGATCAATGACAATATAATTTTCCACCTATACAAGAATCTTTAGGCTCCTAGTCCATCAACTATTTTTTTTGTGTTTTTTGAAGGATTGGTCTCATCACACAGAAAAAACACAGACATTCTGTAGTGCCAGGGCGCTACGAAATCGTCTATATAGTATGTTCTGCAAAACTGTGCTACCTAGAATGCTATGAAATCTCTTAGATGAACTACACAATGGCGCTACTGATTCTGTGGAATGCTACAAAATCTCATAGTTGAACTTAATAGTGGCACTACCAATTCTGCAGGACTATGTCAACAATGGTACTATCGAATCGGCAGGAACATTTGATAGATGGCACTACCAAATCCGCAAAGTTGTTTTGATGTGTGGCGCTACCAAATCTGCATAAGCTATTTCGGGAGGGGTGCTATGGAATTTCACATAGTCATTACACAGGATTGGCGCTACAGAAACCGCAGACCTGTTTTGGAAGAGGCGCTGCGAAATATGCAGAGTTGTTTTGCAAAGGGCGCTATAGAAATGGCTACCTAATGCACTATTGAATGACACTACGAACTGGCATCTGCAATTAAGAGATTCAAATTCATGACTCCTTTGGATGGTTGATGATGTGAAGAGAAGCGAGGATCACATGTGGCAGCATGAAGGCAACATACAACCCCTGGAGGACACTTGGCAATGAAAATGAATGCGCCTAAAGGGATACATGTCATTTAATTCTTGTTGGAGTGGTTGCCAACATGGTTCCTAATTTGTAGCAGTTTGTTAAGAGCTATTAGCACAGGGGTTAGAATGGTAATTGTTTTAGAGAATCCTAAGGGAGGGAGGCCAACTCACACCTCTAATTATTGTCTTTCCTTTTTGGTTATAAATACATATTATAAATTATTAGTGAGGGTCGAATGGTTGATATGGGCTCCTTGATTGTAATATTTTTGACTAAGTAGACTCTTCTCTGGTTATGTATTGGACTTGAGAATTTTTTATTAATAGAAGTCACTTTCTCTTTATATCATCTTGTTGTCTCTTATGCTGAAATACTCATGATTGGATTATCCATATGAGATTCTTTTGGTTGTGTTATAATGAATGTTTGATTATAATATTGCTATGATGTTCTTCAATATTCTTTAAATCTGAATTCGAGAAGTTCTTGTGTTTGAGTTTTTCCTCCTTGGACTGCTTGAAGACCTGGTGTCAATAGAAGACCTTTACACCTCGCTCACTAAGCCTTCCTCCTATCCACTTTTACTCCCACTCATCAAGACCTCATTTGCTCATGCATGCTAGCCCAGATTTCTGAGTTAAAACATTATTATTCTGAGTCTTGTCCATTTGACCTTTAAATCACTCATTTACATTTACACATACTTTGATGGGTACTCGGCTTATTCTCTTTGCAATCAGAGGGTGATTCTTAATGCTAACACTAGAGACTTTCGACATTATCCAGGTATAATGCCCTAAATATTTTATTCAGGTTTTAAAAAATTCCATGGTTAATGCACTGAATACCTAAAATAACATAAACGTATGCATCATATTTTGTTTGGAAAATAACTTACCACTATTAAAAAAACTCAAATTTCATATAGTTATTAGCAAAATCTATAAATAAAAATTATATATTAGAAAACCTTATTAAAATATACAGTAAGAAGACTGCACAGAGAAAACCAAACAAAATAGTGTAATTATAATAACAGTTGCACTCACACTGGTGTCATAAGCCATGGACTGCCTCGTCCTCTTATATGATCCATGCACTTCGCTCGCAGGTCTGGTGGGAGAGCTCGGCATAGACGTTTTCGAACTTGTCAAGCCCTGTGGTGGAATAAGGATTCGAACCCTTCCTATGTCTCTGTCGTGATCTGGGCGTTGGCGAGACAACTGTTTCTTCTGCTTCGCCTTCCACTGAAATCCTTCCCCAGCGCATGGATCTAGTCCCTGTGATACACAGGATCACACAACCAAAACAACACGAAAACCCAAATAAAAAAACTGCTGAATTCACCTGTAGGGTGTTCCCAGTCTTATCTGGCCTCTGAGACTTTGAATAGGAAAACGAAGCAAAGTTTATGAGAAATCGTTGAACAAATCTATGTACACTAGTGAATGAATTGTGGATGGGAAGTGAGATCTCTCTCTCTTTATATAGAGAAATCCAGAAGCCACACGGTCGAGGGCAGTGATTTTACTACGGCGAGGCCAAACGAGAATGATAACAAAATAGATATGTTGACTTGACTTGGTCAAAATAGATATACTGACTCGACTCGGTTAGTAATAATCCTTCATTATTTGGTTGACCTGGTTAAACTGATTATTAAAATCTGCTTGAAGACGTGGCTAATATCTGGTTGATTTGGTAAAACTGATTTTTAAAATCTGCTTTGCTTTACGACGTGGCTAATGATAGCGATGGTGAAACTAGGTTTGAAGTTGTTTTTTCTGGCTAGTAATGTTAATTTATTTTTGGATTTAGAAATGTAATTTAAACAATAAAAATGTAATTTAAACAACAAAAAAAATTGTGACTTTATGAAGATTTATGTATTTAGATTTGAGAGAGAAAAGTAAAAACATAGAATAGTTAGAAAACTCTTTTACACTACCCACAATTCAGAATTTTTTTTTTCTTATATTGTTTGAAAATTTTAAATTTTTTCATACAACTTTACACTACACACAATTTTCTTATATTGTTTGAAATTTTTTTACATGCAATTCAGAGATAAAATATTAGTGAGAAAATTTTACCACATTGTTTGAGGAACATTATAACAGTTACAATTCACAAAACTTTGACTGATTATTCAATTTTGAAATTCTAACCCGCTTGCAATTAATTTATAGCATATTGACTTTGTCTAAACAAAAACTTTTATTTTTTTGACAAGTATTATATAGGCAACATAATTATTAGCAAAATCACAAGTTTATATTACTTAAATAGTGTTTTAATGTATAAATTGATCCAATAGTTTTAGAATATACAAGCTCTTTAGGTTTTAGCCCTATTTTTTCTAATATGAGAAGGATAAGAGTTCCAAGGTTTTAGATTTCATTGAATCTGAATATGTAACAAGCGGATAGGGTCGAACTTGTTGACGCAGCCGCAACCTCGATCATTTGAAACAACGACCCTCCGATGAAATATCCACCCAGAGTTGTTCGGGGTCAATCCTAAGGACATTGAAGGCTACCAAGCTGAAATTTTTAAAATCGGAGGGTCAATCCTTATCCCTCACATACACAAGCTCTTCAATTTAGCAGTCAAGCAGGGCTTCCCTAAACCCTGGACGCAAAACCTCATTGTTCCTATTTTTAAAAATGGAAATAAAAACATTCCCTCTAATTATAGGACCATTATGATTAGCCCGATTTTAGCCAAGCTTTATGGAATTATTTTGGAAAAGAAGATTAGCATTTGGCTAGAAAGTCATGGTAAAAGAGCTAAAGGCCAAGCCAGGTTTATGAGATATCATTCAACTGTGGACCATCTTGTTACCTTTAGGATCATTGCAGAGGAGTTCCGCAATACTAAAACCAATCTTTTTTGTTGTTTTGTTGACTTTAGAAAAGATTTTGACATGGTTCCTAGGAAAAACCTTTGGAATAGGTTGGAAGAGATAAAAGTGCCTCTCTAGTTGAGGGTTGTTGCAATAAGGATGTATGAGAACATTATTGCTAAGTTTAAAAACACTGAGCGCTGGTCAAAAGAGATTAACTGCAATATCGGAGTCAAACAAAGTTGTCCCTTGTCCCCTACCCTTTTTGGCATATACATTGATAAATTAGAAGAATGTTTGGAAAAAGCAGGTTGTTTCGGCCCTACTCTCACTAGTATAGTCATCAATATTCTTCTTTATGCCGACGATATTGTTCTTATGGAAAGGAGTCCCCATGATCTTGAAACCAACTAAGAATCCTCAAGGATTTTTGCTCCAATATGGGTATGACTGTTAATACTGATAAGAATAAGGTCATGATTATTAAATCCAATAAGATCCCTTATGATACCTTGGTATATGACAACAACAACTTGGAGGAAGTGACTTCATACAAATATATTGGAATCGATATTCACCACAAGCTTAATTGGAATTATAGCATTGAGAAAAGGATTATTGGGGGATGGAAAACTTATTATGGGCTTGAAAACATTTGTAAATCAGCTGAACTTTGGAGTTGGGATAAGAAGAAACTCATCTTTGAGACTCTTGATACACCTGTTATTCTTTATGGATGTGAAGTCTGGGGCTGTAGTATCTCTCGTGAATCCTGGAGAAAGATAGAGCAAATACAAAAGAATTTTATAACCTATAATCTCAAAATTAAAGGAAATACGCCCTATCCCATCCTCCTCATAGAAACAAGCCTTTCCCCCATTGAGAGCATGGCTATGACTAGATACCTAATGCATAAGAACAAGTTAAACAACATGGAAGATAAAAGGTTTTTGAAGGAAAATATCCCTACGGACAGGTAAATCTCCTCTTGAGAGCTAGACTCTTAACTCTTAAGACAGAAGATGCTTATCGTGGACACTGACTTCCTTTTAGATCTAGATAAACTAACGTATTAGGAGGAAGGAGAAAATAGGTACCTTTTTACCAGAGTTTGTCCCTGCACGGCCCGAGTTGAGCTCCAATCTTTCGCTCTTCGATAAGCCCTGTAGACAAACAAAAGTACAACCACTTCCTACTCTACTGAGATTAGTTTGAAACAGATCTATCTATTAAAGACAAGTTCATGTGAGATTAAGCACAAACTAGAAAAAAACAGGCCAAGCATATCATATTAATGAGAACAACAACGAAGGAAACTTACAACCGTAGATGCGAGTGCAGCAGCTTCATCAAGTCCTCCTTGTCTAACCCTTGCTCAAAAGACCCATGATTAGAATGACAATAACTTCACTGATTATTCTCCTCTACTTCAGTGTGTGTTTCCTATGAGATCATAGGTTTCATGCCTTTAATCCCTTCCCCTTTCACCATAAGAAAGCCTTCTTATATAGGCTTGGAGAGGCCCAACTACTTGAGATATCTTTAGGGTAAGTTGAGGATTTTCCTCCTTCAGTTAGAGATCTTCCCTAAGATCATGGCTTGAATAAGGATTCGAATCCAACTGCCTTCAAATATTGAAGAGATCTTTCCCCCATTCTTCTCAACAAACCAACTGTTGCCCAGAATAGGTGTGCTCCCTCAATAGGGCAATCAGAGCGTTATAATGCTCCCTAGTAATTTATAGGGGGGTGCCAACACTCCTGATAGTAGCAGTGCTCCTCCAAAAGGGCAGATGGAGTGTTATAACCCTCCCAGATAGTCTATAGGGGGGCTCCAACACTCCTGAGAGAGGTATAGGGGAGCGCTCTCCTCTAAAAACTCAATTTTTGTGGTTCTTTCAAATGGCAAGAGGTTCATAAACCCAGTTAACCTTTCCTCTTCTTCCAAATCAAATGTTTGAGGTGTTTGAGGTGTTTCAGGTGTCTTTCTGATGTCGTTATAGGTACGACATAGGCATTATGGCAGTATGTTTTTCTTGACACTTGTGACACTTGTGAATAAAATGCGACACTTGCGACACTTGTAATGACGACACTTGCAACACTATCGAAGTGAGTATTTTCTATGTGTAACAGGTTGCCCCCCAAAGTATGAAGTTAGAAGACGAGAACTGATAACTAAAATGCTTTGTAGACTTTCAAACAAGGGTATATACGCAGAGAACCTGACAGAAGTTGCACACAAACATCCAACAAATATTATGACATGTTTCAAACCCAAGGCAGGCATACCTATGCTTATATGATAAATACTTGCAAGATATGGCCGCCATAAAATACACTGTGGATCCATAATTGTATTGATAAAAGGTATAGCCACCGAGGATACAGTGTGGATCTATACTCCTATGACCTAAATTGATCGTAGCCATGAAGAATACATAGTGGATCTATGAGATGATAAGACATAGCCACGACCAATACAAAGTGGATCGATGTGACAGTATATGTGTCATTGTTCAATAGAAACCCCTTCGCAACCTGGGCAAAGTACATATAAGAGTGATGACTCAACCCAGGGTCTTCTTAACGATCCCGATGCAGTACAAATCTAACCATGTGAATAAATGTACTGATGTCGAACATGGCAGAAACCACTCAATTACCAGTCAATGATGTAAACCATTAACAAGCACGAGGAAAATCATCATTAATGTCAATGATTCCCAAGGTACTTCTAGTACATTCCAAAAAATGTGAATGAATGAGTTGAAGTCGAACATCTGTGGAATCATCCAATCAGAGGTCAATGATGTAAACCCACTATCGAATGTGAGGAGGCCTGCCATTGAGGCATGCAGGTCCCAAAGTACTAATTGGTTTCTAAGTCTAGTTCCTGGATAATGTGTTGAAGTCGACAAAAATAGACTCGTCGAAGGAGGGCCTTGATGTATCCCCCATCAACGACATGAAACAGACACAGAGATGTAATTGGTAGATCAAATGAACATGGACTGACACGGGTATTGAGACAAGATATTTGTGATGGATGAATCTCGAGGCGGATACTTTCCTTGAACACTGAGGCACAACAACAAAAACATGACATGGACCAAAACATGATGATGCAATGGATACTGTGACTTTCGTCGGGTGACCCAAAGGAGTAAGAAAAACTCAGAGGATTGGTTCAGTGCAGAGGTTCAGCGGATTAAGATGTGCGCAAAGACAAAGTGTTGTGTTCAAGGGCGACTCTAAAAGTTGTTGGTAATGTTCTCAAAAACTACTTGGCTTGCTTCTTTCAAATTTTCCCCCCATCTAAATAGATGAGTACCTCTTTTTGATTTAACGAGCTTGAGGAGGGTAACACATGCTCAATATAACTCACCTTCGGTAAGTTCCTCTTCCTTTATTTAACGAACTGGAAGAAGTAAGGGTTCGATCCCGTATGGGCCTGTCGATGTTCGTTTTAACGAGTCCAAAGATAGAAAACGCGATGTTTTTTCATGATTATAGAGTCTAGAAAAACACTTAAAAGAGAACTCTCTCAGTTCCTTTTTTGTAAACTAGTCTGATGAGACCAAAAAAGAGATAAACTATCATTCAACAAAAGTTTTCTTCAAATACTTTAACGAGCGTGAAGAGAACAAGGTCGCTCGACAATCTTTTCATGTTCAGAGAGTCTGAAAAGAACTTAAAGGTGACTCTGATGTTTTCCTTTTTCGTAATATTAGTCTCGCGAGGCCGAAAAGAGATAAATTATCACTCGAAAGATGCCCTTTCAAACCTTTTAACGAGTGGGAAAGGAATCAAGATCACTCGAAAATCTTTTCATGTTTAGAGAGTTTGAAAAGAGATTTAAAGAGACTCCAGGGGGTTCCTTTTTCGTGTATCCATACAGGTCCGAAAAAGAGATAAAAGTCTACCTGGATGCATTCTCATGTATTTACGAGCACAAGAAAGAACAAAGACTAAGCTCGATATGCCCCCAGCATGAAAGCTAGTGGCTTAACTCTAGAATGATCATCAAAGGCTGGAGACATGCCCTCCAAGCTTCAATTCATTCACCGACTTTGAGGTTGTCACCAATTTTTCTAGTAGATGAGAAAAAGGAGAAGGGTGGATGAAAAGAAGGTTCAAGAGAGGTGACTATTTCATTTTTTAACGAGCTTGACACATGAAAAGAACTATGCTCAGGGTTCCGGGTTC
Organism: Picea engelmannii; assembly: GCA_009831015.1. NCBI lineage: Eukaryota > Viridiplantae > Streptophyta > Pinopsida > Pinales > Pinaceae > Picea > Picea engelmannii. The sequence continues at coordinate 112,906 of ML798911.1, read as the reverse complement.
GATCCCTAGATTGTTGTTTCATTTTTTAATGAGCTTGCTACAGAGAGGAAAACTATGCTCAATGCCTCTGTTTCATTTTTTAACGATCTTTCTACAGAGTAGAGAAACTATGCTCGTGGTTTCTTCCTGATCATGGCTTCCGAGAGGATAACACTCTAGAAGGATACCATGTCAAGGGACAAAACTCGGTCATGGCTTCCAAGAGATCTTCACTGGATGGAAGATAATCACTTGGGAAGGAACACATGTCGAGGGTCGTGATAGGAGTAAGGAGATCAGGCTCCAATAACCCTACCGAAGAAATCACCATGTCTACTACTGGATCCAAATCATCGAAATTTGAAAGCACGGGAGACGATAGAAAATCTACATTAGGAGGGGAGATAGACTGTATATCTGCCCGAATTTCTTCACGAGGGGGAAGAAAAGAGGATCGGTGACAGTTATTATCCCAAGGTAACTTGTCAATGTGAAGCATCTCCGGAATAGATTCATCTAAAGGAAAAGTTGGGGAAATGTAGTTGATTGCAGACAATAAGGAACTCAACTGTGATTGCATAGAGGAAACGTCAAGCGCCAATAGATGTTGGTCATCTGACGAGGGAGAAACAGATTGGATAGAAACATATCATGTTTCAGCTGGACTAAGTGGCACAGTGTCACCTAGTGCATCGAATTCCAATGGACAAGGTACAATCCAAGAGTCAGATGATTCCAAAGATTGATAAGCCACGGTTGAAATCATATCGACGGTGACTATGTGATGTGTAGTCGGTGGTAGTGGTGTAAGGAAGGTACCCATGAGGCTAGAATATTTGAGTAAGCCAACACCAACGCTTTCATACGTGATCTTGTGGTCTCCCAAGAAAGGAATATTGTTGGTAGCGGGAGCGCAAGCATCGATCGTGCAGAAATCCAACTGATCAACAGTGACAATTTTTCCCTGATAAGGAAATTGGACACATCAAAAAACTGACGAGGAAACGGTAGTCATAGCATAAAACCAACTTCTTCCAAGTAACAAGTTGTAATCGAGGGGGGCATCAACCACCTCGATGTCAACAGTAACAGTTTTGCCACCCAATTGGATGGGCAGGGACTATAAAATCCCATGGGGATGAAAACCTCGCCCATCGAAGGCACGTAACATCATCAGGGATTTGTTAAGTGCGGGTGATTTTAAACCTTTCCAACATGCCAAAGACATGACACAAGTCGAGGCTCCCTCATCCAGAATAGTTCGGTGGATTTGTTGATTGTGAACAACAACATCAACATGGAAATCAAGTTGGTGGGAGAGTCGAGACACATAATTATATAGGTTAAACATGATATGGTTGGATGACTCGGGATCAACAGCGCCAAGAGTGGCCAAGAGCGTTTTACGTTGACTGGGGCAGTGTTGTAGAACTTCTAACACAGACATAGAACACGGTGCTTGAGCCAATTCTTCAACAATGTTGTAGTTCTGGGTGACACATGAACTAGGATTAAAGGTAGCTTTACATATAGTTCTCTTAGGAGGGCGTAAGATAGAGTCAAATGTGGGTTTCTCAATCTGCAGTGGTCCAGACGGAGGATTAACTGATGGAAGACTAACGGAAGACGATGATGGATCCGATAAATTACCGGTACCGTTAGTGTCTTTTCCTTTGTCAGAGTTACCTGGTGTGTCGTATGTCTTAGAGCGAGTGGTCAAATTGATCCCATTAAACATATAAATATGTTCACTCGACGAGGCCTCATCATTAGGATGGCTAGAACTGCCCCCAGGAGAGGGAGTTTCAACAACCGTGGATTGTTGCTGTGGAAAAGGATGAGTAAGCACAACGGGTTGTGACTTTCCTTGGAAAATTTTGGCCACTTTATTGCGAAGAGGACAATCTCGAGTGTAGTGATCATCACCACAAATGATACACGGAAATTTCAGTTTTCGTTGTGGTTGCTTTTCGGTAGCAGGTGTTTGATTTTTTTGTTGTTCATTATTATTTTTTTATTTATTCTTTGTCTTCTTCTTACCTCCGGATTGTTGTGAAGGGGAAGATTGAACTGCATTCACCTCAGAGATCTAAGTTTGAGGGAAGGTAGAGGAGAGCGTGGTCGATTGGGAAAATGATTGAGTTTTGACGGAACCGATAACACCATTCGCATGAGATGAGGATGACGACTTAGATGGATCGGTATTAGCTCGAGAAGCATTCGAAAGCAAATCATACAAAGTACCAGATTGGGAATAAACCAAATCCAAATACTGAGCCCGAGTGATGGCTTGTTCCTCTGTGACCGCACCACTCATAGCAACATCGTGAGCAATCGGGGGTAACAGTGATTTAGTAAACCATTCCGCCAATAGTATGTCAGGAATGACTGCCTTGATCATCCTTCATCGTCGCCTCCACTCATGAATATGGTCAGAGATATACACGGAGTTAGTTTGACGAAGGGAGGTCAAGAGTTCATTACCCGTTTTGTAGCGAATAGGAAGTTGAAAGTGCGTGAGGAAAGACATGGCAAGGGAATTGAAATCATGAAAAGAAGAACGTGGTAGTTCAATATACCACTTTGTTGCCGAACCGGTAATAATTAGACGCAAACATACATAATCATCCATGAGGGAGTTTGATGAACACCACAAATGGAAAGTCATCACATGGTTGTTCAAATCTTTTCCAGGGTTTCCTTCAAATTTCGGAATATTAGAAGGAATTTTAGCTGGAATGACTGGCCAAACCGGTGAATGAGAAATAGGATCATTAGTTAACCGAGACAAGTCTGGGAGATCCAGAGTCACAAGGAAAGGTAGTTGTCGGTTAATTTTCAAATGATACTGGTGCGGTAAAGGAACACCAGTAGGACCATAAACTGGGTTAGGTGGATAGTTGTAACCAGTAGGTCCTCCTACATACAGTTGTTGCTGGCCAGGATAAACAGGATTCGATGATGGATGAGAAACATTGGCATAACCCGGTGGGTTCTAAGAATTATAGGCCGGGTGATTTATTTGCCCATGAGGAGGATAAACATTTTTCCCTTGAGAATGGTAAGGAGTAGATCCCAAAGGCGGATACACTTTAGACCCATGAGGAGGATAAGACTATGGTCCTGGAGAACTCCAGGTGGTGTTTGAGATGCTGCCCTGATAAGATTGTGTGTAAGATGTTCCGGAAGGAACATGATTGGATACTCCTCCTAGTGGGTTATTATACAAGTGCCCCCCAATGTGGGGTTGAGTAAAAGTACCTCCTAAAGATACTCCCTAGTATTGTGAAGGGTTTCCAGCAAACGAAGGTTTCCCCCTACCAGCGGTGGATTTACGACCGAGGTATGATTGGAAAACGGAGGTTTCCTTCCAGGAGGAGCATGAAAAGGGGGTTTTCCCCGGGGAGGGGTAGGCCCGCCATGGAAAGGTAGTCCTCCAGGAGGAAAAGGTTTGTTGGATGGTGGTTTCCCTCCAACTGGTTGTGTTTGGCCAGTAGGGGTTTGCGTTCTCAGGTGAGAAGATGTCCCAGTAGGATCATGTGGAACATGTGGAGCTGTAGAGTAAAATCTTGTAGAAACGGGGGTAGATATTGAAGTGCTTTGGGGATGAGTAGAGGTGATGAGTCTAGCATTAGGATGGACTTGTGTTGGTGTAGCAGTAGGGTTAATAACCTAATCGATTGGGTGATTCATGGTTTGACCGGATGGTCCTGTTTCACTAGGAGGGTCATGAGGATGAAAGGGTTGTTGAAAGGATTCGAAATGTTCATAGAGATCGCATCCTGATGAATTCCTCCATACAGAATGAGCACGTGTGGGATTGGTATCTACTGTGGTGCTAGGACGAACAGGAGTCCTATACTCATCACCAAAGATTGGTTCTGTGGATCCCATATATGTTTCGGTAAAAATCCTCTCTGGTAATCGTGGGACCTCTTCGTCTATGACGTTCCTGAGGGAGTCTAAACAAACTAAAAGTGGTTCGAGAGGGATCACCGACACAGATGTACTAGGATTTTCAACCATGACCAAAGCGCCTTCTGAGTTATCTAACGGAGGAGCAATAACACTTCTAGCGTCAGATTGATTTTCTACCTCTCTATGGTAGTTGTCTTTAGGCGGGTTAGGAGGTAAGGGTTGATAGCCTTTCGGAGGCAGCCCTTGCATCCTATGTGATCGACAAAGACCTGTATCATCTACGGGCTCAATTGTGGAGAATAACAGAACACACTGAAAATCTAGGGCCAACTAATCGAAAATAAACAACATACGCTAATAAAATCTAGGAATCAACCAAGCAAACAAAACTTCTCTCGATGATCGTACTAGTTGGTGATGAAATCCAACGTCGCGTGACCAAGTCAAGAAGGGGCTAGGATATGGTGGAACAATTACAATGGTGACCCGCTTAACGAAATTTCACCTTGGTGCAAGCTTCCACGCAGTAATTGTGGATTTACCCTCCAAGGATCCCAAGTGAGTTTGACCAATGTATGCTCTAGGTACAGTGAGACTTCCCTTCACCGTCACCTTGTGTAAGTACCTAAAGATTATGGCAACTAAAGACACCAATTCACAGTGAGTCCCTGGGCGGGTACAATCGACAGTCCGATCCAAAACGTATGGGTAGGATAACAAGTCCAAAATCAACCCGAGAGGCTCCCACACATAATCGTGGGTATACCTCCAAGTGACCCCCAATATGCGATTTGGCCACAACAAACAGTTGAACCACAGAGGGATAATCTCCGTAATTATCCTGAATGCGACCTCATGCGTAACCCCTGTGTGAGAGGGGGATCCCAGAAAACCAATACGACAATTGGATTTGACTCTCCCTAGCTCAGGATGCTAATGTTTGTTTTGAAAACTTTGGAGAGTTGTACTCACAGCCTAATCCAAAGTGATAACCGTAGTCTACTATTGGTGGAAGATCCTAAAAACAAAAAATGTTTTAGATAATTTTTTAATTAGTGTTTTTTTTACAGTTGTTCTTTACTCAAAGGTTGTACGAAAGTGAAACTGATGGAATGAGGACTCAATTCCCAAAAAAAATGCATGAAAGATGATAAGCAATTGTTTCTTTTCAATGAACGCCTATTTAAGGGAAAGAGAAAGAGTCGTTTTCACTCTCAAACACTAATATGAAATGTCCTCAATCAATTGGTTCTCAATTGAATCCAATGCAATCTTAAAACATTTTCAAAAACGCCTTCTAATATGCAAACCAATCACTAAGTATCTTTTTCGTTTGTATGTGAATGATGATTAATTCAATGCAAAAAACTTCTCCTACCAACTACCCTTTCAGATCAAGGAGATTCAGACAACTATAAGCAGATTTTGCACAAATGACACACACCCTCTTGCTATGATTGAAACAAGAAGCAAACATAAAACAAAAGATAACAAAGAAAAATCAAACAATTCACACAAAAAAGAGATGTTTAAGAACAATGACCTCAAAGAACCAAATAAGATGATTCACAGATTGTTGGTGCTCTTCACCAGAGTTCCCGCTCAGTCGGATAGGAGAGAGGAAAGCAGTGGATTGATTTCAAGCTCTCAACAGCAAAAAAACTCAAAAATAAGGAAGAAGGCCACAAAATATGAACAACAAGGTGTTTATTCCTTAGAATGAAGAATGTCAAAGGTCAATGGGAAGAAGCATTGAATCACAAAGAATCTCAGCAAGTGAAAAAATAGGGTCTGGACCTAAAAAAAAACAATTTTGGAAGGTATTTTTGCAAAGGAGAGGTTGGCTCTCTGGTGTAAGGGATACCAAAGAGTTATAAAGCTCTGTCTAAGACTTCCAGGGAGTGTTGGCACTGGGCTAACATAGGAGCAGGGAAGCCAGGCTTGAAAAACTCAGAAAATTGACAAAAAAAAACCAAAAATCCAATCAAATTTTTTTCAATCAAGATGTATGTGATGGACTAAGGATTCAATCAGCAAGTAAAATCAGACATACGGGGTGAACAAGGTCTAATAATATCAAAGAGAAAGACAAATTCTATGAGGAAAACCAAAACTGAAAAGTTTCGATTCGCTCCCCAGTGGAGTCGCTAATTTCTGTTGAAGGAAAATCTCCCTGCGGACAGGTAGATCTCCTCTTGAGAGATAGATTCTTAACTCTTAAGAAATAAGATGCTTATCATGGAAAATGACTTCCTTTTAGATCTAGATAAACTAGCGTATGATTAGGAAGGAGAAAATAAGTACCTTTTTACAGGAGTTTGTCCCTGCATGGCCCGAGTTGAGCTCCAATCTTTCGCTCTTCGATAAGCCCTGTAGACAAAAAAAAGTACAACCACTTCCTACTCTACTAAGATTAGTTTGAAACATATCTATCTATTAAAGACAAGTTCATGTGAGATTAAACACAAACTAGAAAGAAACAGGCCAAGCATATCATATTAATGAGAACAACAATGAAGGAAACTTACAACCGTAGATACAAGTGCAACAGCTTCATCAAGTCCTCCTTGTCTAACCCTTGCTCAAAAGACCCATGATCAGAATGACAATAACTTCACTGATTATTCTCCTCTACTTCACTGTGTGTTTCCTATGAGATCATAGGTTTCATGCCTTCAATCCCTTCCCCTTTCACCATAAGAAAGCCTTCTTATATAGGCTTGGAGAGGCCCAACTACTTGAGATATATTTAGGGTAAGTTGAGCATTTTCCTCCCTTAGTTAGGGATCTTCCGTAATATCATGTCTTGACCAACGATTCGAATCCAACTGCCTTCAAAGATTGAAGAGATCTTTCCCCCATTCTTCTCAACAAACCAACTGTTGCCCAAAATAGGTAGCGCTCCCTCAAAAGGGCAATCAAAGCGTTATAACACTCCCTAGTAATGTATATGGGGGTACCAACACTCTTGATAGTAGCAATTATCCTCCAAAAGGGTGGATGGAGTGTTATAACGCTCCCAGATAGTCTATAGGGGGGTGCCAACACTCCTGAGAGAGGTATAGGGGAGCGCTCTCCTCTGAAAACTCAATTTTTGTAGTTCTTTCAAATGGCAAGAGGTTCATAAACCCAGTTAACCTTTCCTCTTCTTCCAAATCAAATGTTTGAGGTGTTTCAAGTGTCTTTCTGATGTCGTTATAGGTACGACATAGGCATTATGGCAGTATGATTTTCTTGACACTTGTGACACTTGTGAGCAAAATGCGACACTTGTAATGACGACACATGCGACACTATCGAAGTGAGTAATTTCAATGTGTAACAGAGGCTACCTAAAATTGCTTCCAAATCAACTCATAACCACCATCGACTCAAGCGAGGATGGCATAAAGACGCCCTGTCTTGGCTAAACTATTGGGGAATCATGAAAGAAACCATTTTGCAGAATAAAGATACTATTAAAAAAAACGTCAAATCAAAATTTAAGGAAACAATGTGGTGTGACAAAGAGTTAGAGGGAAAAATAAAATTAAGGTATTATAAAGATGTAATCAACCCTAATCTAGAAGATCAAAATTATCTATTTGCTTTGCCAAGTGTAAAGAAAAAAATAAGCATTGCTAAGATAAGAACAAATTCTCATGAGCTCCATAGTGAAATTGGGTGTTGGTCAATTCCTAAAACACCATGGGATGAAAGAGTGTGTCACATTTGTGACACTAAGAAGGTTGAATATGAAAAGCACTTTCTCTTTGATTGTCCAGCCTATACCCATATTACCTCATTTTCAAAATATTGATCACATTACCAACCTTCCTAACCTCTTAACTCAACAAAAGTATGGTGATCTTGGAAATCTTCTCTTAATGTTTTTCGAGCACAGAAACAAAATTCTAAAGAATCACAAGTAATCACTTACCCTCTTAAGGTCTGATAGACCAATTAGGTCTTAGTGGACGTTAATCATCAACTTCATCATAAATAGATTGAGTACTCTTAAAACCTCATGATACCCAAAATATATAATCTTAACCACTAAAATCTGTAATTTTTTAAATTTCCAACCAAATTTTAAATAAAACTAATTTAAAAATATAAAAAATAAAATAAAATGTTAAAAATAAGATTTTGTCATCCCCTTCCTTAACTTTACACAAGGCACAATTTACAAAACTATCTGTCAACAAGGTGTCCATATATACTTTAAAATGCATGCATGGAGATACAAATTCATTCAATATATCTATTTAAAAAAATCAAATTGAATTCGATCATATTTATCTTTATTTCTTTAAACAAGGCTACATAGTAGCATAGTCCGTGCCAAATTAGATGGGTGGGTGCATGCCAATATTAATAATAATTAGGAAAATGTATGAAATTTGATTGCATGTTTTACTTTGCCCAATATTGTTACCATGGAATCGTAAAAAAGACAAGCTTCACCAAAAAAACTTAAAGATTATGTTCAACACATACTATATATCTACCAAAAAAGCTCATTATTTGCTTATTATCCACTTTTTGGCTTGCTTATTATTTTCTTATATATCTACATAAAATTTATTAATTAAATTATATTGGACACTTAAAACTTGCATAACAACATTCCAAAATGAAAATTTTTACATCATCGTCCTTTGTTTCCAGTGAAGAATATAATTTATCAATCAATTTTTAGTTTCCAGTGAAGAATATAAATTATCAATTAATTTGTAGTTAATAGTGGTAGAGTTTTAGTTTACAAATAAGATCTTATAACTGCTTAGTACAAAGATCATAAATAAACAAGGAAGAGAGGGTCATTGATGTGTCATTTTATCTCTGCAGGAGCTTCATAACTCATGAGAGCATTGAAACAATTGGAAATTGTGCATTGCACTTTAGAATTTTTCTCTAGCCACACAAAGTATGCTAAAACCAAAGTCTTCTCCAAGCTAGATAGAAGTTGTAGGCCATGTGTGGGGAATAGTGCCATGTACCTTGTTCATGTATTCGGAAGGAAGCCCAGACTTTCAGAGATAACGCTCAATAGAATCATCACAAGATATCCACTCTCAACATCTCTACCATCTCAATTAATCTCAATTCCACATGGTTGGGTGGACCGTCAGAGCTAGAAGAAAAACAATGGCAAATGCAGCTCATTACATATATAAACTTCTAGATAATTTCATTGGCCTAATTTTCGAAGACTCTCAATGGTCGTGAGAAGTGTAATGGGATTTTTTTGCTTACCGATCACCTTAAAGGAGAGTCCAAGCTCCGCGTAGGGGAGCCTGAGCTCTGCATATGATATGATGATTGGTTCTTTTCTATATATCTAGAAGTCTGGCATTGCATTTTTCATTATTTCTAGCATTAACTTCTCCAGATAATTGACAACATTAATGGCACTTTCTATTGATATTGATGAAGTTCGTATTCTGTGTGAAACGATCGATGAAAATGGTAGGCGATAGGCTCACTGTAAATGAACTTCACTTGAACGCATACCTTCAGATAATTGACAACATTAATGGTACTTTCTATTAATATTGATGGTGTTGGGGTCCTATAATTATAGGCAACTCGATTCTTTGACTGTTGATTTGGCGTTTCTCTCGTGATGACGAAGTCTAGCTCGGTTGATCCCGTTTCTTCCCTCCATTCTTTTCACTCGATCCCCCATCACCCTGCTACATCCTTCATCCACGCTGAGCCCTCACTCCCCTGTCCTGTTGCCCCATTGACTACCTCTCGCACGTCACCCATACATGAATAATCAAACTTAGGATGAACACAAATAACAATAAAGTTAATTAGATTAAATAAGTAATGTTATTATAGTTAGGATAGGTTAAGTTAATTAATAAATAACTAGTTAATAACTAATTAATTATTAATTAAGTTAAAAATCTAAGTTAGTAACTAGGTTAGTAATTAGGATTAATTAAACAATAAATAAAACAAATTAAAAAACATAAACATAAAAAGAAAATAAAAAGAAAATACAAAAACAATATAAAACATATTAAATATTAAAACAAAAATAATAAAAAACAAAACATAAAAAAATATATATATATAAAAATAAAACATATAAAACATAAAACAAAACGTGAAGAATAAAACATATAATAAGAAAATTTAAAAAACAAAAAACTAAAAATACTACGCTATCCTAAGTCTACCCCACCCTCATACCTCACTCCCGCTCACATCAAACTCCACACATATTTCATAACTCAAGCCCCCATCCATTTCACATCAAACAAAATCAACGCACATTAAAAATTCTGGACCCCCCCTCACCATCCGAACTTTAACGAGAGGGGGGGGTCTGAAATGGTTGTATTTCAAAACTACCCATTGGACACGTGTCGCCTCCCTATTCCAGCAGACCCCCCCCCAAAAAAAAACCGCTTACCACCTCAGGGGGGGTCTGGAATACCGCTTTTCTAAAATTAAAACCACTTTTCCCATTTTTTCACAATTTTTTGCCTGTTCAGCATGTGTTCGTCCGAGGCAGTTTCTGGGAAAACAAAAACAAATTTTTAAAAATAGAGAGAGGTTTTTCTTCGTAACGGGATGAAGAACAAAAACCTCTCTCATTTGTTTCACAAGTTCCACGAGAAGGGAGAATCGAAGCTGTCTTTCAGCCTCTTTTTTCGGATTTTTAGTTTTTCTGTTACAGTCCCGATCTTGCAAGAGCTGTTACGGATAGCTGGAGACAAATTTGGAGAAACCGAAGGAGGTTTTTGTCCAGAACACGCCCATATACAATAAAATCATTCATTGTTTTCTCAGGTGTCATCGTTGAAGAGAACCACACGTCTGTTCGGACCCCTTTTTCGCAGAAAACCGGTCCATTTTTCATGGCGGACAATTCCAGAATTTGGGGGATTCGTGGCTATTTTTGGCGGAGGTGATTAAACCAACTTCCAAAACTTGTTGGGGGATCTCCCCTATTTATTTTATAGGATTTTAATGTAAAAGGGTTCGACCTGTAGGAAATTTTTGCCCTTTTTGCTGGACTGCAGGCCTTACTACTTCAGGAGGTTTCTCTGTAATTTTGGAATGACTAAACAGTAATAGAGAAAACGATTCACAGGATTCTTGTGTAGCAGCGTTGGTGGTGTGTTCCTTGTCTGATTTTAATTATCTTTCTGCTACCTTTCAAGCCATTTCATTTCTTGTTATTGAAAGAGAAAAATGGAGAAGAATTTATGCATGCATACTCTTTGGCCAATTTTTCAATAATCTTTATGTTATTCATCTGAAGATTTACAAAGGAATTCTTAGTTTCTCCTCTGTTCAGTGGATCTCTCCCTTTTCACCTTATTCATACGCACTAAACCTAAGATGATCCAACAGTTGTTACTACCTTTCCCTGTGGAGACATTTACCTCTAGATCTGACTTGATCATTATCTTATAAACAGACCCCATAGCCCAATGGTGATCTGAGAAACTCGTCAACCACATCTTCATCTAAATATTTCAAAAACCCCAACCCCATACTTGCATAACTAGCCTAATACCTATTAAAACGAAGTTATATCAGACAGAGAGATCCCTCTCTGAGTCTTGGAGGGCTAGATCCAAGACTCGAAGTGGTTTTGATGTTGCCTCTATGATTGCCTCTTCAGCCTTGGAAAATTACAAAGTGCTAACATAATGGCGACTCCACTAGGGAACCCTCCTTAGTAGTACACTTCAAGCTCTAGATCTGATCACTAATGGTGGACAGTGACCAGACACAAGAAGGCTGAGATCATTCACCTAGCGACTCCAACCAGCTCCAGACAGTGCCAACTCGAAGACCCCACTGGAGGAAGAACCTGAAGCATGGCCAAGCAGCCTAGAAAGACCAGGTACTCAAGCTCAAATTTCATTCAAGACATCTTTGGTTTCATCTGCAATTACTTTCTCTCTTATCATGATCCTGGTCTAGAGTATATTGTTGAAATTTAGGATGATCATTTTCAACCTGAAGAACCTCAAGAGATTAAACCCCAAATTGTAGATTATGTACATGCTCATACACATGTGCACATCCCAGATGCACCTGTAGAAACCCTAGTGAGACATAAGCCTCCTGCTTTATATCCTACTCTTGCTAAACCTATAGATGGTTGTAGGCCTCTTTCTTCATCTCCTGTTCTTGCAAAAGTCCCAGACCGATACAAGCCTCTAGATTTGCCTCCTATTCTCCATGACCTCCCTGTCAATTACATCAATAATCTTCCCAGGTTTGATGGAGAGAACGCCAATATTACTGCTGAAAAGCATATCCAAAGTCTTGAGGATTTTCTTGACCTCTTTGAGATAGAAGAAGATGGTGTCTGCAGTAGAATGTTTGCCCCGTCTTTGGGAGGTAAAGTTAAACATTGGTTTAAGAACCTTCCAGCTGCAAGCATCATAAATTTTCAGTAGTTCATGCAAGTTTTCTTAGACAGGTGGGTGATCATGAGAAATATTTTTCTCATCTTGGAAGAGTATGACCATTTGAAAAGACAGCCAGGGGAAACAATGCGACAGTTTTCAGCAAGGTTCAATAAGGTATATCATGCAATACCTGTTGATATAAATACACCCCCAGGATCAGCCCACTTGCATTTCCCAGATGCCTTTGATCCTGAGATGGCATTCCAATTAAGAGAAAGGAACACTGCAAGCCTTGAATAAATGCAGAGCATTGCAGTTGACGTGGAGACCAACTTGTTGATCAAAAGGTCAAATTTAAAGCACAAAGAAAAGGAGCAGTTGAAGTCATCAGAAGCTAAACTAGAGATTTTGGCCAGTGCCATGGAAGAGATGATGCAGAGGGTCAATAGGAAAGATGAACTTGTCATCCAAAGACATCATGGTCCATTGATTTCAGAGAAAGAAAGTTTCATAGTTCCCAAACATTTTTCTGCTCATCCTGGGTATCATGGTTTGAATAAGGATTCGTTCATGTATTCAATTCACAACAAAGTCAAAGATGAAGCTCCATCTCAACTTGTAGAGGAACAATCAGCTGACATGATATGCATGTTCAACGACATTTCATCCATGGATGATTTACCCAAGTCTGACCAGTATGATGATGATCATGAAGTTGAAATAAAGGTTGTTTGTTCAAAGAAACCAACAGCATGTCATTGGTAGGAAGGAGAACATTTATAGTTCAGATGTGACAATCAACCCTTGCACAATAGTCATGACAACGATGAGGAAGAGATAGAAAATTTCAGAGAAAGGGAAAAATCTTTGCCCTTATGTTTCTCATCTTTTCAATTTCTGAAAAGAAGCTCTAGGCCAGTTGTAAATAGTGAAGACAGAAATTTCCTTGATCAATCAGTTGAAGATGAATTTAAGGATATTGAGGTTGTTCTAAATCCAGATTTGTTGTCTTTTACCTACTTTGATTTTCAAATTTCAAATGAAGGCTTAAAGCCTGAGACAAACTGTGAGTTAATCCAAAATAACTTTGTACCATCGTGCTTTAATTCATTTCAAATTTTGAAGGAGACTCTTGAACAAGTGTTGAAGGATGAATACAGAAACAGGAAGGAAATTTCATTTGAATCAATGCAACAGTCTTGTGAGTCTTTTCAGGATCCAATAGTTGATCGGTTGGATGACCTATGTTGTCAAAGTCATTTTCCATCATCCAGTCATGAGATAAAAAGATGTTATGATATTGACATGATAAAGCAGTCAGTTACAGGGGTGTGTTCAGCAGAAGTCACATTACAAATCCCATCAGAGCAGTTGCAGCCATGTCAGGAAATGCACGAGGATGAAGATAACATAGATACAGTGCCAGAGCTGCCATCCAAAAATCAAGGAACATGTCATTTCTACCTTGATCCTATAGCTACCTATATGGAGAATTTTTTCAATGTAGAGCCTCAATCTTTCTCTGGCAGTACTTTTGTTTTTCAAGATTGTCGAGGTCTCTATGGTAAATATCAATCACTTTTTCAGCAGTGGCCTTTTCACTTTGCAGTTTTGAGTTGATGGGAAAAAGGTCAAGCTGTGCTTTTCACTGTGCTAACAAGCAGTCAAACAGTCCACGAGTCTCAGAAACTACTTGATTGGCTGCATTGGAATTATTGTATCATTTAGAACGATGCAATTGTCAGTAGTGTAGGGTAGGTAGAAGTTATGAATAATCTCAGCATTCCGAGCATCTCTTTTTCACCAGTGTTTATTTTAGTTTGGTTTCAGTTGCAAGATCAAAACAGGTACAAGTTGTAGAATAAGGTTTTGGGACTAGCCCAATGGATAAAGCACCGGTCTGCATGATTCACAGGTCCGTGGTTCTTGACACCTCCTGAAAGAAGCTGCCATCCCTAAGTGGAGCCTATGTTGGGGTCCTATAATTATAGGCAACTCAATTCTTCGACTGTTGATTTGGCGTTTCTCTCGTGATGACAAAGTCTAGATCGGTTGATCCCGTTTCTTCCCTCCATTATTTTCACTCGATCCCCCATCACCCTGCTACATCCTTCATCCACGCTGAGCCCTCACTCCCCTATCCTGTTGCCCCATTGACTACCTCTCGCACGTCACCCATACATGAATGATCAGACTTAGGATGAACAAAAATAACAATAAAATTAATTAGATTAAATAAGTAATGTTAGTATAGTTAGGATAGATTAAGTTAATTAATAAATAACTAGTTAATTATTAATTAATTAATTAATTATTAATTAAATTAAAAATCTAAGTTAGTAACTAGGTTAGTAATTAGGATTAATTAAACATTAAATAAAACAAATTAAAAAACAAAAACATAAAAATTAAATAAAAAGAAAATACAAAAATAATATAAAACATATTAAATATTAAAACAAAAATAATAAAAAACAAAACATAAAAAAAACAAAATATAAAAATAAAACATATAAAACATAAAACAAAAAGTGAAGAATAAAACATATAATAAAAAAATTAAAAAAACTAAAAACTAAAAATCCTACGCTATCCTAAGTCTACCCCACCCTCATACCTCACTCCCACTCACATCAAACTCCACGCATATTTCATACCTCACGCCCCCATCCACTTCACATCAAACAAAATCAACGCACATTAAAAATTCTGGACCCCCCCTCACCATCCAAACTTTAACGAGGAGGGGGTCCGGAATGGTTGTATTTCAAAACTACCCATTGGACACATGTCGCCTCCCTATTTCAGCATACCCCCCCCAAAAAAAACCGCTTACCACCTTAGGGGGGGTCCGAAATACCGCTTTTCCGAAATTAAAACCACTTTTCCCATTTTTCACAATTTTTTGTCTGTTCAACATGTGTTCGTCCGAGGCAGTTTCTAGGAAAAAAAAACTATTTTTTAAAAACCGAGATATTTTTTACTACATAACGGGATGAAGAACAAAAACCTCTCTCGGTTTTTTCACAGGTGCCACGAGCAGGGAGAATCGAAGCTGTCTTTCAACCTCTTTTTTCGGATTTTTGGTTTTTCTGTTACAGTCCTGATCTTGCAGGAGATGTTACGGCTAGCTGGAGGTGAATTTGGCGAAAACGAAGGACATTTTTGTCCAGAACATGCCCATATACAATAACCTCCTTCAGTTTATGCCCAGGTGTCATCGTTGAAGAGAACCACATGTCTGTTCGGACCCCTTTTTCGCAGAAAACCGGTCCATTTTTCATGGCAGTCAGTTCCAGAATTTGGGGGATTCATGGCTATTTTTGGCCGAGGTGATTAAACCGACTTCCAAAACTTGTTGGGGGATCTCCCCTATTTATTTGAGAGGATTTTAATGTAAAAGGGTTCGAACTGTAGAGAATTTTTGCCCTTTCTGCTAGACTGTGGGCCTTGCTACTTCAGGAGGTTTCTCTGTAATTTTGGAATGACTAAACAGTAATAGAGAAAATGATTCACATGATTCTTGTGTAGCAGCGTTGGTGGTGTGTTCCTTGTCTATTTTTAATTATCTTTCTGCTACCTTTCAAGCCATTTCATTTCTTGTTATTGAAAGAGAGTAATGGAGAAGAATTTATGCATGCATACTCTTTGGCCAATTTTTCAATAATCTTTATGTTATTCATCTGAAGATTTACAAAGGAATTCTTAGCTGCTCTTCTGCTCAGTGGATCTCTCCCTTTTCACCTTATTCATACGCACTAAACCTAAGACGATCCAACATTTGTTACTACCTTTCCCTGTGGAGACATTTACCTCTAGATCTGACTTGATCATTATCTTATAAACAGACCCCATAGCCCAATGGTGATATGAGAAACTCGTCAACCACATCTTCATCTAAATATTTCAAAAACCCCAACCCCATACTTGCATAACTAGCCTAATACCTATTAAAACAAAGTTATATCAGACAGAGAGATCCCTCTCTGAGTCTTGGAGGGCTAGATCCAAGACTCGAAGTGGTTTTGATGTTGCCTTTGTGACTGCCTCTTCAGCCTTGGGAAAATTACAGAGTGCTAACAGATGGGGCGAGAATTTACTTATGACTTCAAAACCTGAGTATCTCTTTGGCCAACGTATCGACCAAGGAAGAATAGGCTTTCCCTCCCATTTTGGCTTGTCGTCCTTTCTTTCTTCCTAGTTGTCTTTTATTTTTGGCATGTATTCGCCCCACCCCACCTTACCAATACGAGTCTCACACTTCGTTCGGTCCAGTTCATTCCCTTTGGTTCACCTTTCAATTCATGGTTCTGGAGATAAGGAACGAGTGACGAGATAAACTAACTCTATAGCCATTTTAGTGGTTCATCTTTCTGTCTGCTTTGAGCACCTTCATGCAGATGCCACCTGCATACGCGAGACCTTTCATATGTACTTGGGACCTCTCATATCTGCCCTTCCTTCCAGCGCTTTGTTGGTCACAGTGGGTGTGATGGGTGCCATCCTAAGTAATCACCAAGCCTCCGGAAGCTACTCACTCTATGAACCCCACTTCTAATAGTGAACTACCATTGTTGAAGCCATTTCTCCAGTTTTACTTGTTGGTTGGTGTTGTTGTTGTTGGAAATGGCGGACGACAGGCTCACTATAAATGATCTTCACCTTCTATATGAAAATATAAATTAAAATGGCAGACAACAGGCTCACTATACATGAACTTCAGTTGAATGCATAGGGGGTTGCGAAATTTGGCAGCATCAACATTAAACACGATGGAAAATAGTTCCATTAAATTAAAAGTTAATGTACTCCACCACAGATTCCACATCATGATAATTAAATTGGCGGTTATCCAAACTATCCGTCTGGTTGAAGTATCACTAGCACAACCACAATCATGTGGCTGATTAATGCCGAAAGGCTTATTTCATTCCCACAATCTCAAAGCAGACATAAAAATGAAGCACCAGAACTTGAAAATGATAAGAGCGTGGCCATGCACAAGATGCATCCTCCATCTAATTGCATTCTCTAATTCGAGTAAAAGTGAACTCTTGCATTGCTTCAATATAGAATCCATCGCTACCACGAGGTCGTCGTGTTTGGAGATGAAGTAGAAGGGAGGGTCAAGGTAGTAGTGGGAGAACCAGTCCTCCATTATATTTCTCATTCTCAGATCGGTGATGTGAGGATAGCACATCTTCTGGCTTGTGCCAATTTTTTACCGACTTTCGATCATAAGTGATGTGAGAGTCAGGGATTCTAACGGGATCCTACATCAATTTCTTTGAAATCGGACATAAAAACTCTTCGGGTATTTCTTTATAATTCTTTTTGGTGTATATATGTCACTATCCTCTTAGCTCACCTTATCTGAAATTTTTGTAATCTTTGTTAATTAGGTAAATGTGGCAATCATTGGTAATGGTAGTAAAATATTAATCATATTAAGTAAATGTGAAAAAGTAAACAAGAAAACATAAGCATTAAAAAATGCAAGAAAGTTATGAACATGAAATCTCATTCATTGATTTAGGAGGACGACTAAGAATATGCTAGCATCTTCAATTGCTAGCCATAAGATTAGTTTTTATAATTAAAAGATCATTAAGTGTGCCCATCTTCAATAGGTATAGGCCTTTCGACGTAATAATAAACTAACAAAACATTTAATTTTCATGTACTGGTTAGTGATGAACTCGTCACTATAGTCCCATGCCTTCGACAAAGACTAATAATATTATACAAAATTTCATATGCGGGGAATATAGATTTTAATAATTTGAAGTAATTTATTAAATTTAGTATAAAAAAAGGCAGGCATATTTATTGCCATTAAATGAGTAAAAAGTGAAGTGCACCAGACTTCAACTTAGAACTTTGAAATGTTAATAAAGTTTTTATAATTCTAATAATTTTAAATCTGTGCAAAATTATATTTCATCCAAAATCTAGGTCTTAAAGAATTTATCTGTCTCTCTCAAGTGGTTGTTAAATCACTTTATTTTGTGCGGTTTATTCCTGAAATTGATAATAAAAAATATATATATTTTTCAAAGTTCATTAAAATTATAAATTCGTTCTTTTACTTTTAGATATGGTTAAATATGTTTTTTAATTAATTTAAGGTGGTATCAATTTACCATTTTTCTCTTTATTAATTAGTGATAGTGAAGGATAATTAAAATTGAAAAGAAAAAAAATCAAAATTATAAATTAATTATTTTTCTTTTAGATATTTTAGATATTGTTAAATATGTTTTTTAATTAATTATGATAATGTTAAATGACCATTTTTCTTTTTATTAATTAGTGAAAAATAAATAAAATTGAAAAGAAA
The DNA here is from genome assembly GCA_009831015.1 of Picea engelmannii. NCBI lineage: Eukaryota > Viridiplantae > Streptophyta > Pinopsida > Pinales > Pinaceae > Picea > Picea engelmannii. The sequence goes on along the minus strand of ML798911.1, from coordinate 94,300 downwards.
AAATATCATCAAATTAAAATATAATTTTTTTATCATTTAATTTTATAACATGTATTAATTTTTTTATATTAAATAAAAAAAATTACATTTTAATAAATGTTTCCTCTAGGTATTTGATAAATTTAAGTTTAAGATTTTAATCTATACTATTTTAATTTTTTATATGTTATATACATATATACTTACACAATTATTTATTATTACTATTATTTAATTATTACACACTACTTCATAGAATCTCCCTCATACCTCATTGCTTTTTCCTCATTGCAAAAAGCAAAGTTCTGAGCTTGGATATCATGTTTTAACCAATAGATATGGTTTTTCAATGATCATTTTTTACTTGGTGCATAAATTAATTGTTATTCGTCAAGAATATGGTGAGCTAGGATATCATATTTTGACCTTGGTAAAAAATGGATATGGTTTTTCAATTATCATGGTGAATTTGACTTTCTCTTTTAATTTAAGAGACTAGGGTAACTATCCACTTCGCAATCCCTGAAGTTATGCATGGTATTCGATAAGCTTGGCTCTTTGACCTTGGAACATAAACTTATGTGTATGAATTATGCTTATGATACCCTCAAAACATGCCATGCAATCACAGTGATAATAAGTGACGAGAATATCACCACAATCCAACATACCAAATCATAGTTGATAGTATAGATTAAATCATAGTTGAAAGTTTCAGTGGAAAATTTAATATAACACTTACAGTAAGATTCAATCTTATTTTTATATTGATTTTTAAATAAAAATTGGAGAATAATAAGAAAAATTGATTTTTTTATATAATATCGATATAACGTTTTAACATACATATATATATATATATATATTTTTATAATATATTTTATGTTTTTAATATATTTTATATTTATATAAATTTAAAAATAATTTAAAATATTAAAATATTAATTAAAAATATATAAATTTATAAATTAAATAGTAAAATTTCACAAAGATTGAACTTGTTTTTATTATTTAAATAGCTTTAATATCTATGAAATGTATATTTGTTTATTAGAATACCGTTAAATTTGTTTACTGTGTGTTTTTTAATTAAATTGTGCTTAAATTTATAGCCGTAGTTTTACAGAATGATTCTTCTTCTACGGAAGGATTTTTCACGATTTTTCAGCATGTTGAATCTATTTCTGCATTCAAAAATGGATTTTAAACAACACAAAATAGTGATTTTGAGCAGATTTATTACATCAGATTCCGACCATTTCGTATAACAGTTAGACAACCCCAAATTTATATATTCATATTAAAATGTTGTTACTATAGTTATAATAATAAAATATGTGACTTGGAAATGAAGTTGTTATAGTTAACATTATTCATCAAAATTAATTATACTACCTTTTTTTCTCTAATAATTTTATGAGTGAAAAGAAAGTCATAGGTGTTGCAACATAATCCTTAATTGTATAGAGAGAGAAAAGAGGTGTGTGAATTTAAAAAAAAAAAAAAAAATGTATTTTAATGTTGGCCATAAATAAAATATTTCACTCATATATATATATGCATGAGTGCACGAAGTTGGTGGATGATAAAGTGGCAATGGAGTGAGAATGAATGCGTGCAAGTTTCTAGGAATGTGTATGCATTCTTGATGTGATAGGTTCGACAAACCCCAAACTTCCATTCAACGTGCCACATAGGCACATTTGCAGGAATGCATGTGCATTCCTAAGAACGTGTGTGGATTCATAAGAACGTGTGTGCGTTATTAATAACATATGTGTGTTCTTAAGAATGCTTACACGTTCCCAGATTATAACGTGTGCGCATTCCTAAAGCACACACATGTTCTTTTTAACATAAATAACCCCTCTCTTTCTCTCTCCTTTTCTTTTCCTCTCTCTCTCTCTCTCCAAATGCTCTCTCCCTCTCTCTCACTTGTTATCTCCCCCTTTCTCTCTCCCTCTCCCTTTCTCTCTTCCCCCTCTTCCACAATCTTCTTGTATCTTTTTTTCCCTCTCTCTCTCCCCCATTGTTCCCCCCTTGTCTCTCCTTCTCTCTCTCTCTACCCCACTCACTCGCTATGTATTATCTCCACCTTCTTCCCTCCCCCCTCCATCCCTCAATCATCACCTCCCTCTTTCTTTACCCTCCCCCCTCC
>ML798911.1:51996-65833 GCA_009831015.1 Picea engelmannii | reverse complement strand
GAAACATATAACAAAACTTGTTGAAAGGAAAACTAATAATGTCATTGAGCATGTGAAACAAAGACAACTTTCAAGTTACACATGCAATCAAAGTGTCATGATATTTGCAATGGAAATTGTCTGGTGTTTGGTGTATATGAGAATATAGCAACCTAGAAGTGGGTCGTGGCGTGTTATGAGACAAATGCTTAAGATATCATAAGAAACCAGAAGCACACACCATGGTATCATCTATGAGCTCCACCATACATATGTATCCCTAATCCTCTTTTGATGTCCACCGAAGCATTCCACTCTATTGTATTTTCAATATGTGAAATATTTCATTGCTTCCATCCACTTAACTCCATGACGGTTTCAACCATATGCGTTTGCATTCCACTCTCTTGAAATGTTTCATTGCTTGCATCCACTTAAATCCATGGTGGTTTGAACCATAAAGCTTTGCATTCCACTCTCTTGCATTTTCAATATGTAAAACATTTCATTGCTTGCATCCACTTTGTAACTCCATGGCGGTTTGAACCAGAGACTTTCGACATTATCCAAGTATAATTCCCTAAAGATTTTATTTGGGTTTTTAAGGAAATTCCTTTGTTAAGGTATTGAAAACCTAAAGTAACGTAAACATATGCATCATATTTTTCTTGAAAAATAACTTACCACTATTAGAAAAAATCAAATTTAATATATTTATTGGAAAAATCTATAAATAAAAATTATATATTCTGAAACCTAATTCAATTTCCTACATTTTGTATTTTTACTCCATATTCAAATTCGTTGTAAAAGTGCCTTGAATAATCCCTCCAAGTTAATAGATTGTTTTTTTTCCATGCTTGCACCCACCTTGTTAGCACTCTGTAATTTGCCAAAGGCTGAAGAGGCAGTCACAGAGGCAACATCAAAACCACTTCAGGTCTTGGATCTAGCCCTCCAAGACTCAGAGAGGGATCTCTCTGTCTGATATAACTTTGTTTTAATAGGTATTAGGCTAGTTATGCAAGTATGGGGTTGGGGTTTTTGAAATATTTAGATGAAGATGTGTTTGACGAGTTTCTCAGATCACCATTGGGCTATGAGGTATGTTTATAAGATAATGATCAAGTCAGATCTAGAGGTAAATGTCTCCAGAGGGAAAGGTAGTAAAAACTATTGGATCGTCTTAGGTTTAGTGCGTATGAATAAGGTGAAAAGGGAGATATCCATTGAACAGAGGAGCAACTAAGAATTCCTTTGTAAAGATTCAGATGAATAACATAAAGATTATTGAAAAATTGGCCAAAGAGTATGCATGCATAAATTCTTCTCCATTACTCTCTTTCAATAACAAGAAATGAAATGGCTTGAAAGGTAGCAGAAAGATAATTAAAAACAGACAAGGAACACACCACTAATGCTGCTACACAAGAATCCTATGAATTGTTTTCTCTATTACTGTTTAGTCATTGCAAAATTACAGAGAAACCTCCTGAAGTAGCAAGGTCTATAGTCCAGCAGAAAGGGCAAAAATTTCCTACAGGTAGAACCCTTTTACATTAAAATCCTCTCAAATAAATAGGGGAGATCCCCCAACAAGTTTCGGAAGTCGGTTTAATCACCTCGGCCAAAAATAGCCATGAATCCCCCAAATTCTGGAACTGTCTGCCATGAAAAATGGACCGATTTTCTGCGAAAAAGGGATCCGAACAGACGTGTGGTTCTCTTCAACGATGACACCTGGGCAAAAAATGAAGGAATTTATTGTGTATGGGCGTGTTTTGGACAAAAACCTCCTTCGGTTTCTCCAAATTCGCCTCCAGCTAGCCGTAACAGCTCCTGCAAGATTGGGACTGTAACAGAAAAACCAAAAATCCGAAAAAAGAGGATGAAAGAAAGCTTCGATTCTCCCTTCTCATTGCACCTGTGAAAAAACTGAGAGAGGTTTTTGTTCTTCATCCTGTTACGGAGAAAACACTCTCTCGGTTTTTAAAAATTTGTTTTTTTTTGCCCAGAAACTTCCTCGGACGAACACATGCTGAACATGCAAAAAATTGTGAAAAATGGGAAAAGTGGTTTTAATTTCGGAAAAGCGGTATTCCGGACCCCCCTGAGGTGGTAAGAGGTTTTTTTTGGAGGGGGGTCCGCTGGAATAAGGAGGCAACACGTGTCCAATGGGTATTTTTTAAATACAACCATTCCGGACCCCCCCTCTCGTTAAAGTTCGGATGGTGAGGGGGGGTCCAGAGTTTTTAATGTGCGTTGATTTTGTTTGATGTGAAGTGGATGGGGGCGTGAGGTATGAAATATGCGTGGAGTTTGATGTGAGCGGGAGTGAGGTATGAGGGTGGGGTAGACTTAGGATAGCATAGGATTTTTAGTTTTTTGTTTTTTAAACTTTCTTATTATATGTTTTATTCTTCACGTTTTGTTTTATGTTTTATATGTTTTATTTTTATATTTTGTTTTTTTTTATGTTTTTTTTTAATATTTAATATGTTTTATATTGTTTTTGTATTTTCTTTTTATGTTTTTATTTTTTAATCTGTTTTATTTAATGTTCAATTAATCCTAATTACTAACCTAGTTACTAACTTAGATTTTTAACTTAATTAATAATTAATTAATTATTAACAAGTTATTTATTAATTAACTTAACCTATCCTAACTATACTAACATTACTTATTTAATCTAATTAATTTTATTGTTATTTTTGTTCATCCTAAGTCCGATTATTCATGTATGGGTGACGTGCAAGAGGTAGTCAATGGGGCAACAGGACAGGGGAGTGAGGACTCAGCGTGGATGAAGGATGTAGCAGGGTGATGGGGGGTCGAGTGAAAAGAATGGAGGGAAGAAATGAGATCAACCGAGCTAGACTTCGTCATCACGAGAGAAACGCCAAATCAACAGTCGAAGAATCGAGTTGCCTATAATTATAGGACCCAAACATAGGCTCCACCTGGGGATGGCAGCTTCTTTCAGGAGGTGTCAAGAACCACAGAACTGTGAATCATGCAGACCGGTGCTTTATCCATTGGGCTAGTCCCAAAACCTTATTCTGCAACTTGTACCTGTTTTGAGCTTGCAACTGAAACCAAATTAAAATAAACACTGCTGAAAAAGAGATGCTCGAAATGTTGAGCTTATTCATAACTGCTACCTACCCTACACTACTGACGATTTCATCGTTCTAAATGATACAATAATGCCAATGCAGCCAATCAAGCAGTTTCTGAGACCCGTGGACTGTTTGACTACTTGTTAGCACAGTGAAAAGCACAGCTTGACCTTTTGCCCATCGACTCAAAACTGCAAAGTGAAAAGGCCACTGCTAAAAAAGTGATTGATATTTACCATAGAGACCTCGACAATCTTGAAAAACAAAAGTACTACCAGAGAAAGATTGAGGCTCTACAGTGAAAAAATTCTCCATATAGGTAGCTACAGGATCAAGGTAGAAATGACATGTTCCTTGATTTTTGGATGGCAGCTCTGGCACTATATCTATGTCATCTTCATCCTCGTGAATTTCCTGACATGGCTGCAACTGCTCTGATGGGCTTTGTAATGTGACTTCTGCTGAACACACCCCTGTAACCGACTGCTTGATCATGTCAATATCATAACAACTTTTTATCTGATGACTGGATGATGGAAAATGACCTTGACAACACAGGTCATCCAACCGATCAACTATTGGATCCTAAAAAGACTGACAAGACTGTTGCATTGATTCAAATGAAATTTCCTTCCTATTTCTGTATTCATCCTTCAACACTTGTTCAAGAGTCTCCTTCAAAATTTGAAATGAATTAAAGCACGATGGTACAGAGTTATTTTGGATTAACTCACAGTTTGTCTCAGGCTTTAAGCCTTCATTTGAAATTTGAAAATCAAAGTAGGTAAAAGGCAGCAACTCTGGATTTAGAACAACCTCAACATCCTTAAAGGCATCTTCAACTGATTGATCAAGGAAATTTATGTCTTCACTATTTACAACTAGCCTAGAGTTTCTTTTCAGAAATTGAAAAGATGAGAAACATAAGGGCAAAGATTTTTCCCTTTCTATGAAATTTTCTGTCTCTTCCTCATCACTGTCATGACTGTTGTGCAAGGGTTGATTGTCACATCTGAACTATAAATGATCTCCTTCCTGCCAATGACATGTTGTTGGTTTCTTTGAACAGACAACCTCTATTTCAGCTTCATGATCATCATCATACTGGTCAGACTTGGGTAAATCATCCATGGATGAAATGTCGTTGAACATGCATATCATGTCAGCTGGTTGTTCCTCTACAAGTTGAGATGGACCTTCATCTTTGACCGTGTTGTGAATTGAATACATGAACGAATCATTATTCAAACCATGATACCCAGGATGAGCAGAAAAATGTTTGGGAACTATGACACTTTCTTTCTCTGAAATCAATGGACCATGATGTCTTTGGACGACAAGTTTATCTTTCCTATTGATCCTCTGCATCATCTCTTTCATGGCACTGGCCAAAATCTCTAGTTTAGCTTCTGATGACTTCAACTGCTCCTTTTCTTTGTCCTTTAACTTTGACCTTTTGATCAGCAAGTTGGTCTCCACGTCAACTGCAATGCTCTGCATTTCTTCAAGGCTTGCAGTGTTCCTTTCTCTTAATTGGAATGCCATCTCAGGATCAAAGGCATCTGGGAAATGCAAGTGGGATGATCCTGGGGGTGGCTTTATATCAACATGTATTGCATGATATACCTTATTGAACCTTGCTGAAAATTGTTGCACTGTTTCCCCTGGCTGTCTTTTCAAATGGTCATACTCTTCCAAGATGAGAAAAACATTTCTCATGATCACCCACCTGTCTAAGAAAAATTGCATGAACTTCTGAAAATTTCTGATGCTTGCAGCTGGAAGGTTCTTAAACCAATCTTTAACTTTACCTCCCAAAGACAGGGGAAACATTCTGATGCAGACATCATCTTCTTCTACCTCAAAGAGGTCAAGAAAATCCTCAAGACTTTGGATATGCTTTTCAGCAGTAATATTTGCGTTCTCTCCATCAAACCTGGGCAAATTATTGATGTAATTGACAGGGAGGTCATGGAGAATAGGAGGCAAATCTAGAGGCTTGTATCGGTCTGAGACTTTTGCAAGCACATGAGATGAAGAAAGAGGCCTACAACCATCCATAGGTTTAGAAAGAGTAGGAGATAAAGCAGGAGGCTTATGTCTCACTAGGGTTTCTACAGGTGCATCTGGGATGTGCATAGGTGTATGAGCATGTACATAATCTACAATTTGGGGTTTAATCTCTTGAGGCTCTTCAGGTTGAAAATGATCATCCTGAATTTCAACAATATACTCTAGACCAGGATCATGATAAGAGAGAAAGTAATTGAAGATGAAACCAAAGATGTCTTGAATGCAATTTGAGCTTGAGTACCTAGTCTTTCTAGGCTTCTTGGCCATGCTTTAGGTTCTTCCTCCAGTGGGTTCTTCGAGTTGGCACTGTCTGGAGCTGTTTGGAGTCGCTAGGTGAATGATCTCATCCTTCTTGTGTCTGGTCACTGTCTACCATCAGTGATCAGATCTGGAGCTTGAAGTGTACTACTGGGGAGAGTTCCCCAGTGGAGTCGCCATTATGTTAGCACTCTGTAATTTGCCCAAGGCTGAAGAGGCAGTCACAGAGGCAACATCAAAACCACTTCGAGTCTTGGATCTAGCCCTCCAAGACTCAGAGAGGGATATCTCTGTCTGATATAACTTTGTTTTAATAGGTATTAGGCTAGTTATGCAAGTATGGGGTTAGGGTTTTTGAAATATTTAGATGAAGATGTGGTTGACGAGTTTCTCATATCACCATTGGGCTATGGGGTCTGTTTATAAGATAATGATCAAGTCATCTCTAGAGGTAAATGTCTCCACAGGGCAAGGTAGTAACAACTGTTGGATTGTCTTAGGTTTAGTGCGTATGAATAAGGTGAAAAGGGATAGATCCACTGAACAGAGGAGCAACTAAGAATTCCTTTGTAAAGCTTCAGATGAATAACATAAAGATTATTGAAAAATTGGCCAAAGAGTATGCATGCATAAATTCTTCTCCATTACTCTCTTTCAATAACAACAAATGAAATGGCTTGAAAGGTAGCAGAAAGATAATTAAAAACAGATAAGAAACACACCACCAACGTTGTTACACAAGAATCCTGTGAATCATTTTCTCTATTACTGTTTAGTCATTCCAAAATTACAGAGAAACCTCCTGAAGTAGCAAGGCCCACAGTCCAGCAGAAAGGGCAAAAATTTCCTACAGGTCGAATCCTTTTACATTAAAATCCTCTCAAATAAATAGGGGAGATCCCCCAACAAGTTTCGGAAGTCGGTTTAATCACCTCGGCCAAAAATAGCCACGAATCCCCCAAATTTTGGAATTGTCCGCCATGAAAAATGGACCGGTTTTTTGCAAAAAAGGGGTCCGAACAGACATGTGGTTCTTTTCAACGATGACACCTGGGAAAAAAATGAAAGATTTTATTGTAGATGGGCGTGTTCTAGAAAAACACCTCCTTCGGTTTCTCCAAATTCGCCTCCAGCTAGCCGTAACAGCTCCTGCAAGATCGGGACTGTAACAGAAAAACCAAAAATCCGAAAAAAGAGGCTGAAAGATAGCTTCGATTCTTCCTTCTCGTGGCACCTGTGAAAAAACTGAGAGAGGTTTTTGTTCTTCATCCCATTACGGAGAAAACCCTCTCTCGGTTTTTAAAAATTCGTTTTTGTTTGCCCATAAAATGCCTCGGACAAACACATGCTGAACAGGCAAAAAATTGTGAAAAATGGGAAAAGTGGTTTTAATTTCAGAAAAGCAGTATTCTGGACCCCCCCTAAGGTGGTAAGCGGTTTTTTTTTTTGGGGGGGGTCCGCTGGAATAGGGAGGCGACATGTGTCCAATGGGTAGTTTTGAAATACAACCATTCCGGACCCCCCTCTCGTTAAAGTTCAGATGGTGAGGGGGGTCCGGAATTTTTAATGTGCGTTGATTTTGTTTGATGTGAAGTGGATGGGGTGAGGTATGAGGGTGGGGTAGACTTAGGATAGCTTAGGATTTTTAGTTTTTAGTTTTTTAAATTTTCTTATTATATGTTTTATTCTTCACGTTTTGTTTTATGTTTTATATGTTTTATATATATATATATATATATATATATATATATATATATTTATGTTTTGTTTTTTATTAGTTTTGTTTTAATATTTAATATGTTTTATATTGTTTTTGTATTTTCTTTTTATGTTTTTGTTTTTTAATTTGTTTTATTTAATGTTTAATTAATCCTAATTACTAACCTAGTTACTAATTTAGATTTTTAACTTAATTAATAATTAATTAATTATTAACTAGTTATTTATTAATTAACTTAATCTATCCTAACTATATTAACATTACTTATTTAATCTAATTAACTTTATTGTTATTGTTGTTCATCCTAAGTCTGATTATTCATGTATGTGTGACGTGCGAGAGGTAGTCAATGGGGCAACATGACAGGGGAGTGAGGGCTCAGCATGGATGAAGGATGTAGCAGGGTGATGGGGGATCGAGTGAAAAGAATGGAGGGAAGAAACGAGATCAACCGAGCTAGACTTCGTCATCACGAGAGAAATGCCAAATCAACAGTCGAAGAATCGAGTTGCCTATAATTATAGGACCCCAACACACCCAATGTTCACCACCATAAAGGTTCTAGAGAATTTTTGATAACATAAGAGTGAGTTAAAAGAGTTACACCAATTCCTCCTACCTAAAGAGTTAATAAATAGGCATAATAAAACCATAACTCAATTATGATTTTCCATTTCCACATGCTGAAAACCACCTAAAGTTAATTGGCGTTGTCTAAACATTCAACTTTCTGAACTTTTCCCCCGAATCCAAGAAATAAATCTTGTTAAAATCACCATTTTTTGTTGTTTAAATTGCATTTTTTAATGCATAAATAGATTCAGCACCATGAAAAACCCTTGGAACACTAAAATTATACATAGTCAATCACTCATGTTCCAACAATTTTTAGTAGAATTTCCAACAAAATTGATTTGAAAATATACAGGTCAAAAAATCCAACATTTAAACTATGCTTAATTAATTACCAACTACTGCTCAACATTAATCACCTACTATTACATAGCATTTATTAACTCCAACTAGTAAATGTTTGTTACCTATTATGTTTCATTACCTACAAAGTGTATAACACATCTATATCAGATCAAGATATCATTACTGAAACAAGTCAGATCAACTTTATCATACCTTATGTGAGTGTCTCACATACAAAGAAAAACACAAGTCCTCAAAGTTATATGGAACCCATTTTGTTTGGAATGCCCATAGATACATTATTAAGTACAAGAAAACCAAAACTTTGTGATAGTTTCTATACATGTCAAGCAGAACTATGCTGAAAGTTGTTTTGTACATGTCATTTACATGTTTAAACTTAATTTAATATATTTTTTTTAACTTTATTTAATTATTTTACAATTTTTTTATTATTTAAAATCCATTTATTTTTGAATGCATAAATAAATTCTATGCTTCGTTACAAAGTTTTTAACAGATAAAAAACACACACTGTAAGCATATATACCATCCATATATTTATTATTAATTCATATATACCATCCATATATTTATTATTAATTATTGCATTCTCCCCGGATATTGTATTACCACATTTGGCTCAAAATTTACAAATTTACAACTTTCTGTGAAGTAGGAAAAAGATGTACAAGGCTCAGTAATGGCAGCGATGTTGCTTCGTGAGACTGCCATTTTATCCAACACAGATGATTAGATTGCAGTCAGTGACGTTCTTCAACGTTTTGGACAGATTTTTTACCCCTGAATTTAAGATCCATCATCTTGTTCTGTTTCCTATTGATTCTTCTCATACTTTCTCAACATTGGTAGAAAATACCACCATGCAGATGTGAAGAAGACTGCACAGAGCCGGCCAGAAAAAACCAAACAAAATAGTGTAATTATAACAACAGTTGCACTCACACTGGTGTCATAAGCCATGGACTGCCTCGTCCTCCTATATGATCCATGCACTTCGCTTGCAGGTCTGGTGGGCCGATAATCCACGGCCACAACTCTTCTCATTTTTTTAGCTTTAGACTGATGACGAGGACGATTGTGCTCAGGAGACATGTTTTTGGGCTTCGCGGCTCTCGGAGAAGCCGTAATAATCGAAAACTCATCTTTTCTCCCCAAACCCCTGTGCTTCTCGCTATTATTATTCTCCACAGGTCCCAGGATCGAAATCCCTGCAGCACCCCCGCCACTGTTTTGCTTCCAGATTCCCTCTCTGGGTTTTACCACAAGCGGAACCCATCTGTTATTCCAATACGTGAACCTTACCAGGGCCTCTGGCGCACCACTATTTTTCAAAATATATTCTCTTCTGGCAGAGAGCTCGGCATAGACTTTTTCGAACTTGTCAAGCCCTGTGGTGGAATAAGGATTCGAACCCTTCCCATGTCCCTGTCGTGATCTGGGCGTTGGCGAGACAGCTGTTTCTTCTGCTTCACCTTCCACTGATATCCTTCCCCAGCGCATGGATCTATTCCCTGTGATACACAGGATCCCACAACCAAAACAACACGAAAACCCAAATAAAAAAACTGCTGAATTCACCTGTAGGCCGTTCCCAGCCTTATCTGGCCTCTCAGACTTTGAATAGGAAAACGAAGCAAAGTTTATGAGAAATCGTTGAAGAAATCTATCTACACTGTGAATGAATTGTGGATAGGAAGTAAGATCTCTCTCTCTTTATATAGAGAAATCCAGAAGCCACACGGTCGAGGGCAGTGATTTTACTACGGCGAGGCCAAACGAGAATGATAACAAAATTGATATGTTGACTTGACTTGGTCAAAATAGATATACTGACTCGACTGGGTTAGTTATAATCCTTCATTATTTGGTTGACCTGGTTAACCTGATTATTAAAATCTGCTTGAAGACGTGGCTAATATCTGGTTGATTTGGTAAAACTGATTTTTAAAATCTGCTTTACCAAGTGGATAATGATAGAGAGTGTCATGGTTTTTTTCAACTTAATGTTAATTTATTTTTTGATTTAGAAATGTAGTTTAAACAACAGAAAATTGTGATTTTAGGAAGATTTATATTGTTAAATTTGGATGAAAAACAAAAACATAAAATAGTTAAATAACTCTTTTACACTACTCAATTCATAGAAAAAATTCCTTATATTATTTGAAAACTTCAAATTTTTTCATACCAGTTGAAAAACTTTACACTACCCACAATTTAAGAACAGAATTTTTACTCGCAATTTAGAGATAAAATGTTGGTGAGAAAATTTTACAATATTGTTGAAAAACTTTACACTACCCACAATTTAAGAACAGAATTTTTACCCGCAATTCAGAGATAAAATGTTAGTGAGAAAATTTTACAATATTGTTTGAGAAACATTATAACAGTTACAATTCACAAAACTTTGACTCATTATTTAGTTTTGAAATTCTAACTTGCTTGCAATTAATTTATTGGATATTAACTTTATCTAACCAAAAACTTTTATTTTTTTACAAGTATTTTTTTTACAAGTATTATTTGAATAAGCAACATAATTATTGGCAAAATTACAATATTACATTGTTTAAATAGTGTTTTAATGTAAAAATTGATTTAATAGTTTTGAAATATATAAATAAAGTAAGTACTCTTAAAACCTCATGATGTTCAAAAATATACTTTTGATCACTAAAATCTGTAGGCCCACTCAGGCTGTATGTATAAAGAATTTGTTATCAGTCTTTCAGGTTGTTAAATCACTTTTTTTTGTGGGGTCTATTTGTGAAATTGATTGAAAAAAAATTATATTTTTTTACAGTTCATTAAAATTATAAATTGGTTTTTTTTCTTTTAGATATTGTTAAATATGATTTCTAATTAATTTAAGGTGATACTGATTTACCATTTTTTTTCTTTATTAATTAGTGAGAGTGAAAGATAACTAAAATTAAGAAGAAAAAATATAAAAATTATAAATTAATTATAAATTGGTTCTTTTTCTTTTAGATATTGTTAAATATGGTTTCTAATTAATTTAAGGTGGTACTGATTTACCATTTTTTTTCTTTATTAATTAGTGAGTAAAAAATAACTAAAATTAAGAAGAAAAAATATCAAAATTATAAATTGATTATTTTTTTTTAAGATATTGTTAAATATGTTTTTTAATTAATTATGGTGGTATTAATTGACCATTTTTCTTTTTATTAATTAGGTATTAATTGACAGTTTTTCTCTTTATTAATTAGGTATTAATTGACCATTTTTTCTTTTTATTAATTAATAGTAATGAAAGATAACTAAAATTAAAAAGAAAAAATATTATTAAATTTATTAAAGTATAATTTTTTTATCATTTAATTCTATAACATATATTAATTTCTTCATAATAAATAAATGAATTACATTTTAATAAAAAAATACACTTTAATAAATATGATTCCTCTCTATATAATAAATTTGAGTTTAAAATTTTAATTTAAACTAGTTTAATTTTTTTTTTATATATTATATACATATATACTTACATAATTATTTATTATTATTATTATTTAATTATTAAACACTACTTCACATCATCTCCCTCATACCTCAATGTAAAAAGCAATGTCGTGAGCTTGGATATCATGTTTTAACCCATAGATATGTTTTTTCAATTATCATTTTTAACTTGGTTTTTCAAAAAGCAATGTTGTGAGCTTGGATATCATGTTTTAACCAATGGTTTTTCAATTATCATTTTTAAATTGGTTTTTCAATTATCATTTTTGCATAAATTAACTTGGTGCATAAATTAATCGTTATTTGCACAAGAATATGGTGAACTAGGATATAATATTTTGACCTTGGTAAAAAATGGATATGGTTTTTCAATTATCATTTTTCTCCTCATTTCTATTAGGTGAATTTGACTTTCGTTTTAAGTTAAGAGACTCGGGTAACTATCCACTTCCCAATCCCTGAAGTTATGAATGGTATTAGATAAGCTTGGTTCTTTGACCTTGGAACATAAACTTAACTTTAAGTTGTTGGTTAATGTTTATATATCACTGATAAATTTTTACAGTTACATTCATTTAAATTTATAATTAAGATTAAGCTTAACTTTATGTGTAATGAATTATGTTTATGATATCCTCAAAACATGCTTTGCAATCACTAATAATAAGTAATGAGAATATCACCACAATGCAACATGCCAAATCATAGTTAATAGTATCAATTAAAGTTTAATGGAAAATTTAATATAACACTTACTTATAATCAATGTAGGTTGTGCATCACATTTGACACTATAATCCAACATGCCAAAACATAGTTGATATGACATGCCTTGCAATCACACTGATAATAAGTGATGAGAATACCACCACAATGCAACATGCCAAATCATAGTTAATAGTATCAATTAAAGTTCAGTGCCAAATTTAATATAACACTTACTTATAATAAACGTAGGTTGTGCATCACATTTGACACTATAATCCAACATGCCAAATCATAGTTAATAGTATCAATTAAAGTTCAAATTTTTTAAATCATAGTTAATAGTATCAATTAAAGTTCAGTGCCAAATTTAATATAACACTTACTTATAATAAACGTAGGTTGTGCATCACATTTGACACTATAATCCAACATGCCAAATCATAGTTGATAGTATTTAATTATATTTTTAAATTGATTTTTAAATAAAAATTGGATAATAATATAAAATTGTTGATTTTTTATATAATCACTAATATAGTGTTTTAACATATTTTTATTGTTTTTATAATATATTTTATGTTTTTAATATTTTAATATATTTATATATAAATTTAAAAATAATTTAAAATCTTAAAGATATTAATTAAAAATTTATAAATTTATAAATTAAATAGTGAAATTTACCAAAAATGAACTTGTTTTTATTATTTAAATAGCTTTAATATCTATGAAATGTATATTTTTTTTATTAGAATACCATTAAATTTGTTTATTATTTGTTTTTTAATTAAATTGTATTTAAATTCATAGTTGTAGTTTAAACTTTCTATAAAATGATTTTTTTTCGGTGATTTTTTCGAGGGGTATTTGCACGAAATCCAGCAAGAAATTGTTAGATCCGCAGATTTGAGTGATTATTTATGTATAATCTCAGTGCCTTAGGGGTTTTTCAACATGATGAATCTATTTTTGCATTCAAAAAAAGATTTTAAACAACAAAAAGTATTGATTTTGAGCATATTTATGTGGTCGATACAAAAAAAGTCATTTCTTATAACAGTTAGACAATGCCAAATTCATATATTCATATTAAAATCTTGTTACTATAATTATAATAATACAATATGTGACTTGGAAATGAAGTTGTTGTAGTTAACATTATTGATCAAGATTAATTATACTACCTTTTTTTTTCTAATGATTTTATGAGTGAAAATAAAGTCATAGGTGTTGCAACATAATCCTTAATTGTATATAGAGAGAAGAGAGACTTGTGAGTTTAAAAAAAAAACGTATTTTAATGTTGGCCATAAATAAAATATTTCAATGTCCACCTTAAGTAAAAAATATTTCAATGTCATATATATATATATGGGTGAGTCCACGAAGTTGGTGGATGATAAAGTGGCAATGGAGTGAGCAGGAATGTGTGCACGTTTCTAAGAACGTGTATGCATTCTTGATGTGAGAGGTTCGACAAACCCCGAACGTCCACTCAGTGTTCCACATAGTCACGTTCGCAGGAATGTGTGTGTGTTCCTAAGAA
>ML798910.1:213716-230429 GCA_009831015.1 Picea engelmannii | reverse complement strand
GGGGCTCCTCTTCTTTTGTCCTTCAACTGCTTTGCGTTAAATCTCCTTTGGCATGAGGAAAGGCTAAAGGGTTGGGACAATGGATTACGTAAATGGGCATAGTTTCTTTGCTATATTTTTTCCTCCTCCAAATGGTACCCCTACCCCTTGTTTTATAGGCTAGAAGGAGCTAGGGTTTTGGACGAACCCTCGGCCATGCATGGTCGGGAGTTTCAGTTAATTGACCCATAGCTTTTTGTCTCGTCGGAAACTATCCTTTTTTCGTGATTATGAAGGTACACGCGGGTTGTAGTGGTCTTGCTAGCATGGACACTGTAGATACACGCGGGCTATAGTGGGCCAGCTAGCGTGTACTTTTTAAAAATGGAGTTTTTAGAAGAGTTGTTCAGTAGTTTTTGGCAAAGAAGGGATATGAGTTGGCATGATGCCAGGTAAGAATGTGTGGTGAAATTTAGGGTTATAACACTTAGATTTAAACACGTGTATGCCTTCCTTGAATTTGAGTATCCAACCAGTATACAATTTCAACTCAAGAATCAAACTTTCCCATTATGTCGTCTTCTCTTTTGATGTAACATTTGCTTCCAAAAAATATGAAGTGATTCACATTCATTGGTCTTCCTTTCCATAGCTCATAGGGAGTATTATCGTTGTTGTTTCTAAGCATTCATTTGTTTTGAATGTGAACTGATGTATGCACTTCCTGTACCCAAAAAACATTTGTCAACTTGGAATCCATCAACATAGTTCTAGCCATTTCCTCTATTGTCATGTTATTTCTTTCAACAACTCCATTTTGTTGAGGTGTCCTGGTTGTAGAAAATTGTCTCTTTAAACCATGCTCACTACAGAAGTCTGTAAAGTCTTTTGATGTAAATTCCACACCATTATTAGATCTTAAACACTTGATCTTTGAATTTATTTCATTTTCAACCATCCCCTTGTATATCTTGAATTTTTCAAATGCTTCTGACTTCTTCCTGAGAAAACATACTGCAGGCATTCTTGTATAATCATCAACCAATATCATAAAATATTGCTCATCTTTCAATCATTTTGTTCTTGTTGGTCCAACCAGATCAGTATGCACAATTTCAAGTGGATTTATTGAGGAGTACTCTTTTATTTTGAACTTGGTCTTGGTTTTCTTTCCTTGTAGAAAATGCTTGCATAAGATATTTGTTGGTTTTGAAATCTGGGGAATTTCTCTCACTGTTTCCTTTTTGCTAACCTTGACAATATTATCGAAGTTTATGTGACCCGTCCTTTTGTGCCATATCCAAAACTCATCTTCTTTTCCTAAGAAAAATGTTTCCTTTCCAATTTCATTTAACACATATATGTTGCTTGGAGTTCTTGCAGTTGTAGCTACTAACTTGCCCAAACCTTCTTCTTTTTTTGGCATATTTTCTTTTAAATGATCATGATAAGGCATGCTTCTACCATTCAACCATATGAATGTTTTCCTGTCACTATCCCATTTCCTTATTTTCTCTTCATAGAACGCAACCCGTGGTTGTGTTGCCTCTGCATTGTAAATGACAAATTTATGGATGACATCAATTTCTAAATTCACTAATGTATACAAAAATTCAAAATGAATAGCATGAGATCAAATATATATTATCAACTTAAAGAAGGAATTTCTTAATGGCATCAATTTCTAAATTCACTAATGTATACAAGAATTCAAAACGAATAGCATAGGATGAAATATATATTATCAACTTCAATGTAAATAATTTATTTGTACTAAATTGACAAAATATAACTGGCTTATTCTTTATCAAGCACATGTTTTCGTTCGTTTGGAGTAACTCCCCTTCCCTTTTTTCCTCATCTCGATGGCCATCCCAAATAACTACCCCTATTTTGTTGTCAATTTTCTTTATGTACTCACTAGCATAATAGAATGACTCATATACTATGTAGCCCTCTGCCATAGAGCCTTATGGTTTTCCCTTTGTCAAACAAACCCCTTCAATTTTTTCATGTACCTCTCTAAGAAGAACATCCAATGACATGAGAGAACCCCAAATAATTTAACCTCATCGGGTAGGTGAACTAGAATGTGGACTTGCAAGTCCATAAAACTCGTGGGCAGTTCCTTCTCAAACATACAAACAATCTCAACTATCTCTCGACACCAACTTGGAATGCTAGCCATATGAATCTCCCTTGATGTGATCCAACACACAAATGTAGATAATTTTGATATGACATATCACAGGACCTGGAGAAATTTATGGTTCACACAACCACACATGAGCAAAGGATAATGACACTACAAAATAGACACACACATCATTAATTTCTATAAAGTTGTGATTACATATCATTTTTTACCGACGTCGGTATAGAATAATAATCATGTATTCAACATACATACCCTTAGAAGGTTCAGATGGTCATGTGATTTCAACCCTGACAAATTCCCTTTTACAGTGAAGCAATGTCATAGAGTCAACTCATATAAAGAAGGTGCCTTTACACCCAATATAACGTCCTTCACCATAGAAAGATCATCTTTCTTCAAAATCTATGGGACATCACCTTCTTTAAAATACCAAGAGGGACTATCCTCTCCTCTAGTTTATTTTCTTGTCCAACGTCTCTTTTTAGTATTTGAAACAATAAGATCTCTCTTAACAGCCAATGTGTCGCTTTTATTCGATGATACATGACTCCATAAAGAAGATGAAACATTTTTTAATATATGCATGGGATATAGTAAGTGGCCAATCTTAAGATGTTCCCAATATGGAAGCTCTTGAAATACATATTTCCTTTTCATCCCAATGGGCATTTTCTCAACATAGGTGTCAAAAAATTCAGGATCATCAAGCATAGGTTCCCCATTTGAATCAAACAATTTTGTCGTTTCCTTCTCCTTCTCTATGTCATATGCCCTAATCCAATATGTCAGTGTCATTATTTTAGGTCTTTGGGTTCTCTTCGGTTTACCATTGAAAGTAGATGCAACTCTTCTATAAGAGTGGTCTTCTAGGAGGAATACCCTCAAGCAATTGTACACAGACTTGTATAGGTGGTTGAACCACCTAGACTTTATATAAGGTCCACAACATTTACATCCATGATACCCTTTTGTTACAAGACCTGTGATTTTATTGTATACAAAGAATGTTAGTGTCAAAAATATAATTGCACCAAATGAAGTATGTCAAATAAAATTACTAATCTAAACAAATAATCAACATGCTTACCAGATCAAACTCCTAGTCCTAGATAATTTTGTGTGTGGTGTATGCACATATGCCATACAATGTAAAAGGCCTCTCCATTGGGATGGGTCTTGATACATCATATACATGTATCACTTCCCATAATTGCTTAAATTCATCGATTAGTGGTTGGAGGCAGACATCCATTCTCTTCAGTTGTCTTCTACCAGGGACTATAAGAGCCAGCATAAGATGTTCCATTCTTCATAGAAAACCATGGGGGGGTATTGTTATTGATGATTACCACTGGATAAATAGAATAGTTGGTGTTTTGGAGGGAATACGAGTTAACTCCATCCATAGCTATGTTCAATCATAGGCTCTGCACTTCATCCTTGAATTTATCAAGCCATGTATCCTCTATATGCTTCATGGCTATTGAATATGTAGGGATTCGTATAACTCTTGACTCACTTCTATGTGAGGCATGCCACCCTTACAATATGGCTAATTGTTTGCAAGGAAAGAGCCCTTGAATCCTTGGAATTATAGGCATGAGAATCAATATCGTATGGGGAGAACCATGTGTCATACTCTTCTTTTATTATTATTTATGGTACCTTTCATTCCCACATTTTGGACATATCTCTTTGTCAGCATATTTGTTTCTATATAGAATACAATCATTCAGACATGTGTGGTATGATATGTACTCAACACCCAACATTTTCAGCATTTTCTTTGCCTCTGTGCAGCTATCGGGCAAGACAATATCATTCGAAATTACCTTGTCTTTGAGTAACTTGAAATTAGTGGGAAATATAAATGTACACTATCATTAAGCACGAATAAAATCAACCATTTTATTCCTTCATTATGTGACAAGATTCCTCAAACAATTAGGGGACTTAATGGCTAGTTACCTCAAAAGTGTCGAAAAACACGCATTTGACAGACCATACATTGGTTTCAAGTTGTATAGAAACATTTTTGTCCCTATATGGGTCAATCGTGACCCCTATACTCGACCAAAGAGATGGGTGGTGGAAGCAGGTTCCAAGCTTAAAAAGAAGGTATCTATGACATCAACATCATCCCCCAGTTCATTTTATTTGAATGCATCTAACAACAATCTCTCCATGGCTTGGGTATCCCACAAGAAATCATCCATACCAACCTCTATATCATTGTCTCCATCCCCAAAGTGTGAAGAACTAGTGTTACTCTAGAGGTTTTGAATTGGTGACTCGGGACATGGTGGGAATTGAATAGGTGGTTGTTTCAACCATTCTCGATATGCTTCCTCTCTGAGTTATTTTCGTTTAGAAGCAAGCTCGCGAGTTGACATCATAGTGGGGTGCAACAATAGATGGTGGACAGGTCGCTCATCATCAGAATATTGATTGTAAAAATATTGAACATTATATCGATAATATTAGTAACACAATGCATCTAATATGTTCAAACATTATACCAAACACTTATTAGAAGCATGGACATTTTTTTCCTAGTAATAAACATGAAACCAACCACTCTATAAAACAAATGTCAAATTAAGTAATACATTTACATTAGTTGCATTGAAAATCCAAAAATACAATTACTCAATCATCTTTTTCTTATGCCCTACGGGGTTGTATAGATAAAAGAGATCCAATTCACGGTGTAATATTATTGACCCTATCTAGTTACTAGAAGATGGCATGTTACAATTGGTAGGTTAAAGTAGCTGACCATTTTCATCAAACATCTACTTGCGGTATCTTTCTCCTGATAAGAGCTTGCGGAATTTTGGGACTATTAGAATATATTGAGCATCTGAACTCAATCATAAATCTTGATCTTGCAAAATTTAATGAACAATTCTTCAATTGCACCTGCATACATAACATAAATTCAATGAGATAAATGAATTATCAATCAAAGATATTTGTATTGCAATCAACATTAGAGTACTTGAAGGACTTTCAACAATATGGAATAAGTTCGAATATGAAGAATTGGCCATTTGATATTATAATTCCTTTTTTCCTACACTTGGGTCAAAATCATCATCTCACGAAGCATAGAACAATCTAACTTCAAACAGAATTTTGAATAACTTTTATAACTTGACAGTGTTGATCCAGGTGGATATCGGTGGCCACCGACCTTTTCCAGCTGGCTCAAAACATCTTTCTCGCAATTTTGATAATTTACTATTTTTAGCAGATTTTCAGGTCCTGGACTTTCGGAACCGTTTTGAGGCCCTAAACGACGTTTTTTGGGGTATGTTGTTGTCGTAAAATTTTGTCATGAAATTTTGTGAAACTGTTGTAGTCCTTGGACAGATCTTTCCAATGGGCTATCATATGCCTAAAATGGAGATCGTTGCAAAAGTTATGACCCCGGTAAGTTGATGTATTGGCTTACCCAAACGAGGCCCACATGACTTTTGGCGCTTCATCTCCTAGGGTTAAGTTTTTGGATGTTTAGGGTTTTTGAAACTTCTGTTTATTGTAAAAAGGCCTTGAGAGCCTCATTGTAATCATCTTCTTGCGAATGAGCGTAGTTGTCACATCTCTTCTCAGAGATAAGCCACCACCATTCCAGTAAGCTTGTTTTCTGCTGCATTTTACAGTTTCAGTTTATTTCCTTATTGAATAGAAAATCAGTTTTATTGTATCTCTGTTATTTTGTGTTAAACATCTGGTAATAATTTGTAGTCCTTTTTTTTTTCTCATAAAATCGGGATCAGTGGTATTAGAGCGGTATGCTCCTTGCCGTCTTAATGCATGTCCCCAACGAGGTCAGAGTACAAAGAGTTAGGTCTCGAGCTTGTTTCTCTTGAGGACACAAGTTCTCGCACACCCAAGTGACCTCTCATGGAAGGAGAAAATAAAGATGATGGGACAGGAGATCCTTTCAAACTGTTGATTGAGGAAGCCCTCATGCAACATAGGAATGAGATAATGGATAATTTCGTGCAAATCCTTCGGCGACTACCAACAGGCAACGCATCTTCTTCGAGTGGAGGCACCGCCCCCTTCAAGGTACAAATAAACTTAGATATTCCTATATTTGAAGGTCATATGGACGTAGATGTTGTAGACAAGTGGTTGAATCTACTAGAAGGGTATTTTTCTATCCATAAATTTTCAAATAGATAAAAGATTACTTTTGTGCTCCTCAAAGTCGTTCCCCATGTCAAAGATTGGTGGGAAAATTTATGTGAGCAAAAGGAAAAAGAGGAACCCTCATTATTTACAGTCATAGCCACCTGGGAATCATTCAAGGATGTTATTAAGGAACAATACTACCCTGTTGGAATTTATGACGACTTGTATACCAAATGGACCACACTGCGGCAAGAAAGAGACCAAGCAATGTCAGATTTCACAAATATCTTCCATACCTTGCGCACCAAGCTAGGTATCAAAGATTCAGAGCGACATCTGGTGCTCAAGTATTGTGGTGCTCTACATAGATACATCTAGACTGAAATGGAATTTTTGTACATCTCATCCTTGGGCATGGCCTACCAATATGTCATCAAAATCGAGCAAAAGTTCAAACAAAAGATGCGACAATTTGGGTCGGGGAACCCCTCACAACAAAAGCCAGGAAAGGGTGGTCGCAACCCACTAAACAAAGGACAGAGCAAATATGGATAGTATCAGGACAACCAGTCCAAGACGCAAGAAAATAAGGACATCAAAAATATAAAGAAAGATACCAGGAAGTGGTGTGACTTCCACAAGAGCCCTTGGCATAACACTGTTGATTGTCGCTCAAAGCAGACGCTGGTGGCTAAAGTGAAAGCCTATGAATCAGATGCAGGTTCTGACTCTGAGTCAAAACCAAAAAGGGGAAGATGAATCATTGACGTGGAACCCAGTGCCACTGTTGCTACCACCAAGCTCTAGCATGGTGAACCAGACAAGCCAGAGGAAGGAGAGTGCCTCTTCCATTCACAAATGTGGGTAAAAGGCACCCCGTTGCACTTCATCATTGATAGTGGTAGCCAGAAGAACCTCATCTCAGCAGAGGTTGTCAAGCGGCTGGCCCTACCGACAATGTCGTACCCACAACCCTACACCATTGGATGGCTTCACCAAGGAAGTGATCTCTGCGTCAACCAACAGTGTCGACTATCGTACGGCATCAAGCCCTTAAAGGACGAGGTATCGTGTGATGTTGTTGCTCTCGAAGTTTGTGATTTTCTTTTGGGCCAACCTTATTTATGGAAACGTCATGTTGTATATGAGTCTAGGCCTCGTAGTGTTATTATTACTTTGAACAGGAAATTGTACAGGATACCTGAGGTTGTCCCACCTAGTGTTATTTCCTTGATCTCTGCTAAGCAATGCAGAAAGGTCATCTCTCATATGGGGAAGTTTGCCTTCTTCGTGATTCGCTCTCAAAATGAGAGAAAAATCATAGCCACATCCAGGGTCTCTACGGCCAACCTCTCCACACAGCAGAAGCAAGTAGATAAGGTCATGGAAGAATACTTGGATATCTTATCCTCACCTACCGGGGTACCTCTACACTGCCAGGTCAAGCACCCCATCGATCTGACCCCCGGCACACCGCTTCCCAATGGGCCAGTTTATCGCCACTCTCTGTTAGAGAATGAGGATATCAAGTGACATATCCAATAATTTCTCCACAAGGGGCACATCCGTCCTAGCTCATCACCTTGTGGGATCCCAATCGTGTTGGTACAGAAGAAAGATGGAACCTGGCGACTTTGCATTGATTATCGGGCTCTGAATAAAATCACGGTCAGAAACCGGTACCCAATTCCCTAAATCGACGACCTCCTTGATCAAATCACGGGGGCCAAATAATTCAGTAAGATTGATCTAAAGTCTGGCTACCACAAGGTCCCAATAGAACAGAATGATGTATGGAAGACCGCCTTCAAGTCAAAGGAAGGCCTTTTTGAATGGTTGGTCATGCCCTTTGGTCTGACAAATGATCCAGCCACTTTCATGAGGATGATGGAAAATATCCTATGACCATTCACCAATACTTTTGTAGTGGTGTATCTGGACGACATTCTCATTTACAGTAAGACTTGGGCTGAACACTTGCAGCATATTCAACAGGTTTTTCACACCCTGCGGCAGCACAAGCTATACGCCAACTTGGAAAAATGATCCTTCGGCATGGACAGGGTCCATTACCTAGGCTACATCATTGATCAACATGGCGTACATGTGGATCCATTCAAGATCCAAGTCATCCGTGACTGGACAACCCCAACCACACTCACTGAGCTTCAAAGCTTCTTGGGCCTTGCCAATTTCTACCGTAGGTTTTTGTTAGGATTCTCCCATATTGCATGGCCCCTCAGCCAAATAACCAGGGGTGGTGGTAAGACAAAATTTGTGTGGGGCCGGCCCCAACAACAAGCATTCAATGATTTGAAGTAGCGCTTGTGCTCAGCCCCAGTACTTTAACTACCAGACCTGCAACAGCCCTTTGAGATTAAGACTGATGCTTTAGACTATGTTGTGGGTGTCATTCTCACACAGCATGGCCACCCCGTGGCCTATCATAGTGTGACACTATCAGATGTTGTCTGTAAGTACCCTACTTACAACAAAGAAATGTACTCCATTGTACAAGCTTTCCACCAGTGGAGACATTACATTCTTGGGAGGGAGACAGTCATCCACACTGATCATAAGCCACTGCAATTCATGCAAACACAAGGAAAATTGCAGAATGACTGCCATCAAAAGTGGTCCACATACTTGCAGCAATTCCACCTCAACATCAAGTATAAAATAGGAAGCACCAATCGCGTCATTGATTGCCTCAACAGACCACCAGTCGCGGCACTCACCACAGTGCTAGACTTCTACGGCCATGAGACCTCTGGATGGCCCCAACTCTATGATACAGACCCAGACTTCGCCACCACCTACCAAATGTTGGTTGCAAAGGAAGTTGTCAATAATTTCCATCTTCAGGATTGGTTGTTGTGTCGACTGGGCCATATATGTGTTCCATCAAGTGAGTGAGCAAAGTTGATCTGGGAAGCCCACTATAGTTGTGTGGCAGGACACTTCGACGTCGAAACGACAGTGGCAATGCTACAAAAACATTTCTACTGGCCGAAACTTCGACAAGAGGTCAACAAGTATATCAAGTCTTGCACTGCATGTGCTATTGCCAAACCAACCACTAAGAAACGGGGCCTATACACCCCTCTTCCTACTCCTGAAAGGCCATTGGAATCTATCTCAATGGACTACATGGTGATCCTCTCGTCCACCAAGTGGGGAAATAACTATTTTTTTGTGGTTGTTGATCTCTTTTCTAAGATGGAGATTATGGTTGCTTCCAAGAAGAGCATCACAGTAGAAGCCACTGCCAAGCTCTTCTTTGAACGGGTCTTGGTACATTTTGGAATCCCACAAACCATTGTCTCAGATCAGAACAGTCGATTTCTCAGCACATTCTGGTCGAGCCTCTGGTCACTGTTGGACACCAAGCTCACCAAATCCATGGCCTTCCACCCCCAGAAAGATGGCCAAACCGAGGTCGTAAATCGAATGATCGTGCATATCCTGCGCATGTATAATTCCAAGCACCCTCGCACATGGGATGAGAGTCTTCCCTATGTCCAGCATCACTACAACCAAGCCCTGCATAGCTCAACCAACCACAGCCCCTTTCAGGTGGGTTTGGGATTCCAACCATTGGGTCCCATAGATATTGCACTTCCCCTTCCAGTCACCTCGACCAACTCTCATCCTCCAACTAAGGCTGACAAAGCCACTTGGTTCATTGTGAGGATCCAGCACATCTGCCAACAGGTTCAGGATATCCTACAGAAATCCAATGACAAGTACAAGCAGCGCCATGATCAACATTGGGTTCCACATAAATTTCAGGTGGGTGACAAAGTTTGGTTGCACTTGCAGAAAGAATGCCTTACATGACCCCATCAGAAGCTTCGCCCACTCTGTTATGGGTTGTACACCATCACCAAGGTTGTGGGGGATAATTCTTTTACACTCAACATTCCTCCTTTCCTTGGCCTGCACCCAGTGTTCAACGTGGACCTCCTTCGACCTTATTTCCCACCATTATTGGACACCTCAGACATAGCAGAACAAATGACACCAACATAGCTCAACCCCGACTACATACAATAGGAATCTAGTGATCAGATTGTGGACACATAGATCAAGGGCACTCGACAACAAAGGATCTAGCTTTATCGAGTCGTCAAAGCAGGGCAGCTCCTGCACCAAGGCAAGTGGCTCAACCGCGGCCAAATTCAACAGAAATTTCCTCTTCTGATGGGGGAACTCGACGCAATGGGGGAACTCAACGCAATGGAGGATTGATCCAGGTGGATATCAATGGCCACCCACCTTTTCCAGCTGGCTCAAAACATCTTTCTCGCAATTTTGATAATTTACTATTTTTAGCAGATTTTTGGGTCCTGAACTTCCAGAGCCGTTTTGAGGCCCTAAACGACGTTTTTTGGGGTATGTTGCGTTTGAAAATTTTCATCGTGAAATTTTGTGCAACTATTGTATTCCTCGGATAGATCTTTCCAATGGGCTATCACATACCTAAAACGGAGATCGTATGCAAAAGTTACAACCCCGGGAAGTTGATGTATTGGCTTACCCAAACGGGGCCCACATGACTTTTGGCACTTCATCTCCTAGGGTTAGGTTTTTGGATGTTTAGGGTTTTTGAAACTCTTGTTTATTGTAAAAAGGCCTTGAGAGCCTCATTGTAATCATCTTCTTGCGAATGAGCGCAATCATCACATCTCTTCTCAAAGATAAGCCGCCACCATTCCAGCAAGCTTGTTTTCCGCTGCATTTTACAGTTTCAGCTTATTTCCTTATTGAATAGAAAACCAGTTTTATTCTATCTTTGTTATTCTGTGTTAAGCATCTGGTAATAATCTGTAGTCATTTTTTTCTGCTCATAAAATATGGATCAGGTGTGCTTCATCATATAAAGATGCATCGGTGTGTATGGATAAACAAAATGCGTTGGTGCGTTTAATTGAGAGAAGCACTGAATACTGACATTTGTTATTGCCTCCGTAAAATTTAAATGTTAATGTTTTCATTTGCATTTACAAATTAAACTAGTATACGGTGTGTTATTACTTACACACTGCACCAGTGCATTTTTAACTGTATAACGCATCGACTGAAGCAAGTTAGAAAAATAGCGTGCACTTAATATCAATGCATTGAAATTTATTATGAAATAAATCGGTGTGTTATACGTACACACTGCATCGGTGCGCTACTAATTGTATAACACACTGAAAATGTAAGTTTTGAAAAAAAACAAAAAACACATTTATCATCAATTCACGAAAATATACAACAAAAAAATGAGCGAGAAATTTAGTTTTTGTGTTTATAAAGGAAACCCATATTCATTATTTTATCTCTTTGCCAAATTTTAGAAGGGAAATTTGTGCAATGGAGATTTATCAGCAAAGACTTTGTAGTCGGTGGATTTTTTTAATAGTAAAATTCTAGGGGGATTATAGATCACAAAGAAATCTACAGAGGAGAAATTTCAAGTATATGATTTCATTCTATTAATCATTCTCCTGGGCTCTTCTTCCACTGTCTTCCAACTGCTTTTCTCTATGCTTCTCTTTGCACAAGGACGGCTAAAGGTTGGGACAAAGGGAATGTTTAATTGGGTATAGTTTCTTTACTATGATTCTCCTCTTCCAAATGGGACCCCTAACCCTTCTTTTATAGGCTAGAAGAATCTAGGTATTTGGTTGAATGTGCGGCCATGCATGGTCGAAAGGTTTAGTTAACTTACCCAAAGTTGTGTGTTTCGTCAACAACTTTCCTTTTTTCGTGCTTTTGTAGGTACACGCAGGCTGTGTTGGGTCAGCTAGCATGTACACACATGTAGTAATGTATCAGGGCGCGTGGGCCTTTATAAAAGGGGTTTTTAAGAAGAGTTGTTCAACAGTGTTTTGGCAAAGAAGGAATCTGAGATGGTCTGATGTCAGGTAAGCATGTTTGATGCAAATTAGGGTTATAATAGATGCCCCCTAATGTGTGAGGTCAGAAGAGCATCTGATGGCCGAAATACATTAACAATCTTCACCGATGTGTCGAACAAGTGAGCCCAGGGACCAGAAATAGGGAGGTGTCATCTGCAAAATAATAATTGTCTCACCGAGGTGGGCATACCCATGCTCGAGATAAAATAAAATCATGGCTACCAATCAAATACATTGTAGATCCATGTCATATAACTATATAAAGCGTAGCCACGAGCAATACACAGTGGAGCTACATCTCGAAATCAAAAAGTTATATGTGTAGATTATCCATCTTCTAGAAGCTAATAAGGCCTGATGGTTGGAGATGAGGTCTTCAGAGCTCGAGAAACAACTTCAAAATCTTCAAAAATCAGGTAGGAGTGTAATATGAGTGTAATATGAGTGTAATATGAATTCACTACCCAGAGGTCTTCGACGGCTCATCGGTCATGGACTAGAGAATATTGATGATCAGACTGAAGGCTTCATTGATTTCGAACAAAGACTTGATTGGACGTTCAGGATGGTCGAGCATGAGGGCAAGAGACAAACTGCAGAGGGGTCGAGTCAGGCTTGGTAAAAACTTCCCTTGGACAATAGCATGACAAATGATGAGACTTAGGCAGCATGGCATTAACATAAGTTTACGAGGCAGGAGGCAACGAAACTCTCCATATGTTTGGAAGAATAACCAAATGAAGGAGGACACATCTCTATGTAGCAAGAACAGCTTCCTAAGGTCATATTAAATCCCAGAGTTTGACGAACAAACAGACAGATGTTCTTTATCCAAGGGCGAAACATTATGCTGCCAATAAAGAAAATACTTTTCCCTTCCTCTTTTTGGGGTATATTTGATTTTTTTGTCTTTTTCAATAATTTTGGAAAAAGAATAAAAGAATGTTACATTACAAAGGAGGAATGAGTGTTGCAAACATACAAGTTCAAGGCGCAAGGACAAGACTGATGTTCAAAGTAAGGAAACTCGAAAATTATCCTCCAGGGGCCAAAGGTGTCAAGACGCAAAGGCAAAGTGCTATAGGGCTTGCATATAAGGCATGCTTTAGATGGTTCAGTTGAGAGCGACATGGAGTTGGAATTAGGCCAAAGACACGGGTATGAAAATGCGATTAATAAAGCACACAATGGTAACGTCCTTTGATTTGAGTTTAACGAGCCCAGAGAAGGTAAGCTTGGTGGTTTTTCATATTTAGAGAGTCTGAAAAACATAAAAGGAGACTCCACTAGGGTACATTTTTCGAAGGTAGTCTAGTCGGTTCGAAAAAGGGGTAAACTAGCACCGAAAAGATGTCTATTCAAAACCATTTTAACAAGTGTGATAAAGACAAGATCACATGGCCATTTTTTCATTTTCAAGGAGTCTTAAAAAATCTTAACTATGGAATCCATTAGGAATGTTCTTCTGGACCATTTTAACAAGTGTGAAAGAATAAGGTCACTCGACGATCTTTTCAATTTTAGGGAGTCTGAAAAGAGATTAACTATGGACTCTATGGGAGTTCCTTTTTCGTACATTTAGTCCCTCAGGCCTGAAAAAGTGTTAAAATGATACCTGAGAGTACTCTTCTAGAGAAATGAAGTTCCTTAGAGTATACCTTTGTTCGTACAATTGACCACCCGGACCAAAAAAGGGGTAAACTACCACGTATAGACGTGACTTCAAATTTCAGTTTAACGAGCGTGAAAGGCCACAAGATCGCTTGCCAATATTTTCATGTTTAGAGGGTCTGAAAAGGGATTAAAAAAATACCCGTGGGGGCTATGACTCATGTATGAAAGTGATTTAGGTAGAGCCTACTGCTAGGCTCAGACCAAGAGTCTCTTCGATAGTCAACTTGGGAAGTCTCTCAAAAGGGAAGAAAACACAAACCATGGTGTAACTCCTCCTGCGGGGTAGAAATCGTAGTCATGGCTTCAAGGATAGCCTCATCTGAAGGCAATTCAAAATCCAATAAATCACACAAACGAGGGTCGACAGTCCCAACGGGTGAAGTAAATTGACCATACTCCATATGACGATGGAGGTTCTGGCCAGGACTGGCAGAGTCTATCAGTGAAGAATCACGATCATGAGGGCTTGAGGATCTACTAACAATGAGATCAAAATCAGAAAGATACTCAAGCCCACTTGGACCAAGAGGGGGAAGCAAGGGCTCCCATGCCCCCATTGGATAAACCAATGGATTAATTGTTGAGACCAAGTCTCGGGAAGGCCAACATGATTTCACAGGTTCATGCTCAGAAGCAATTGAACATCGAGGATAAGATGCCACATAATTAACCTGTGGCGGGGTAGAGTCTACACAAACACTAGGAACAGATAAAGGGGAAGTATGAAATAATGTCGAATTAGGATGGTGGTTATCAGATGCCAGCTGGTCAATATTGACAATTCTTCCACTGTGAGGGAAATGCATCACCTGGAAGAGCGTAGACACCACAGCATTCATAGCATATACATAATCATGCCCGAGAATCATATTGAAATCTAATGGGCCTTGCACCACTATAACATCAACAAGGACAGTATTCCCACCTAAAGATATAGGTAAATGAGAAAGGACCCCCAAATATTCACTAGGACGTATGTCAAAATCCAACAACTCATGTGAAGCAGACACAAGCTTGGGAGAACCCAAGACTTTCCAAACCGAGGAGGATAAAATACTTCCAGAGGCTCCTTCATCCACAATACATCGAGAAATGTTTTTTGAATTAACTTCAACCCTTATTTGAAAGGGTGTGGAGGAAGGAAGACGAGGCTCAACAAGGTCATTCCAATCAAAGGAAACTATCCTAGGGCTTGGAGGGGGTGTGCTCAGAATGAGTGGAATGCCCCCTTGTTCTGGAAGTATTGAACCAGAAATGCTAAAAACATAGTCGGTAGACACGTCACTCCTAAAAAGAAGAGTGGGATCATCCGATGACTGCATTGGCATGACCACTTTCACAACCAATGGATGAATAGGTTGTGGGACTACATGGTCTAAAGGCACCTCACCCCCCAAAAGAGGAATGGGATCAGCCGATGACTGCATCGACATTACCACTTTCTAAACCAATGGTTGAAAAGGCTGAGAGACTACAAGGTCTAAAGGCACCTCACCCCTCAAAATAGGATTGGGATCAGTCGATGATTTCATCGGCGTGACCACTTTCTCAACCAATGGATGAATAGGCTGTGAAGAAACCGTAGAAGACCCAGAATCAGAAGATCTTGCAGACAGGGACCACAATCTTCGTACCTCTGGAAGGCTAGGGCACAAATGAGTAAGGTGATCTCCCTTGCAAAGCTTATAGGGGAACTTAGGTTTACGTCCTATCCGTCTAGATTTCTCAACAGAATCAATGCCCCCAGCATGACTGGCAGTGACCAGTTGCACATCTCCAACCTGACTTGTAGAGGTTGGTGATGGGTCGATAACATGACTCGCAGAGGCTACAGACCTATTGCCAGTATGACTAGCAGTGACTGGACTTTTTCCCCCAGCATGACTTGCAGAGGGTGGGTGCTTTCCTCCAGCATGACTTACAGAGGCTGGGTGTTGGTCTTCAATGTGACTTGCAGAGGTTGTTGACCTATCTCCAACATGACTTGCAGAGGTTGGTTATTTCTTCTTCCTATTTTTCCTCTTTCTATTTCATTTAGACTTTCGGTTACTAGTAATTGTACTTTCACCAAAGGCGGGAGAAGGAGGAGGAGAAGACTTTGCTAACGAAGAAACATCAACAGGGTGCCCATGACCTAAAGTGATTAACTGAGAAGTGTCAAGAGAATTTGGGACATTTGGAATGGTACCCAACCAAACCGGTAATCCCACATTCAACCCAGGAATGTACAAAGTGGCCATCAAATGGATGTCAATGTTTCTGAAGAAAGGAAAAGCACAAGAATCCCCTTGCGAAGGGGTTCCTTGGTTGGTATCATCTATAACTTTAGCCATGAATATCTTATGCAGAGGTTCTCCCCTTGCGAGATTGTTCAAATCCATAAAAGTCTCACACACTGACTCTAAAGAACCAGTGTCATCAAAACAATGCCTATAAAGAAGAGGCTCCTCATTTCTAAGTGGAAGACTGAAAAGTCCTCTCAACTGGCAGAGTGGGTGGTCTACCACCCTAGGTCAGAGACCCAAAGCGACAACTGACTAACTCACTATGGAAAACTAGGGAGCACAGAGAACACACTAAAAGTTCCTAAAGGCAAATCAAGCAAACGACTAACTAGTTGGAAGAATAATTACACCAACCAACACTAGAGAAACTTACCGGTGCAAGTGAAACTCGAAAACGGAAGCACCCTCTGGGTATACTCTGCAAAGAATGGCCCGATGTATGTCCTAGGTACCACGGTATACCCCCGCAGTCACCTGTGTATGTCACTAGAAATATAGGCAACTACGCTGCCAGCGCGCGAACAGTCACCAGGCAGGTACAGTCGATAGTCGAGTAGACCATAAT
>ML798910.1:182963-200498 GCA_009831015.1 Picea engelmannii | reverse complement strand
AAAAAAAAAAGTGTTGCCTACTCATGGATTGGTGGTGATTTGTTCTTTACCGAAGAAAATCTCATCATTCAAAGGTGTGTTCGAGAAGATGAAATGTTTGATATCTTAAAGGTTTTTCATGATGAACCATGCGGAGGGCACTTCACAAATAAAATAACAACATATAAGGTACTGCAGTCAAGGTACTATTAGCCCAACCTTTTTAAGGATTCCAAAAAGTACATACAAAACTATGATAGTTGCCAAAGAATGAAACGACCAATACAATCCAAAGAGATTCCATTACACCCTCAGGTATTGATCGAACCATTCAAAAAATGGGCCTTATATTTCCTTGGGCCCATCGCTCCCATGTCGAGGAAGAATAGGTACATTCTTTTTTGCACGCATTATGTTACAAAATGGGTGGAAGCTAAGGCTCTATTTAAATCTAATGAAAAATCAATAGCGAATTTTATTTATGAATATGTTTTCACTCAATTTGGTGTGCCTAGAGAAATTGTCACAGATCAAGGGACGCAATTTACATCAAGGCTTATTAATTCCATCATTGAGCATTACAAAATCAATTACGGGACTTCTTCTCCATACAAATCACAAGCTAACAGATAGATAGAATCCACCAACAAGGTACTGGAAGCCATTCTCACAATGACAGTGCAGATACACCATAAAGTTTGGGCAGAACGGCTACATGAAGCATTATGGGTCTACAGAATGACTCGACAAAGTACTACAGAACAAGTTGGTCTATGGGAAACAAGTCCTTCTCCCAATAGAATTTCAAATCAATACTTTATGAATGGCATCTTAGTTAGGAAAGGATATGATAGAGTCACAACAACAAAGGATATTACAGCTAAACCAACTAGATGAGATTAGACAAGATGTTATCCAGCAAACCACCTTGATATACTGGCAAAGGAAGAAATGGAACGATAAATTTATCAAAAGAAAGTAATTCCAGGTAGGCATCTAGGCTCTCCTCTTCGATTCAAAGTTTAAAATTTTCAAAGGGAAGCTTACTACTCGGTGGTTGGGACCTTATGAAGTGGACACCATCTTTAAGAATGGATCAGTTTGGATCAAGACCATTGATGAAGAACAAACTTCTTTTGTTGTGAATGGGCATAGGTTGAGGTTGTACCATAAACTAATTTCCAAAGCAGATTTCATTGCAGATATACATTAGAAAGATGAAATGGAAGTGGTAAGGGAGGAATATCATCTTCCAAACCCTCCTATCTCTCCTTGAAGTTCTTCCTTTTTTATGTCTAGTGGAATCGACAACAAGTTGGGCACGTACTCGTGTTACACGTGGTCATGTTATCCAACTGCTACCACTATAACCTCCAGGTATGTCCACGATGCCCCATACGTGACACACAAGATAAGTCGAGGGGATTTGAACTCGAAACCTCATGGAACTTCATATCACGGCACTTGCCAATTGAGTTGCCCCCCGGGGGCTTGAAGTTCTTCCTTTTTATTTCTTGAAAAAAAATATATATAATATAAATTATATAGGTCCGTCGAGGTTAGGCGCATCGCTATCGTGGTTGGTCGGATTTGTTCCTTCAAGTTGGCAATCGGTGATCCTATTACAAGTAAAAAATAATAATAATAATGATAATAATAATATAATATAATATATATATATATATATATAGAGAGAGAGAGAGAGAGAGAGATAATAAAAGTAAAGAGAAAATAAGCCTAATTATGAAAATCACTTATGTGGCGTAGTTGGGTATGGGTTCTACTTGAAAACTAGTCTCTAGCGGGCAGAGTTCACTATTTGTAGCATATTGTTGACCTTTTAAATCATAGTTTTCTAAATATTATTTGTTCTCGTGTTAGTTTATAGGAGATTCCTTAAGCCCCTCCTACTAATGAACTTCGCCCATTGATTTCAGCACCTCATCTAGGACCGAAGGTTAGGGACTCTTTTTTAGTACCTTGAGGCTTGCATACATTAATGGCAGGTTCTCTCACCAAAGCATGAATGCATCAATTGTACCATGCTCATCGGATCTTGCAAGTGACTCGACATTAGCCCATTTATTTGTACCTTGCAATATTTCATGCAATACCTTGATGTTCTTTTATCATCAAAGGTGAGTGGTCTCACATTGGTTAACAACACCCATTAATGGTCAGTAATCCAATGATTTCTTATCATGCTCAATTTCAACACATTTATTCAGATGATGAAGAATTGTACCTTGGATCGAAACATGTGAAGACTTGTGATTTCATCATACACAACAGTTGAAGGTTTCATGATTGGTAATAAAAAGGTGTGAATATTGTTGGGACAGAGAAGATTAGCTAATTTCAAAAAAATAACCTACAACTCGTTGCAGCAATTTTGTCTCCAATAAATTGTTCCACTATAAAGTTTGGAGCAGCCTTTATTTAGTCACTACTCAGCGATCCATCACATCATTTGTCTCAGATTTTAATTTTTGTTTCTCTTTTGTAAAAATCAACAATAAACAGTTTCAAAAGAAAGAAAATCAGCTAGCAAAAGTACATAATACATTCTAGTTCAGGGCATGAATTCAACTTCATTTATAACCATCTTCATACATCTAGCAGAGAATTTTTCATTCTTGCATATCAATAGCTTCGTGAATCATCAGTTTATTGTAGGAGTTGTTTATTCGATAGAAGCAGTAGCAAATCGATCAACTACTAGATCCTTTGGTTCTGGTAGTTAGTTAATTCATCTTACAAAGTAGTGGAACTACTAGATTCCATGACTCTGGTGGTTCAACAACAAGCACCCTCGGCACAATGGAGTTACTAGACCCTCCAGTTCTAGTAGGTTAATCCCACTTCAAAGGTCATTATGGTAAGTACAAATCATATTTTTGAGATGTTATGTCTAAACATGGGGAATTCATGCAATAATTAGGAAACTATCATATTTTTATAAGCCTTGTCAACTCATTATTTCAATGTTAACAATCTAACACATGTTCATACATTCCCACCGCATTTCCATTATATCCAAACATTGTTGATCCATATTCAATATGACAGGGTCGTACATGATCACGTCCCCAACTGATTTGAATCATGTAAGGATTCAAATCAGCCAATTTATCATTTACTCGTCGGCTTGTATGAGAAGAAAAAACATGAGCCATTCCTTCTTCGTCTTCCCCTATCTGATATCGCAAAGTGGTAGGAGCTCGAGACCAAAAAATCCCTCGCATAAAAGAACAACAGAGTATGAAGAAGACTCCAGTACCAAGGTATAAACCAATTAGGGTAGAATTCCTCAATAGTTTTCCGAGAGGCAAACATTGTTCTAAGTAGGCAAGATGGCTCCCATTCTGTGAAAAATGACAAGGCTATAATTTTAAAGTTGCCAGAGCCTTCGCTGAGAATTTCTATGGGAGTAAAACACAGATAGAATGGTTGGTCCTTGTCTTTTATGAAGAATTAATCGCTCAAATCACGGGCCTTCTACAAGGAGGGAAATGTTGGTTTAATAACTCCACTAAGGAATTTGACTATAACCAATTCCCAATATCTGAGTATTGGAACACATATTGGAGTAAGGGATTCCCTTGGTCATGGATCAGAGAATAATGGTAGGATGTCCTCTACCTCATGCAAAAGTACATCACTTGCGAAGGAAGGTATGAAATAACATTTCGATATCATTTGAAGTTTTTGTTGTGTTTTCAAGAGGGTCAAAAAATGAATCTCCCCTTCTTCCTCCTAAAGAACTTAACCAATATGGCTAAAAATGTACAAGCCCGACCTGAGAATGCAAAAACTAGTTTGTTTCATCGTGGGATAATTGAAATGTTGGTGGGAAATGATCTAAGGAAGAAACATTAGACATGGAATTTCTTTCTCTTCTAGTGAGGGTTTGAGGAAAACACTTCACGATCTTCGCCAGCTCAATAGAAAAATGATTCATTGAAAAAGGGTCGATCTACTCCCCTTAAATGAAAGAAGACTGATATGGAGGGAGAACCCTCTCAGAAATAATGGACTGTTGGAACAGAGGGAGACTCTCAAGTGGAGGTCGAAGATACCCTTGCTGAGAAAAATAAGGCAGAGAAAATAAAACCTCCAAAGAGACTAGAGAAATCATTGTTGTGAAGAAGGAGAAGAAACTCTCCATAGAGGCCAAAAAAACCCCAGTTGTGAAGAAAAATAAGAAACACTCCATTGAGTTTAGAGATGCTCGTATGAAGAAAAATATCATCCATACTAGGAGAAAGGATTCTACATGAATGAAGGTCTCCCCCAGCAAGAAAGAGGAGGCTACAATGAAGAAGAAGAAAAACCATAAGGCACCGGTTTTAGAATTACCAGAAGCAACTTCCACTAGGGTTACCCACAAAAGAGAAAGGAAAATCTTTCAAGAACCCAAGCTCGAGACAAAAGAAAAAGATGAGGTGGTCATTATCAAGAGCGTATATAGAAGGCTTTGGGAATAGTCCTTGACCAAGAACTTAGAAGAACTTTTCCCCTATGAAAGAAACAGATTCAGAGATGCTTACCTCTTTCCCTAAAGAAGAAATTGCACTAGCAATACTTACTTTTCTTCATGTAGATGAGATGGAGCCAAAAGCGAGTGAGTAGGTAATAAACAACATCCTTAATCTTCCATACTCAAACTCTGATGAGGATGAGCTAGAAGAGCCTGAAGATACTAAGGAAATAGCATTAATCGATCTAATTCCTGAAGCCTCTCGGCAAAATAAAAAGAAGAACAAAAGGGTAAATAAGCTCAAGATACAGATTAAAGTATTAGAGGTATTGGGCAGGCATATTAAGAAATAAAATTAGGCAAATGACAGGTTAAGGAAATCCAGAGACTAGGTAGTATCCAGGAATAATTATTTTTCCATTTTACCTATCATTTTCATGGTTTGAGCAGCACTAAGTTAAACAAGGTAATTACTCATGTTTAAGCATGTTTCCCTATGATTTAGCATACATTTTTGGATATGATTTGTCTCATATAATTATCTTTTGGTTTTATAGTCCTTGTGCATTCTACTAGATCATCGGGTATCACTCTAACTATCGAAAGTACAAAACAATGAACTACTAGAAGTGCAGAACATGAGCTACCGGAAGTGCAGAATAGGTGAGTTATCAGAAGCTGCTTCAGGTGGTCCGGTAGTTGTGCAAGTTTCCTAATTACGTTTTTAGTAACCAAATTTCCTATAGGTGACCACTAATGCCATCATCATTGGTTGAGATATTTTCTTCCTCAACGAGCATATACAGGGACATGAGTTTTTTTCTACATCAGCTATACATGGGATCCCTCATGGC
The DNA here is from genome assembly GCA_009831015.1 of Picea engelmannii. Lineage (NCBI taxonomy): Eukaryota > Viridiplantae > Streptophyta > Pinopsida > Pinales > Pinaceae > Picea > Picea engelmannii. The sequence continues at coordinate 195,185 of ML798910.1, read as the reverse complement.
CACGTGACTCTCAGGCCTTTATTCTAGAATGAGAGCCTATTCCACATTGCACATGGAGATCGAATTCTTAGTCACTAATTCATGCTTTCAGTCATGAAATCGTGATGATTCAGCGAGATCTCATTGTTATGATTCAAGACTCCTATTTTATGTATTGGTTGTCTTGGTTGTAATGATGTTTCTATCTTTGTCTTTATAGTGGTCAGAGATCCATAACTTCAGGACCAATGGTATGAATTGTAATGTAAATCTTCTATATATCATAATATTCCTTTTCAGAGAAGGTTAAGCATTAGTGTTGATGAATAGGCCATACAAAAGTAATATTTGAAAGATCATAGGCTCGACCTCTATGTACCTATACTCTATAATTTGGAGTTGATTAATGAAAAATACCATGTTGTTGATTACTTCTTGAGTCTTTATCTTCCTGCAGTGCTTCCAGCTAGGAGGGCCCCTTGTCCTGGGATGCACTTGCAGAGTTAGTAAGTAGGTTTATTTCCAGTAGAATTAATTCTGATAAATTTATTTATGCTTTAGATTAAATTCATTTACTTCAATTGTTTCATTTCATATTATTTTCCTGTAGCTTCCAGTTATTTTTATGTAGTGGGTTGAGTGGATTGCAGGGCCCCTTTGGTGTGAGGAGTTGTTAACCCAGGGAATCCAATAGGTAGCTGAAAAGCTATGGGACTCTAACCTATGACTCATGTGTGTTTTATTTCTGCGCTTTGTGTTTTATTTTCATGCTTAATCAAACTACAAGGGGTAGTTAAGTTGTTTGAATATCTTTGTGATGTTGACAATTACTGCGCCAAATATGAGTTGATGAAAGTAGATGTGATTGTTTAGCATGCAAAAGATAAGTTTGTGCTTGACTTGATCCTTGGAAGTGTTCATTAAGTAAATTTCATGTGTGTTTAGTTTAGTGTAGAAATCAGTCAAACTTAGCTCTGCATATATTTTGTTGACACCTCGTTAGCTTGCAAGCTCTCGATCAATGATTTAATGAATAGTAATTCAAGCAATTGAATTGCCCTAAAATTGGATTTTTCATTCATCAACATTTAATGTGCACAAGTGGAACAAGCAAAGAAAATACTAAAGGAAATATTTTTCAATCACAGGGAAAGCAAACATAATTTCTCCTATTCCACCACAACCATTTCCCATATCATAGCAAGATGAACTAACAAATTTGAATCAATACAAACATAATATAGAGAAGCAAAGATGGTCCTTCTCAGAAAGATTTAAATGATTTTGAGACATTAATATCATAAAGATGTAAAGGAAACTCATTCTCGAGATTTCATGCTCACATAAAAGTCAGAAACCACAAAAGTCACAAGCTCCATAATAGCTCTCTATGGATTTTAAATAACAATTACAAATTGACTGTTCAAGATCAAATAAAACGTTTGTCAATTCGGCATTACATAATACTTGTGATGCTTAAACAAAAAATAAGTAATGTGTTTTCCCTAATGGGCTTGGATGGGGCTCTCGTGGACCATATATTGAGAATAGGTAACCTAGAAGACACAAAGAAGTAGTCAGAAATTGGTTTGTGCAAAAACGATAACATTTAGATGACAAGACTAGACGATTTACAAACTGAGCAAGAAGAAATAGAGGGGAAATATCCAAACAAGGCTTATACTCAAAAAAATGGAAGTTAGGTCTGGTGGTCTCCTTTCTCTTTCTTTTCTTTCTCCTTAAATAAGAAACAACATTGTCATTTTGAATTGTCATAACTGTTTATTGAATCTTAAAGATAAAGATGGGTTAGTTATTACTTCCAATGCACCTTTTAAACATTATTGAATATATTTGCATAATGATGCTACGGTTATATCGTGTTTCACTCTAACCTCAAAAAATGTATCTTCAATAGTATTCAACATGTCTCGTTGTTGTTGTGCCACATATGATTGGTCTTCATTATCGTTCATGAAACTAACCAGCCAACATCAAATCTCGTCTTCCGAAAAATTTGTGAGGTCATCAAACTATGTTCCCCGTGCAAACTCAACTTGCAATTGATATCTTGTTAGCAACATGGAATCCCTTATCAAGGATGGGCCTTTGAGCTCCTTGATGATATTTGTTACCCATAGAAACAATGAACTCATTTATTCAAGAGCATCACAGGTGGCTTAGTTCCTGAAGGGTATAAATTCTTCCAAGACAACCAACATGTATTTGCTTTAACCTATTTTTAGAGAGAAGATCTTGTTTTCATCTTGTAATATTGTCCATACTTGATATCCTTGAAATGAAATTACTTACAACATTTTTATAAAAATATTTGTTAGTTTGCAAATCCTTTTGCAAGAATTCCTTAAGTGAACATACTCTCCCCATCATGACACCTACTTGTATGGAAATCTCAAGAGATTCCATGATTATCCCGAGCCTTTTGTTGATGTTTTCAGCGACATATTTCCTAACATCCATCAACATCTTAGAATCCCTAGTGACCTTAGAACTTTATCTTGTCACTTATTCCAGGAATTCATCTGGAAATATCATAGACAACGGTTCAACAAATAACGACTTCAAGGTAAGGGCAACTTCGAGCTCCCTTATCCATTTCTTCAATCTGGTGTTCTCTAATTTTTTTTCTATTATCGAGTGGGCTAATGCCTCACTGGTGGCCTGATGAAACCTGAGGAACCATGAGGGCCTCAAACCCTTGACTTCAATTTCATAACTCCATTTCCCTATCACTCTTTTATCCTTTAGGTTGACCCTTCTAATTTGTAATTTCTTGGACTCTTTATGATACTTGGCGTGGTGAAGAATCACAAACTCTTCTTCAAAAACTGTTATCCCCTCTTGGGCCAACTTCTCTGCTATCAAGTTAATTTCTACTATATGTACCTCAGCCCATGCAGACACATCATTGACTTCATCGACTTTTGTTTCGGTTACCTTCATTTCCAAACCCTCGGGGTCTTGATAATTGCCTCCATCTAGATTCCTCTTCCTCTTGGGCACAAGAGTAATATCATGTGTTATCTCTAGTTGATATCGAGGGGGGTCCCCACTGTCTCCATCACCCGCACATTCCTCATTACTCTCTCTTCCAATGACATCAATTTCTTGATTCTTGTGGCCCAAATAGGAACTCTTATGGGGGTGATGAACTACACCACCTTCAACATTGGCTATGGATCCTTTGTTTATGCTAGTTTTCCTTAAAGAGAGGGACCTCTATTGCACTAACATTTGAACTTTTCCTTGTATGTGAATCATCGTGGGTGATTTGCTTCTTCTTTTTGGGAGTATTTTTTCTCAAGGTAGGCATCACCTTGGCTTCAATGTGAGTGTCCTCATTGTAATAGCTCCTTTTGTAATTTATTCCACTCTATTAAAACCTGAGGCATAGTGAATTGAAACCATGTGATTGGTGAAAATGTCTTTAGGATTGAAACCATTATGGGCTTTATCTTCTTTCATGTTAAAAGGCTCAAAGAACCATACCATCTCAGTTGGGATTGATGCACTCTTCACAATAATATTGAAAATCTTGAAAGGCATAGGAATAAATTGCCACTTCCTCTTCTTTTTGAAGAACAAGGACCATGTATTGTACTATCTACAAAACTCATAAACAAAGAACATGCCACAGATAAAACAAGGACAAATAAGGGGCTTCTCTTCCAAACCAAACAACCTTATGTACGTGAATTGTTCCTCCAACACACATACTCCCTTCCCCAGGTGAAATTCCATGGTTGCATTCCTTGACAAAGGAATATTGAGTTTGGTAAAAATGAAATGGTGCCTTGTGATTCCATAATATGGGGTACCAAAATTGAGCAGGATCTTCGTCAAAATCAACATTACCCCTTGGGAGCATGCCCTTGAATGTATTACAGTAAACCAAAGTAAGAGCTAAGAAAAATTTCATGTAGAACCTCTTAGTTTTAATGTAGTTTGACAACTAGTGGGAAATATAATTTGAAATAATAGGGGCCCAATCAAAATTTACCTCTACTCGTACCAAGTAATCCAGGACATATAAAATATACCTAGGAATTTAGGCCATTGAGTCTTGACTAACCAATTATGCAAAAATCCACACAAACTCTTTATATGGTGGAGCCAACGTGCATATATCAATCGTGTTGGGGCTCAAGGGTTCAACAGGAGGTTGGACTAAGAACTCCATGAGTAGATTCGCACCACCACCTGAGCATCCAATAAGGATTCTACCTCATAAAGCTTGAGGATATTGTTTGGTTTTGGGAATCGCAACATCCTTCTAAATGTATTGGGAATCAAAAGGATAAAATTCCTTCCACTCTCGTTTACCTTAATTAATCATTGCTTAGAATCAAATCTCTAGGTGCACCATGCTACTAGTTCTCTAAAATAAAAAACTTTAGGTACGCAACCATCTTTAACTATCCCTGAAGTACAAACTTTGCTTTTAAATTTATCATCGAGAGAAATCTCATAATACCACTTAGATGTAATATACCATAGAAATTACATGCTTTCTTGGGCCAATGAATTCACTGTATCTCCACGTAAGGTTCTCACCTTTTCTTGTTCGCCATTTTTTCACTTTCAATGTGCTTAGGTAAGTGTGAGGATTACATGTATAGATCATATTTTTCATTCAATATATGCCCCACTAATCATAAATTAGGGGTCAATCTACTATTCAAATTTGTTGTTAAGCACATGGTTATGTTATATTGAATAAAAACAAGAAAATCACAAGAATTATCATCGGAACAACAGAATATAGAGAATTAACACATCAAAATTATACCTTTATTGAAACAGAAGCAATGTTCACTTGCCTCTTCGAGGGGTCAACTTCCAGCAGAGAAGAGATCTATTGCAATAATTCTCAAGTAAAATATTTATCATGCCCTTGACTCCTATTTTTACTAAATCTATCTACCCAAAAGAACAATCTAGAGGAAGATCTTTCTAGAAGCGGGAGCTTCTATTAGATCTTCTTACATTTGACTTATTCTCCTTATTCCTAGGCCTTATTTATTAATATCGGCCTTTATTACATGGAAAATATATTTATCTACCTAATTGAGAGGTTAGGGAGGTTAGGTCCCTAACATGCCCTCCCCCTTAAAAAATAGCCTTGTCCTCAAGGCTTAAGATGATGAAATTGTTGCAAGATGGTATTCATATTCTAGGTGGCACCTTTTGGTTATGTTTCCTTCCACTGAACCAAAACTTCCTTGATGGTGCATTGGTGGACACAATGCTTACGCTGGTCCAAGACTACTTATGGTTGCAACCAAATGGAACCTTTTTCATCCAACTCGGGTAAATTGGTTTGAGTCTCGGACCTAGTGTCGAGCACTTTAATTAAGCATGAAACATGAAAATCAGGATGGAGCTTAGAGTGATTGGGCAACTCTAAATAGTAGGCCACTAACCACACTCTCTTGAGAATACGATAAGGACCATAAAATTTGGGGGTGAATTTCTGACAGTGTTGGGCTTTGAGTGAATTTTGATTATAAGTTTGCAGACGAAGAAACACCTGGTCCCCTTCATCCAATTCATGTTCAAAACGGCCCTGATTTTCTTGTTGTTTCATACAATTATGAGCCATGACCAATTTTTCTTTGAGAGTATGGATAATGGCCATGCATATTGTAAGAGTTTGATCCACTTGTTGAACCTTGGAGACATCGGGCATGTATGATATAACTGAGGGTGGATTTTGTCCATATACCACTTCAAAGGGAGACATGCAAGTGGCAGTATGGTAAGATGTGTTGTACCACCATTCAGTGAGGGGTAACCACTGAACCCACTGATTTTGTGTACCAGATGCAGAACACCTCAAATAGGTTTCCAAACACTTGTTGACCACTTCAATTTTTCCATCATTTTGAGGATTATATGCGGTGTTGAGATGCAATTGGGTTCCCTTGAGTTGGAACAATTCTTTCCAGAAAGTGTTGGTGAAAGTTGGATCATGGTCAGAAACAATAGAATGAGGCGTGCCATGGAGTTTGAAGATATTATCCATAAAAAATTGAGCCACAGCGGATGTTGTGAATGGATTTTGAAGAGCACAGAAATGAGCATATTTGGAAAGATGATCCACAACTACCATGATGACTGACTTATTTCCTGATTTAGGTAAGCCAACAATTAAGTCCATAGAAATACCTGTCCAATAATGAGGTGGAATCGGAAGCAGTTGGATTGTGCCTGGAGCTTTGATTGTCTCTCCCTTATTGCATTGACGCATATCACATTCAGCCACAAAGGTGTGGACATCTTGGTTCATACCATCCCTAAAAAAAAGAATGTTTGAGCCATTCATAGGTTTTGGTAAAACCAGAATGCACAGTTGTAGATGAAGCATGAAACTCATAGAACATAGTGGATTTAAGGTTTAATTGTTTGCTTAAATACAGGCGACCTTTATAATGAAGCTCATCATGGTGCCACAAGTACCCTGGAGAAGTTTATGGATCCTGTTGTAGTTTTTGGATCAGTTTTGAAAGTTTGGGATCTTGTAACCATTCCCGACGAACCTCTTGAAGCCAATATACGACAATGAAAGATAGGGAAAAAAGGGACCTGTATTATTCATATTTCCTGGAAAGGGCATCAACCACCAAATTTTCTTTTCCTTTTTTTTAGATGATCTCATAATCATATCCAGACAACTTGGTTACCCATTTTTGTTGCTCCAGGGAAAAATTATTTGTTCTAGAAAATACTTGAGCCTTTGATGATTAGTTTTAATTTGGAAGCATTGCCCCAAGAGATAAGGATGTCGGAGATCCACAACGTGTAGAATAGCCAACATTTCCTTTTCATAGGTGGATTTTCCCAAATGGTTCTAAGACAATTGTTTGTTGGTGAAATCCAAAGGTCGACCATCTTGCATGAGGACATCCCCAATGCCTTTCCCTGAGACATCACACTCTAGTACAAAGGTCTTGTTGAACTCAAGGAGCACAAGAACAAGAGTAGTGCACATAGTTTCTTTCAAGACTTGGAAAGAATGGTCTGCTACTGAAGTCCAACTGAATGCATTATTTTTAAGGAGCATTGTGAGGGGAGTTGCATTTTTCCATAATTCTGAACAAACTTGCGATAATAGTCCGTCAAACCTAGGAATCCATGCAAACTTTTAAGAGTTTTCGAGTGTGGACAATCCTGCATAGATTCAATTTTCTTTAAATCCACCCTGACACCATCCTTACCAACAATATGTCCCAGGTACTCAATTTCAAAGGCTCCAAAAGCACATTAGATTGTTTAAGAAAAATGTTGTGCTAAGACAAAAGTTGTAGAACTTGATCCACATGGGAAACATGGTTTTGCCAAGTTTTGTTATAGATGTCAGATCATCAAAGAAAACCAGGAAAAAATGACGAAGGAAAGGACAGAAGACATGATTCATGAGACTTTTAAAATTTGAGGGCGCATTATAGAGGTTGAATGGCATAACCAAGAACTCATAGTGACCCTCATGAGTTTGGAATGCAATATTGGGAATGTATTCTTCTTTCATACAAATCTAGTGGTAGCCAGAGTGGAGATATAGTTTGGTAAAACACTGATCACCTCTTAATCCATCCAAAAGGTCATCAATGACAAGAATGGGAAATTTTTCTTTGATGGTGAATTTGTTGAGGGTGCAAAAATTAGGACACATGCACTAAGTACCTTCTTTCTTGAGTACCATGATGATTGGAGAAGAATAGGGGCTGGTACTGTGACGGATGACACCGACTTCTAAAAATTCTTCAACATTCTTCTTAACTTCATTATTCTGGGAGAAGGGATGATGATAACAGCGAACATTTGGAGGAAGACTACTCGAAATGAGAGGAATGGAATGATCATGGACACCTCCAGAAGGGGGAAGTCCCTGGGGGGTTTGAAACATAGCTTGGTGTTGGGAGAGGACAGATTGTAGGTCGATATGGATAGAGGGTGTCTCAACCACCTAAATGGAATAAATTTGGGCAATAATTCTAGAATGATCTTTTATGAGGATATTTTCCATTTGGTGGGAACTAATGATCTCTAGTGAGCCTGTAGTGATGCATTGGAACTGGTGTTGTTGGCCCTCCTACTTGAATTGCATGGTTAATTTCTATAAATCCATGGTTATAGGATTGAGAGTGCATAACCATTTAGCCACCAAGTACAATGTCACAATCACCCATGTTAATAGCAAATATATGAGATTTAAGGTGGTACTGACCAATTTGTAGGCACACATTTTCACAACACCCTCCACATTTCATGGAACCCCCATTGGCAATTATGATTTGGAAATTATTATCTGGACGGATATAGCAATTGACTTCTTGGGCATTGCAGCAATGAATAAAATTATGGGTGTTTCTACTGTCAATGAGAATGATGACTTTCTGATTCTTAATTTAGCCAATTAACTTGAGGGTTTAGGGAGGAGAGAAACCAGTGAGTGCATTCAGGGTAATCAGTGATTCAACTTCTGGTGGATCAGAGGGAGGATTAAGATCAGCTAGTGGGGGTATCTCGGGTACATGAGAAACATCAACCTCTCCTTCAGAAATATCTTCTGTCATAGTTGTTGGAGCAAGACATTTTGGGTAAGTTTTTGGAATCGCGCAGGGACAAACCACGAGACAAGTCAGCAAAGGAGTAGTGCATGCAAAAGACAGTTAGCACATATTCAGGAGCCACCGCATGGAAGGAAGAAGTTAGTTAGTATTAATTAGACCATTTGGTTCATTTTGTAATGGAATAACCCATAATATCAATGTATAAATATGTATGGGTTTTGGGTAGAAGGTAGTGATGAGCTATGAGAAGAGAGTGGTGATTAGAGTCAAAAGTAGTAGTTAAAGTTACTTGATCAAGTAATGAGCTATTGTTGGAGACAAAGATCAAGAGTGAAGTGATAGATGAGAAAAGGAGTTAAGTGTGCATTGTATGTGCAAACGGCTAGGGCATTTTGGGTAGAACTGATGTGTCTTTTATGAGTGAAGTGTACACTTGTTGTAAGGAATGAATATACATGAATAATATAAGAAGCCAATCATTGTGGGGCGTCGCCCAGTTTGGGGTGAACCACGTTAAATCTCTATTTCATGATGTATGTTGTGATGTGTTTCTTTTATGTTATGTTTATGGCGCGCATGTAATACATGGATGGTTAATATGAATATGTTATATGATGGTTTTGCGCATGTGTGAAGATGAATTTGCCATTCGTTGTTATGTTGTTATGATTTCTCACACAAGGTATATTGCATGTTGAATGAATCTTAAGTAAAAATGAATGTTAGAATGGTCCCCATTTCCTTCATGACTACGGAAGCCTAGTTCTTGCAATCCCCATAGGTACCTCGAGTGAGACTTCATCTGCTTGCGGGCAATGTTGAAAGGGGTGGTATCTTGGGATTTTTTCATGAATTAATGTTGAACCCCGAGTCTACCCATTGCGCACCAACAAATGGTTTTGTTGCTAGGACTAGGATCTGCGATTGAGGGGGATGTGGAGGCCTACTAAGGAGGAGGTTGGATAATGGTTAGACATGAAGGAGATCGAGTTTGTTGTAGATCAGAATAAGAATCCATGGATCAACGCAGAGAAATGGTTATAAAGGTATGTGTTTACAAATTTGCATGAAATTTTCTTCACTGACTTTTCGAATATTTTAGTAGAGTGGATCAATAGATTAATTGAAAAGATCGGAAGATTTTGTACTATTTTTTCGAGAAATTGTATTCCTGATTTAATTAGGCAAGTCAATAATATAAGAAATTGAGTATGACGTGCAGTATATTACTGGATAGAAAATGTGTTGGGAAGTTACATTATTGAATTTTCCATAGATTGTACTCAGTCGTATAGTGTTGTTGAAAGGGAATTTTGTAAGGGAATGTGCAGAAGATACCTAAAGTCGATATCTACATGGATTAATATGTTATTGTGCGACAAGGGAGTCATGAAAATGGAATCTGATTGCTAAGCATCTTTGCGCACATAGGATGAGTGGGGGTTGACCTAAGGATGGTTTGAGTGTAAAGAGAGATGAAGAGAAGGAATGAGGAACGGATGGGATGAGGATGTTGAGAGAAGAAGAGTGTGTGACGGACAAAGAGATTGGAATATTGTGTAGTGGTAAAAGATTCAAACCAAATAAGAAGAGGATTGTGGTTCAGAGAGAGGGGTAGCACAGTGAGAATGAGGAAAGAGACACTGGTGTGATACTCTAGACCGAAAGAATTTTGTGCATAGAAGAAAAGATTCATCGGCTCATTCCGGTAAGAGAAGATCCTACTCATATCAGACTCTACGTCGAACCCATAACCCCATGTGCATCGCCAAGAACTGAGGCAAGATCAGAAGCTTTGTCAATTATAGTTAGTAAAGAAAGTAAATATAGTAATAAGAGTAGTCAGAGTAGTAGAACATCGAGTCAAAATCAATTAGTGTTATCCAGAAAGAATATTGTGTAGAACACGATGGCATGAGTAGATCCTACTTTAAGAATGTTTGTCTTCCCTGGAGTGGGGACAGAGGATCCAGAACAACATTTGTTCATTTGTGAGACAATATGGACTATGAAGAACGTCCAATATAATGATGTGAAGATTACGTAGTTGGCAACGACATTATAAGATCATGCATTATTATCGTACATGAAATATCATACTATGACACATGCAAGACATACTAGAAAATTGGCAGAGGTAAGACAAGCTCTATTGAAAGAGTTTCAAAAACCTAAATCTGAGTCATAGTGCATTACAGAGTTTAAGGTCATCAATCAAATAGTAAATGAATCAATGTGGGACTATGATCAAAGATTTAAGATCCTGAAGGATCGGTTGATGTTCCAAATTCTAGATGAATAACACAGAGAGTGGTTTATTGCAGGATTGTTGTCACATATGTTGATATTGAGAGGGGGGTGAATCAGTATCAAGTACAATTTAAAACCTTTTTCAATTTATACTTAAACCATTCAACTATATCCAATGAGAAATGAACAATAGTATATTACATCAATACACCACAATACACCATGCACAATATATGAGAAATAATCAATAGTTATTGTTCAAGGGAAGTAATGACTTCCAAAGGTAGCTACAACTTCCAAATGCAGAGGGAGGGATAAACCTCTAAGAGGAAGATACAATCCTCCAATATCAAGAGAGATTTGAACTTTCCATCCTTTCCCCTTCCTTCCACCCAAGAATATATGAGAGATAAATCACCATCAACCAATCATCACATAGAACCTGATAATGCTTCCTGAGACTTCTTCAATTTCTGCAATACATCAATTCTTGGAGTACTTTGATCCTGTAGATAATATTACTCAATGTATTCTCTAAAACTCCTCAAATTTTCACTCCTTGAATCCTCCCCAAAAAGAGGTTATAGAAAGAATGGTAGACTTTATTCAATTCTGGTATGTTCAGAAGACCCTACTTGTATACCATGCCCCGCGCTCAATATTTAACATCCGATTATGAAACTCGCACACAAGAAACTACAGTCCATACTCTTTCCAATGGAAGTGGTCCACTTCATTTGGATTATATATGAAAAATTTATGACTTTTTTACCCGGAACAGTTGTTTATTGACTAGCTTCAGGACTGGTCACAAACCCTATCTTACATAGAGTGTATATCCATTATTATAGCGAATCAAGAGCTGAAATTTTTACCAGAGGTACCTTGATATGTCTTCTCAATACCATAGTGATTTCACCATCTGAATCATTCTAGAAAAAAATTTATAGAAAAAATGGTAAGATGACCTGAAAATAACATACCGTAGAACACATCACCAAAAGACTTCATCCTCCCTTGAAATCAGGCCTTCTTATCTTCTTATTACCTCTGAAATTCAACTTGTATCAAATGAATGTATAATGATGTTTATTTATACCATTTATGTCACTTCCTTTTAACATTAAGGCCACCCTGACACTTTCTTATTTTCTAATTCTTTTCTTTAATTATTTTCGGGGCCTACACGTACTTCCTTCTTCAATTCACTTTGTCATATTCAAAACTTCATTTCTCCTCAACCATGAGGATCCACATGACATGCCACATACCACCGGAAACAACATGATGTATACTATCCATTCATGGGTGTTGTATATGCATGTGCATTGTCCTTCATGTCCAAATATCTTTATCAATCTTGCAGTCCAAAACCCATGACTAGGGTTGACATCAATGA
>ML798910.1:144721-160286 GCA_009831015.1 Picea engelmannii | reverse complement strand
TTTGATCCTATAGATAATATTACTCAATGTATTCTCTAAAACTCCTCCAATTTTCACTCCTTGAATCCTCCCCAAAAAGAGGTTATAGAAAGAATGGTAGACTTTATGCAATTCTGGTCTGTTCAGAAGACCCAAATTGTACAGCATGCCCCGCACTCAATATTTAACATATGATTCTAAAACTCACACACAAGAAACTACAATTCATACTCTTTTCAATGGAATTGGTCCCACTTCATTTGGATTTTGTATGAAAAATTTATGATTGTTTTACCCGGAACGCTAGTTTATTGACTAGCTTCAGGACTGGTCACAAACCCTATCTTCCATAGAGTGTATCTCCATAATTATAGCGAATAAAGAGATGAACCTTTTACCAGTGGTACCTTGATATGTCTTCTCAATACCATAGCGATTTCACCATCTGAATCATTCTAGAAAAAATGGTAAGATGGCCTGAAAATAACATACCTTAGAACACATCACCAAAAGACTTCATCCTCCCTTGAAATACGGCCTTCTTATCTTCTTATTACCTCTAAAATTCGACTTGTATCAAATGAATTTATAATGATGTTTATTTATACCATTTATGTCACTTCATTTTAACATTAGGGCCGACCTAACACTTTCTTATTTTGTAATTCTTTTCTTTAATTATTTTCAGGGCCTACATGTACTTCCTTCTTCAATTCACTTTGTCATCTTCAAAAAATCATTTCTCCTCAACCATGAGGATCCACGTGACATGCCACATACCAATGGAAACAGCATGAGGTATACTATCCATTCATGGGTGTTGTATATGCGTGTGCATTGTCCTTCATGTCCAAATACCTTTATCAATCTTGCAGTCTAAAACCCATGACTAGGGTTGACATCATTGACAACAACCAATCTTCTAACAGCATATGTGTTGCCCTTTAACACAGAAGAAGATGGTGTCGCAATCAAAAGCCTTAGAAATTGCGATGAATTTAAAATCATCCTCGGTAGGAAAAATGACGCGGGGATGGCTCAAGTGCAGTTGTAGTTAACAGCATTGACTATTCAGTTGCAAGATCTTACAAAATGTAAAGAAAATCACGAGGAGGTATGGTGCACCACATGTAGAACAGAAGGACACCATAAGAATGAATGTCCATCTTTTCATCAGTATTTGAATACAGGAGCTCTAAATCCATCGAGGTTATGGTGCGATATTTGTAAGATGGTGGGTCACCACCCTCCTAATTTCCCATAGATGCAGAAGTACCAGAGTACTGTGAGAAATCCTTTTTGTAACTTTTGCAAGTATATCGAACATGAAGAGAAGGATTGTCATGCATTTGATTTAATGAGAGAGCGCATTGTAGATGCATGTAGAGTCCAAGGAGAATAATCTGAAGGAGGAGCACCACAATATAATACTCCAAGAGGTTATAATAAAGAAATAAGAGGAGGGTTCGGAGGTCGAGGAAGAGGAGAATTCGACAAAAGTAGAGGACCTAATATATGTTATAACTGTAATCAACCCAGACATTAAGCATGAGATTGCGTGAATCCATGCACGACATGTACGTATTGCAGACAACTAGACCATGCGACAGAGGATTGTCCACAGTTGATCGCAAAATGGAAAGAAAAGAGGAACACAAGTGTACATATGATAGCAGTAGTGACGCGCGATGAACAACCTAAGATATCAATACTTACGTGTGGAGGAGCCAGAACTGGAGTTGATGCGATGAATCAAGGAAATAGGATCCACCTGTGGGTCAGGAAAGCAGTAGAGACTCAACCATTGTTTGGCCCTAGAAAGGAGAAAGAGATGTATATGCAAGCAAGGAAAGAAGTGATAGGAAAATAATGGATAGCCTCAACTTCGACCATGCCACCTTTGTATGACATACTACTAGTATATGGTATGCCACCAGTCTACGACCAATCAGAAAGGCAAGTTGACAAGGTAAGCACTTTGAATAGTTTTCTAAAAATTTGTTTAGAGTTAATGAAATATGAGTCTTCTTTGAGTATGAAATGTGGAATGATTGACCATTGCACCCAAAGAAATAGATCCTTGTTGCACATAGAGAAATTAATTAGGTGCACCATAAGAAGAGAAAAAATAGAAAGTTTTGACTCAATGCGCAGATATGAAACTACGAAAAGGACAATATTATTTTGGATCTAGGCTCCGATGTGAATGTCATCCTGAGGAAAACTTGGGAGATGATGGGATATCCAAAATTGATTTGGTCACCCATTCGGTTGAGATTAGAAAACCAACATAAGATCATCCCAATTGGAAGGTTGACAGTGGTAAGTGTTAGCATTGATGGAGTGTGCAGCGTGGCCGATTTCAAAGTGATTGAGATTGTAGATGGAAGCACCCCTTACCCAGCACTCCTTGGACTTGGTTGGGCCTTCGACAACCAAAATATCATTGACATAAATAAGAGACAAATGATATTTGAAGTAGAAGACTTGAAGGTTATTGTATCGTTGGATTCTACTAAAGGGAAAAGATATGTAGAACCAGTAAAAGGAAAATATATCGACAACCTGTATAACATGATTGCATGGATGGATGATTATGTGAACCCTGCAGTCGATGGTGTACTTAGTTGGAGAAGTATTAGTTCATGTGCATTAGATTCAGAAGAAACTTTGGTAATTGGCAACAGAGATTACACGAAGTCTCCACAAGGAAATGTGCTCGATTTACCTACACGTTGCGATGAATTGGAACTAAGGTATGTGATCCTCCCAGGTATGATGGACTTACAGATGTACCTTCTTTCATCAGAGAATTTGAATTGAAAATATCATATTATCATAGATTATTAGTGTTATATGTCACATTGAAAACGACCTCGATAAGATGGTGGGCTACGCATAAGGATGGAATAAGATATCGGTGGCAGTGTAGAAGATTATTACAAGTCAGGTTAGGGACAAAGAATGAAGACACTATGCAGAAGTATACAGGCTTGAGATACTTGATGGAGAATGTTACACAGTGTATTGCAACATGGAAAAGAGTACCCAGGTAAGAATGGACACATTTGTTTGTACACACCTTGGATATAATCCCGAAGAATTGGTACTTGGAATTGGAAGTGTGCAAAGAAATTGCAAATTGGGAAGGATTAACGTAGAATTTCAATGTAACTTTTAGTTTTGAAGATGATGCTCCTTTATTGACTCAACTTTGCAAGTCATCAAGAACAATATTGTTTCAATGGAATATTTGTATAACTAGTACATGTATCTAGCACACATAGAACTACAAAGACAGTTGGAGAAGTTTTGCACTGTTATAATGTTGCTAAAGAAGACCAAGAGGAAGACGAATATCCCAAAAATATTGAAATACCAGAAATAGGAGAGTATGCAGTAGAAGGACTACATCTTGAATCTGATGTTTATGCAAATCCATTGAGAACACGCAAAGTAAATATTGGTACAGAAGATAAGCCTGAATTTGCGAACATAGAAGACTATTGGAATGATGAGACTGTGGAGAAGATAATGGACTTACTGCGTGAATATCAGGATCCGTTTCCGACTAATTTTTTAGATATGAAAGGGATCATTGGGGATTTAGGAGAGATGAAGATTCCCTTGAAGTCGGATGTTAAGCCAGTAAAGCAGAGGCCATACAGATTGAACCTAGTGTATAAGAAAAAGGTGAAAGTGGAGATAGATAGGATGTTGGAAGCTAGAATTATTGAGCCTGACATAGAATCAGAATGGATTAGTCCAATGGTCGTTCAGGATAAGAAGATAGGAGGGATCAAAATTTGTG
The DNA here is from genome assembly GCA_009831015.1 of Picea engelmannii. Taxonomy (NCBI): domain Eukaryota; kingdom Viridiplantae; phylum Streptophyta; class Pinopsida; order Pinales; family Pinaceae; genus Picea; species Picea engelmannii. The sequence continues at coordinate 156,496 of ML798910.1, read as the reverse complement.
TAGGTCTAAGGAAATTAAATTATGTATGTTTACATGATCCATTTCCTACATTGTTTACAAATGAAGTGTTGGAGAATGTAGGAGGGCAGGAAGCGTATTCATTCACGGATGGATTTTCAGGATATAATCATATCAACATTGCACGGGAAGATATATATAAGACTACATTTGCGATAGAATGGGGGTGTTACCAGTACACAGTGATGCCTTTTGGATTAAAGAATGCACCAGTGGTATTCTCTAGAGTGGTTGTAGTAGCATTTAAAGAGTTCATCCATAAGTTCTTAGAAGTATACTTAGATTACTGGACAATGTTTATCCTGTTGAAAGATCATATTGAGATTTTGTGCTTGATGTTGGATAGGTGTAGGTAGTTTTAGATATCTTTAAATTTGAAGAACTGCATTTTCTATGCGTTGTTTGGTACCTTACTGGGCCATGTAGTGTGTAAGCAAGGATTGTCGGTGTATCCCGTGACGATCGATGTGATTACTAATTTACCAATGTCGACTTCAGTGTGATAGTTATGAGTAACATTGGGACATACAAAGTACTACAAGAAGTTCATTAAAGGATATGCGCAGATTACAGGGCCTATGGAAAAATTTCTAAAGAAGGAGAATTAGTTTCAATGGAGTGAGGAATGTTAGGAAGGTTTAGATACTTTGAAGCAGAATTGGTTACTGCACCAATTTTGATATTTCCAAATTGGAGGAAGGAGTTTCATGTTTATGTGGATGTGTCATTTGTAGCTTTAGGCACAGTATTAGATCAGCCTGGATCACCCCATTACCTTTGCAAGCAGGAAGTTGTCAACTACAAAACATAACTATACTACAACAAAGCGTGAAGGATTAGCAATGGTGTATGCATTGCAAAAGTTTAGACATCAATTAATGGGTTCACACTTTAATATGTACACATACCATTATGTGCTGAGGTATTTGATCAGTAAGATAATGTTGGGGGGAAGAATATGCAAATGGATATTATTGTTTCGGGAATATGACTTTGAGGTAATTTTGAAACCAGGGAAATTTAATTCAAGACTTGATCACTTATCGCGCATACTATCATGAGAAGACGCAAGAAACTTGGATGACATCTTACCAGACGTGAACTTATTTTCAGTACAAATGGTTGATGACTATTTTGCAAACATAGTTCAGTTCTTGAGCACAGGAGTAACCCACCATAGTTTACAGTTGCGAAGAAGAAGCAATTAGTAGTGAAGGTCACAGACTATCAACTCATAGCATGAAATTTATACAGGTTAGGCATATATGGTATTTTTCGATGATGTGTATTCGAACATGAAAGACATATGATATTATGAGAGGCACATGAAGGGGTTGTAGGAAGAAACTATACAAGAAAAGCAACAGCTCAGAAGATTTTGCGCACAAGATTATGGTGGCCTACCCTTCATAAGGACGCCAAGGAATTTTGTAAGACTTGTGATGTTTGTCAAAGAATTGGGAAGCCTTCTAGGAGAGATGAGATGCCCTTAGTACCACAAGTGACATTAGAATCCTTTGATAAATGGGCAATGGACATTTTTAGTCCGATCAATCCACCAGCGAAGAGATGAGGAACCATATACATCATTACTATGATAGATTATTTGACCAGATGGGCTAAAGAAGATCCACTAAGAGATTGCAACGTGGATACAGTTGTGTGATTCTTGTTTGAAAACGTGGTGACTGTTGAGGAAAATATATGAATTGATCTTACTCAAGCATTTTCAGACTTTGCTTGTCTAAAGCAAAGTAGACAAGAATATCACCCTATGTTTATAGCCAACAAAAATAATATCCTAACTCACAAGTATTAATTATGAGTGTTTAGGCTAGTATTTTATCAACAAAAAGCTTGTTGGAAATTCACTTTTCATGTAATTTTCTGAATATAACAGTTGTTGAAATAAATGTAAGAACAGAAGTAAAGACACCAAGATGATAATCAAGACAGTTGAGACATAAAGCAATCTTTTATTTCATTCCAATTCACCAAAGAGTCATTTTCTTTACAAAATATCATACAGAAATTTTGGACCAAAGTCAAACTTAGACATCCCCGATGGAACATACAAAAGGACCTCTGACAGAAAACCAAAACTGAACTCTAAAAGCTAGATCATCTTGCCACAGATTGTTTCCCACTCGACACTGCACAATAGCCTTTATCAATCATGAAAATTAATTCATAAACAGAAAAGTCTACACAGACTATCAAAGATAGATCAACACCTCTAAAAAACAAGTGTATGAATGATTTGATTCATCCCTGAATATTGTTGTCTACAATAAGACCTTGTTATCACAAAAGAGAATTAGGTTGTGATGAATATATGAATGAATGAAAACTGAACTATCTCAACATAAACTCAAAGATAAAACCTTAGCATGATTTTTCTTCTATCCTCCTCTTGTTCCTCCCTTTCCTTTTGCTTTTAACAAATTAGAATTGGTTGAAGTAGTTAAACCAACTCATTGGTTAAGTTAATTAAAGACTCAACTAACTTCAATTAGGGGGGAAAGCAATAATCATAATAAGGGTCATAAATAAATAATAAATAGTAGGTGGGACCCCTTGTGACTCCATTTAGTTCATAACAATCACAACAATCATAACATAACCATTAGTTAAGCAAAACACACATCCTTGTGTCTCCCATCAACATATTTACTTTTGGCAATTTTGGTTCATGAAACTTGAAATTGTTTCAACAATAATACTCATATATCCAAAACAAAACATGTTGGCCAAATATCCCTGAAGTCAACTGTCATAAAACAATATATATAATAAAAACTCAAAACCCATATTTCCAAGTCTGTGATGCAACCCTTCCTTGCTTTCTACTATCACCTCTTGATTTTCTTGAATTTGCCTTAGGTTGTGCAAAGCCTTTAGGCTTAATCTCATTGATCACGTGGGAACAATCGTCCCTCAAATGCATATGGGAAGACATGGATTTGTCAGAGTCATTGGACGGTGAGGAAGGGGCAGCAGTGGTTTTTCCTTTATCAAGTGCATGGTGGGATTCAGTCTTCAATCTCTTACTAGCATGGGAGGATTTCATTGGTGAGTGGTTAGGGGAAGCTTGGACAATGGGTTTCAAAGGTGGAGGAGCAGGCAAAGACAAGTTGGGCCAGACACAATGTTGGGAGACTGTCGGGTGGACAATCTCCTGCCATCCATCATTTTCAAGGACCTCGAGTTGTAAGGAGACATGAGGAGGTACAGGGATATCGGGGCTTGTGGGGCTTGGAAGGGGGGCCTTTTAGGCCTAGGTTGGACAATTCCCTGCCCAATCCAATTAAAGAATCTGGCATGAAACAATTGGCCAATCTCTTCTAAGTCAGTGTCAAAATGTATGGAGAACCTGGGTCTTCTTGGGCCTCGGTTCCAGTTACCTCTACCTTTGTTTCCTCGACCATGGCTTACTCGACTGAAAAAACTCATCTTGCATGCGTGATTAATTACCAAATAGTCTTTTAAATAACCATACATGAAAACTCTTAAAATATGAAATATATTTGGCTCAGAATGTGTCAGACTCATGCAATCCAATCCATACAAATTGTTTTACTGTTAATCAATGAGCAGGGGGGTGAAACAAGGTTCTGGGATATGTGAGGGGTTTGTATTGAGCTAAAATATGATATAATGAAAGGGGATAAGCATGGTCACTGCTCAATGACAACAACAATCAACTGTAAAGCAAACCAATAAAACCTCACTGCAATCCACCCAAGACACTACCACTTTCATCCACTTTAACCCATAAATTATCTTGACTGTAATCAATATCAAAACATGGAGTGAAAAAATGAATATGGGAGGTGACGRGGTTTGTAATTAGTGGAAAGKGAAATAATGGAAGGGAAGAAGCATGATTATTGTTCATGAAATTAATTAAGTGATCCATAACATTCTGTGAAAGAAGATGCATCAACCAACAATCATTTGACCAAATAATAAYCATCTGCATTTAACTAGTTCATTGTTCATTAATCAAAAATCCAACACAATTCCATTACAAAACAATAAGTTTTCCACACAATTTGTAAGAGGTTTTTTTCCTTTCATTTCTTTGTATTTTGTAACAATTTTCGAACAGTACCCATTTCCAATCTGTAACCATTCAAAATCAGCCACTACCTATAATAAACAAATATACCCAATTCATATTTCCAACAATAATAATGAAGTCACGGTATCATCGCTATCGGGTCTGTCATTTGAATGCAATGACCTTTGTAAAATAAATAAGGGCAAACACCCAAAACCAACTCAAATTGACAATTAAACAGACAATAGCCACCACCCAACACAAGATATGCGCCAAAAAATTCAACCATGCAAGTGTAAATCCATCATTGTGCAAGCCCAATCGAATGTGACTGGAAAAAAAACTAGACTACCCAGCCAATCAACGAGGTACTAGCAATAAGCATGTATCAACAAATGATCAGGTTGCAACCAATCATGCTCAAAACTTTGTGGATAACTCTGAGTGTGAATCCATCTATGTTATACACAGTGCGCATCCAACAAACACAATGAGGCAACATCTCTATTCAACAAAAACAATACGCATCCATTGCAATAACTCATCCATCATGTCGAGCCATCGATTAAATATAATATCGTTGTGATCTAATCACATTGCAATCGACTATGTTGTGTAAACCCGGGTTTACACAATCGAACAAATATAAAGATGCAATGGAAAAATTCTCTACAGTGATCTAGCTCAATAGTCATTCGGCCCAAAGAAGAACATAGTTACCATGCCCATTAATTCATTTTCAAAAACACCATGCACACATGTGATATGCATGAGCAACATCAAGTCCTTGTAACCAATGCCAGCTAGTCGTCCGAATGATTCTCAATGCAATTACTAGTGATTGTGTATTAACCAAACAATTCACCATTGTCGTAAAAAATCAATCACCCTAACAAGTTGTGGCAACTAGGCACACTCACGCACCCAATCGAATTGGGGTGGAGGCCTTCTCCATTTACCATACTGATTTGTTAACATAAGGAGAGTGGCTATGTACTTTGAAAATGCACATGGAAAGGTAGGGTTTACCACTGTTATAACAGATTCAGTAACCATATGCCAACCAACACGACTGTCATATGAGCAACTAGTCAAGCCTATGCTCAGAAGTCGACAGCTATACCACCCATCAACCATAATCGGCTAGGCTGGTCCTCTCTATTAATCTTTAGATTGGAGGGTTTAAGGTTCGTCCCATATCCAACATAGGGAGAGTGGAAATACTCGTTGTAATGGTGAAACCTTTGAAGTCACAGTGAATACAAGAAGGACCACAAATCATTCTTGGTGAGGCACAATTCATGACAGGGGCCATAACTGAAAGGTAGGGCTCTAGTCTGGCCTAGCAAAGGTTATTTAACGCACGTAGGGTACAACCCTCATTCTCTTCGGTCAACAGACACAGCACAGAGGTGAAGACGGGGTCAAGGAAGAACAGGGACCTCATTTTGTGACCCCTGGTAGTGCAATCAACCAATGCCGAAGTGAAAAAAACATACTGACGCAGAAAACCTCTAACCATTAAACCCATGAAAGCCAGAGACTGGATTAGTGATAGTGCGTGGAGATAGATATCCACCCAAGGTTAAAAAAAACCCCTCCATCCAAACAGCAGTGATAACAAAGAGCTATCACTCGAGAAAACCAATAACCTCGACGAACTCAAAAATGTTACAGGAAGAACCATCTACTCTTCATTTCATAACCAAAATTTCACACAGTTGCAATGCTCAGGGAAAACACAAACCCATACACCTGAGCCAGTAGTCATTTCATAACCAGAGTGAAGTCATGCATGGCCAAAAAAAAGGACATACCTGTTAATCGAATTCCTTAAAACGAGAGTTGGCCGAGCAGTTCCTCCCTGCTAAAATTTTAGAGCATAACACGGCAGCAAGATCGAACAATAGCCCGACTAGGGTGGTGGACAACGGGAAGAGTAAAGGTGATGTGCACTAAATGCACGTCGCCTCCACCCACATCCCATTAACTCAATATTACATGCCAACAAATTCTCCATTAACACGGCTAATTAAACATGTATCGAAATCATCACCACATTAAAAGCCAGCAATGCGATCACCATATCCCATTTCACATCATATAACTCAAATAAAATCGCCTAATCATCAACGTTCACCACCTTATCAAACATACCATATGTATATCGGCCACATAATTCCATTAACCATTGCATAACCATTAGCATTATCACCTTTTCCAAATGTGCCACCAACATTTCAACCATATGCATATTAAACATGTAATTCAATCATAATAACCATTTGCTTGCTAGCTAGGCTTAACAATAATCATCAAGTATTTTCATGCATGTAGTATAGTTAGGGTAGCTTAAAAATCTTCCCCTTGCAATTGTTTCTCATTTCCTTCAAGTTATTCACATGTGATATTGCAAAACTATGTCCCCTTCCCTTGCATTTGTTCTAGCATTTTGCCTCTCTCAAAACTGCCCTTCATGCAATTTTACTAACATGTTTGTTATGCAAGTACAATAAGAATAGACAGCAATGACATTAATGAATAGCATAGGTTGTAGTAACATAAGAGATCAACCCTTCATAAGCTCAATTTATAACCAATAACCACAAGATCTTCATCAACCATGTAAGTTGTGTCGCACATCATCTCAATATCAAAAATGAACAAATATTCTCTCCAATAGTTGAAGGGGGTCCCACCTACTAGTATTATTTAGTTTTAATCATCAACAGTGACAAGGCTTGAATGCCCCATAAACTTATGAGTGGCCAGGGAACTCATTTTCTAAATAGGACGATTGCATCATTGATAGAGGAATTATGTATTCATCATCAGAAGACCACGACGTATTACTCTCAGACAAATGGAACAGTGGAAGAATTTAATAAGATACTAGAACATGAACTGATGAAGGTGTGTAATGTAAGTTGATGTGACTGGGACTTGAAAATTCCAGCAGTATTATGGGCGTATACGACTAAAAGTAAGAATTTGACAGGATAGACCCCATTCAGACTAGTGTATGGCCTAGAAGTTGTTATGCCTATGGAATTCATAGTAACGAGTCTGTGCATTATTGCACTGACAGAGTACAGATTCTAGCATAATAGAGAATAGATTGTCAGAACTAGTAGAGATAGAAGAGGATTGGTTTGTCGTGGCTTTCCATCAGCAAGTTCAGAAAGCATGCAAAAAAGCATGGCATGACAAGCACATTAAAGAGAAGAAGTTTTAGACATGAGACTTAGTTTTACTTTATGACAGCAAGTTTTTGCAGCACCCTGGGAAGTTTCAGATGCATTGGTTGGGTCCATATGTGATCAGGTTTGTGACAGATGCAGGTGATGTTCAGTTGGAGAAACTGAATGGAGAAGTTGTGGCAGGACTAGTTAACGGTAGTCGGTTGAAACTGTATAGGGACAGTTGTACTTCCACGCATTAGTCGGATTGTGCAGTATGTGTACCATAGTACTTGTATTATAGTGTATTATAAAAGAGAAATAAGAAAAGAAACAAAATAATTGAAGGTTTAAGTGATGCATAAGGATAAACGACTAAGGAGCTAAGGCCAGAAAGTGTCGTAGAGAGGTAGAAAGAGGAAGTAACTATGCTTAGGAAGGAATATTGAAGTGTGATATAGATACACGTAGAGGGTTGGAAACGCATTAAAGAGCATACATGATTGGACAACCATTAAAGAGCGATCATAACGGTGAAGTAGTGGAGACATGTAGCCATAAATGAAGGGTGACAAAAAAGATGTGGACGGGCTAGAAAATCAAATGTATGATCCACCAGAGGATACAGAATGATTGTCGAATATGGAAATCATTGCGTGAGAGTACAATCAGATGGGACTGGAAATGATGGACATGCAAAGGAAGATAATAGATTGCGACAGGATACAATAGAAAAAAAAGGGGCAATAAGGAAATCATATTTGAGAGAATAGAGAGTCGGTAGTGCAGAGAAAGTTGGGTGTGGTTCAAAGGGTTATGGCATTAATGAAAGAAAGAGCCACAAGGAAGAAGTTCGGTAAGCAAGTAGCAACACATGAAAAAGATATGAAGGCGCAATAGCAGGCTCATGCACAATATATTGAGACATTGTAGGAAGAAGCATACAAGGTGACAACAGAAGTAGTAGTTGCACAAGGCATGGTTAAGCAGGTAGTACAATAAAGTGCAGAAAAGTTGAAGACCCATATTAATGCAGAGACGACCGAGAGAATTGTGTAGCAAGAAACACATGTAAGAGAAAAGATTACAGTTGCAAGGGAGACATTCCAAAAGTTCATGGAGACCTGGAAAAAAGTTTGAAGTGGCTCGGGACGAGCCACGTGTAAGTGTTGGAGGCCTGTTGGAGCAAGACATTTTGGGTAAGTTTTGGGAATCGCACAGGTTTTACACGTTATTTCGGTCACCCTGATGATGATTACATAAGCATGTGTTCAGGTTCCCAATATGATCTTTTGCCTGAGAAAAGAAACCTCTTTCCACCCTTGCAAGATGCATTTTTGGAAGGCCGTTGCGGGCTGCTCCCTTTACACAGTGCGGAAATCCCTGATTTCCGCAGGATGAACTATAGCCAGCCCGCGGGGTTTCCGCAGGCTTCTATATAGGCAGGTCCCGACGACGCTTTAAAGCTAAAAGAGGAAAGAAGTTCTAACAGCTTATAGAAAAGGAATTTTCTGGAAAGAGACATGTCATCGTATTATATTAATGAAGGTAGAAGATACAACCGAATCGCCTTTATGTTGCAAGTTCCCTTTCAGTGGCTCTTTGTTCTGACACACACATACATTTGCTTCGATTTTTGCATGAATATTTCTCTCAAAATCTTGATGGATGAATAGAGACCTCAAGCATCACTTGAAATAGGATTTTTCACACAGTCTTCAGCATGTTCTTTCATCAATTTTCTATGCTTCTTTATGTGTTTCTGCTATTTGACTTTTACCCCTGGCTACTTACCCTACATTGTGTTTGGTCTCCAGATGTCGGTGTTTTTGCTAACTTATATTAGCTTCATCGATGGTGCTAACCGTAGTACCTGGAATTTAGCTTCTGCTGCTTGGGCAATCTATGCACCCTCAAATGAACTTATTTGTCTACAAGGTGTTTGTCTCAGTCGAGCAACCAATAATATCACAAAGTATAGCTCGGTCATCGAATTATTGACTAGTGCCATTTTTCCTGGGATTCGTCACTTCATTATACGAATTGATTCGTATCTAGTAGTACTACAGTTAAACAATGTCTATACTATCTGAAGCCCTACTCTATCATGGGTATATTTAAGAATCCACCTCTTGGAACGTCATTTCGATTATATTGAATATCAACACATTCCTAGATGTCTAAATACATTAACTGGTGCTTTAGCTAATTTTGTATTAGACAGACATTTGAGACATTTGTAATTCCAATCACATTTCACATATTGTACAAAAATCAGAGTAAACCAGTAAAAGCCTCATGTATATACATATAATGATATAATGTTTACAAAAAGAGTTTTCATCCGAAGATCAAAATATCAAAATATAGAGTCCATGGCCCCTACAAAATGGCGTCATGGATGCCTCTCTCGATAGCATACTACTTCTCTCGCTACCCTATGTAGTAACCAACTAAGTGAGCCGGATACGCCTACAGTGTGGCATTGATAACGCCTCGAGATCTCCTCGATGGATATATCAGGGATGTTTGTCATCAAGCCTTCTAGGGTCTACTCTATCACATCATAATCCTCAGCATCCCATCTAGCTAGTACGCATGCCTCTTCTCACCTCTGAATAGGATAAGAGCTTGGGGGTCGATGTGGCCCTACATCTGCATGATCGAAATTTTTTTATTAGTCTTTTGATCGAAAACACAAAAACATTAAATATTTGAAAAAAAAATTGTAAAAACAAATGTCTTTCTTACCTAGATCTCCCCACTGAGATCCCTCGGGGAGAACCAAATTTGGATCACCCCAAAATTCTAGACTGGCATAAGCATAATCATCAATCATCAAGATTTGCGGTCCCAACCAATTGAATAATGCATCATCATACTTCACAATCCGGCCCACCACATGCTGTGTCATCAAGTCACACCATCTTTTCATTCGTGGGTCTCTCGAGGCTGGTATTCCCCATTCCACCTGCAGACGTAGGTGTGGAACTCTTTCTAGGAAGAAATATACTAAAATAGACCCATAAACAAACTATTTTAGGTCCCCGTTCTTGCTTTTCGTGAGTTGGGTTTTCATGCTGCGTAATAGACCGTCACACCAATTGAATATTCGAGGCTCCAAACATTCAATGGCATATTGAAAGTAACTTTGGAGTGCCATGTGTGGAAAATCACTCCCTTCCATCCATGCAATAGTGAAAAGGATGGTTCTGAGGGTCAAATCTCTCACACCTCAGATTGCTACTTTTCCTTTACGTCTTTCGGCATCAGGTTCGCAATGCCGACGAATATACTCACTCATGGGAAAGCCACCACCTCGACCACCTGTCAGAGTCACGCATGCCCTACAACGTGACAACCCCATCAGGAAATAAATATCCTCAATATCCAAAGAGAGGACATGAACACCCACGTGGAACACTTGTTGTTCTGAGTCCCACATATGAACCAAGTATTCTAGTAATCTTCGTTGGGCTCTCATGCCCTGAACTTTGAAGAATTTTAATAGACCACATTGTCGGAGTGAATTCATAGTCCCTGGATAATTTAAATCCATAATATCATCTTCTTCATGATCATTCTCTCTCCATTCCAACATCTTTGCAAGCAAGCACCTGCATGGGAACCAGAGAAGATCTTTAGCACACTTTTTCAACATTTTTTGGGATTTTTGTTGAGTCAACATTCACTTTTCATTTTAGTTTTTCAGCCACCACGATTGCACTTAAAGTACAATGCGGAATTTCCACGAGCAAACCTTGAACCACCCACGGAAACCTTCAATTTCCGTAGGGCCCATTATAGGCCGCTCGCGGCAGCCCCAATGCATGACTAGTAGTCCCAAATCATCAAAAAATCTTGATTTTTTACCATTAAAAACAAAAATTAATCCGTTGAAAATATAGAATATGAGATGCTTACCTCTTTGACCTAATCCGTTCGTTGAATGATCCCTTATGGCCTCCGCAATCCGTTGCCGATGTTGAGGTCAAAAACAAGGGTTTTAGTAAGTTTTTGACAAGGTGCAAATAAAATGGTGAAAAGGACTTTTTACTTTTATTTATTACTTTTTTATCATTTTTCATAATATTTTGTTTTATATAAATACATTTTAGTAAAAAAACCATAAACCCTAAAGGTCTTGTAAATTTTTTGTTTCTTGCAGAAAAAAAACTTAGGACCTTGGACAACGAATTATGGACAGTTTTTTGTGATTTATTCTATTTTTGTCACATATACAATTACTTTTTAAGGTTTTTTAGGAAAAACCTTGAGCATAGTCTTTGTTCATTCTCGAGCTCAAAAATCAATGAGAACATAACCGAGTATACTTTTGTCGTATTTTCGTACTCGCGATGGTAACACGAAAACAACAAAACCTATGGAGAATTCTTTAAGCTCTTTTCATGCTCTCTAAAAATGAAAATATTGTCGAGCAACCTTGTTCTTTTCATGCTCGTAAAATTATTTGAAGAAAATGTTTGATGGACGATAGTTCATCACTTTTTCGGT
>ML798910.1:127991-139823 GCA_009831015.1 Picea engelmannii | reverse complement strand
GTAACACTATATAAAGGGATTCAAGAAATCTAATGGGATATGAAGAAAAGTATTTTATTTGGAGCGGTAGATCAATAGGAGAAGCCCTCTTGAAGAGGCAAGTGAATAAGAAAGGATCCATTGTATGGTGTTTCCCTACCTCAGGGGTTTTCTTATAATAAAGTAGTGGTTTTTTATATTGTTCCATATATCTTGTGTGGTGATTGTATTCAGAGATATTTGGTACTATAGTGGTATTTTGTATTCAAATCTTTGGTACTTAACAAGTGGTATCAAAGCACTTTCCTTGGCAAGAAGTGTGGGAATTTTTTTTATTTTTGCAGATTTTTTTCGAAGAAGAAAAAGAAGGTCGCGACATTCCAGATAATTTGTGTATATTTTTGTGAAAAAATTGTAGAAAAAGGTTGTATATCTGAGTTCATCGTAGAAAAACACTCAATTTAAAAAAACAAATCAACTTAAATGGAGTCCGGGAAGTCAAGATATCAACATTTTAAATTCTGCAATTTTCAGGGTTTTTTCCGCGGACGACGGCATGATTTTTTTATTTATGTAGCATTTGGAGGCCGAATTTGCTAAAAACAAAAATTACAAATTTGAGTTCATATTTCAAAAATAGTTGATTTCAAAAAACAAAATCACCCAAATCGGAGCTCCGGAAGTGAAGATATCGTTGATTTAAAATCATCCATTTTGGGGGGTTTTCGTGACGTCGACGAAACTGAAGAGTTCATAACTTTTCACAGGGTGATCAAATTGCTACCAAATTAGTTCCATTGGATAGAGGATTTTTCAGAGATTTATTTTGGTATCTTATATGTGGTGTTTCCCATGGATATTAACTTTCAATCCCTCATTTCCCTATTACGCAAACTAGAAGCCTCCAATGCAAAATTTCAACGTGATATGAAAGTTATTGAAGAGATCAAACTTGCAACACAGGAGAGAGATATTAGGAATCTCATGTACATTGACATCACATCAGAATATACTAAAGAATGATATGCTTGGTATGATTACGAGGAATATTGTGAGGATTCGTATACGAACAATTGTAATCTCTGGGATGATAACTACTTTCATATTTTATTTGATGGCTCTACTCCTCCTTATGTAGAGCACATTATGGAGAGCAATCCAGAGCCTTATATGAATACTACTTTTCAGTATTCTTTAGTACTAGTGTGTTATTCAGATGATTTTTTGGATATGGAGGGATCTACATATTTGGATCGCCATGATCAATGTATCTCTTTGGAGCATCATTTTCAGTTGGTTCTTGAGTTCAGATATCTTTCGCATGGAGTTTACATGAGCACTTGGACACAGGACCCTGGTTTACAATGGTGGTTCGACTACTTCAGCATGGTGGCTTTCATTTCTACCTGGGACCTTGGTTCTATAGTCTACTTTAGCACTATGGTCCACACTTATCCATGGGACCATGGTATATGCTTGTACACCCTCATAGCAAGCGTTGAGGACAACACTTTCATAAGGGGGGTGGAATGTTAGGTAGATAGAGAGGTAGTGGGGGGGGGAGAGGGCCCATAGTAATAATAGTGGAGGCCATTCAATGTGTTGTTCTTGAGATTGATTCTAAGGCTCAGAGAATAATGTTAGGCATCAAAGGTTTTAAATTAAAAGTTCTTATGAGTGCTTTTTCTACCTCCAGTTTTCTGAGAAATAATCTTTAAATGAAATTAATAATAAGACAGTACAGAGGTTGTATCTTGTTAACTGAGTTTCAAATATAATGTCAAATGATGTAGAAATATTTACAAAATTGTTAAACAAAGTCAGGTATCAATTACATATAAGTCTCACCTTGTTTATCGTAGAAGAAAAGTAGAAAATGCACCCTTGAACAAGATATAAAATGCAGTAATTCACAGATCACCGATCTTGTTTTACTCACAGTAATAACAGAGGAAAAGTTGTTTACTGAATGAACTCCTAGTGGAATATGATCACAATAGATGAATACTAAATTGCAATCAATCACTCTTCAAGATTTATAGAAGGAAATTCAGAAAAATGGAAACACATAGGGAACACATAACTCAAATTGAACGAAACTTAGAATCTTTGTCTGTGCTTGTATTAATACTCAAAAAAGATTTTCTCTATTACATTCGACAAGAAGCAGCCTCAAATAGATCTAAAATCTATGTATTTATACAAAATCTGTCACAACTGAAAATCGTTAGACTTCTCATAATGTATGACTAAAAATAGAATACATCTGAATAAAATAACAGTATGCAATATTGTTGAGTTTTGTTGGCGCTTCTTCTATCTCTTCGCCTGCTAGTAGATGTGCTCGCTTTCCTTTAGTCTTTGATCTGGATACACATGTCCATTAGGGTTGCAAAAATCATTCGGCTTACTGTCTTCGCCATTTGATCTCATTGCCATCTGTCCCTTCGGATGTGTTCAGTGGGGCAAAGAATTGCAATTGAAGACATGGGTGAGGGGATATTTGATGAATAGCTCAGTGTTGTCGTGTTAAGGGATGGATAACGGTTACTGGAAGAGTAATTGTTCACGAAAAGAATGATGGGGGATCAAGTGTCCAGTGAGGATGTGGGATGAATGGGGACAAGAATGTGGGTGGTAGGGATAGACGAGGTAAGTGATTATTGGAGGGTGAAAGGTAGAGTGGGTGGAGAAGGTGTACGTTGTGCATGCTTTCTCATTTTCTCCCAGCTACACTTTTTTTTCCATGTTCAATGCATTAGGTGTATCTATCCATCAGTGCTACTACAAACCTTGAAGGCTCGATCCTTTCATTTAATTCGAAGGCAAACATCTTATTTTGTATTTGGGTAAGATTTTCCTGGATCTTGTTCACCTCTTGGACTGTGACCTGAAACTGTGAACTTGGACTGACCAACCATTCATTGATTTTAAGCAAATTAATTTGGCTAATCTCTTGGATGGCCGCCTGAGTAGCTTCCTTTTTCTTTATGGAGCTTTGTTGGTTCATTTCTATCTCAATCTACCCTAAAGCCTCTGAGATATTACTTCCTTGAAACTCAATCAATTGTTTATTTAATGATGACAATGCCTCTAGACAAGCCTCTTTTACATCTCTCGAACGTTTCTTGCCTTCTTCCAGATTTGTTTCCTAGGATTTTAGGACCATTTTGCCTCTTACTTGTTCATAGTGAGAGAGAAGAGGAAAACCATGGGCATTAGCTCTCTGCATCCATATGAGAACCTCTTGAAACTTAGATTGGGCTGAGTAGGCCTCTTTTTCCTTGACATAAATATATTTTAGGGAAAGGTCTACTACCTGATAACATTTATGAATAGAATCTACTTTTTGATGGAGTTCTTGTTGGGCAATTTCCAGCCTCTCATTTATTTCCAATGCTTGAGCTTTGAAGGCCAAAATGTCTATCGTTGTGCTCTCTATTAGGGTAAACCTAGCCTGCATCTTCTCTATCAACTTGTCATGCTAAGTGACCAGACCTTGGCTAGTTTTTGAACTCCGGTAGAGCAGGTCAAGGTTATCTTGTAACTACTTAATTTGTTGTTGATGGCTAGCCTTGATTTGCTCAAAGTCCTAGTTCATCCTGCTTATGACAGTCTGCTCTGTAGTATATATCTCATTTTTCAATTGTTCTACCAAGAGGCATTTTTGTCGCAGTTGTTCGGTCAAATTGTCTACTAACCATTGACTGCCATTGGCAAAATCCCCCAAAGAACCTGCAACTTCTTTTGCAAACTCTGGACCATCATGGTCTTTCCCATAATACACCAATCTTTTCCTTTTGGTGATAACTCCATCCTTTTGGTGAGATTCTCGCTTCATGATGCCCTTTCGTTTCTTGTTAAAGAAGAAATTTGAGGAAGGCAACTCTTCGGGAACGATAGGAGTAAGATCACCTACAAAAGTGAGTTCGGAACTAGGATTTCTTAATCTTGTCTACAAAGGGGTTAATGATGTGATAAACGAACCAATTTCGGTGGAAGGTTCTTGTCATGTTGTATTCAGGGTGCCAACAAGAGTACCTGGCGTTGAATGAGGGACAACTTGTCTCAGATTCATCAAGGCTTCGAACCGAGCTATTATTTATCGATCCTTCAGTGTTGTTAGTGACGCTCTTATCTCATGGAATAACACTTCCGGTCCTTTTGGGACTTCCTTAGCTTTGTGCTTAGTCGAAGACCTTGGATCAGATCCTGTAGGTCTGGTTTCCTGTGAAGGAGGCGTGAGATTTGACTCTCCATGCAATATCTTGGGTAAATTATTCCACTTGTGTTTTTGAAAGCTGATGAAACCAACTTTTTTGTTTGGGGGCAAGGTTTGGAATCTACTTCAGACTTCCTCATAAGTTATAACTCCCCTGAACATTTAGTCAAAAGGGGAATTCTCATGTATGTACTGCTTCATGTTAAACTGAGCTAGATGATTTTCCACTATCTTATGTGGATCATGTTTCTTGAACTCGATGTCAACTAATTTGACATCCTCCATGGCTATGGCCTCAACTTTAGAGTGACCTAAATCTAATAATGTAAATTTGCCAACCTGAATGGGGAAAGTTGGCTAGACCTTTTTCTACACTGCTTTTAACTCTTTGTTGATACCTTCTACCATTGTCTGGTATGCCACTTCTCTGCACACCAGCCTGTCGGGTAAAAATTGTGGGAGGTATTGAGGAGGAACCGAACAACCAAAAACTCTGATATAGGAGAAATTATCCTCAATGAACCAATCTGCAAGCTTGCCTAGGTTCCCTATAATCCTTTATGAAATCCGGGGAGGTGGGTGACCATAAATTGCTATGTGAACAGGCACTACAACATTGTGACAGATTTTGTAGAAGAAATATTTGGTGTCCTCCTCCCATAACTTGGAGTGATAAAAATGAATTGGCTTAGAACTAGTTGGGGTCCAACTCCAGTTCATCGAGGGAAAAGGGGTCATAAAACAAATGGCATCCATAACATATGTTGACATGTAAAAAGGGGCAGGTTGCCCTTTTGATTGTGATGATTTATAATCAACGATTTCCTTGGCCAAATTATCTAACAACATTTTTTCCCAATTGAAAGTATAGCCCTCGGCTACCTTGTTCATAATGGCTACCCACTCAACTGAGAAATGTGTATGGTTCTTCTTCCTGAACAGGCGAGAGAGCATCATGGCTACATACAGAATATGAGCATCCAAAGACGTCGTGGCGTACATACCATGAGTGTCAGCTCTGAACTTCTTTGAATGTCCCCACGAGTTTTTGACTATATCATGATCATTTCTAGCGTATTGGGTGCATTCCTTTCTCTCAAACTCTAGAAGGAATGCGGCATTGTAAGTGTATTTAGGAGTAGGGGAAAATTTATACAATACTTGTAGGTGTTCTAGTCGGAAACAGTCGACGGCGACCTATCGGTGGTTGATAATGCTCTTGGTCTGGATGTCAACATGTTCCAAAGCCCAGCTTATCATATCTTTATAGGGCATGATTCTTGGTCTCCCAGCAATCTTATGCAGCTCTGACTATGCTACATGTTTGAGATTATTTGTATAGGATTCGTCGTCTTCTTCGGCAGAGTCATCTGGGCAGTTGATGATCTCATGCTCTAAGACATCGAAGACATGTGTCCAAGTTATAATGGTGTCCACAACTCGTGGGTTTGTGTCTGACAGAACGTCTGTGTTCGGATTTGAATCATCACCCGACACGTCAAGCTTCTTTGCAACTTTTTCGTCGCACCATAATCCTCAAGGAAACTGAATTCTCTTACATGTTACAAGAGAAGTCTGTAAGCTCTACACTAGACAAAAAATGCTAATTGCAAATGGTAAAAATGACTTTGAAATTCGAAGTGCTTTATTCAGAAGGTTTATTGATCTTCGTATAGCTTTACTGACGAAAAAATTATTAAACTTAATGGAATTCATTACCTGGTGATTCACAATCCTTACTTGAAATCATTAACCTTAACCCATCATAAATGTCATTAATACTTCGACGGTTTGCGTTCGAGAGTTTTGGATGTGACAGGGTGGAAATCTCCCAAAGTCCAAATCCACAAACGAGTTAATCTCTGAGTAATCACTTTTAAACCTTAATCATGTTTAAAACGTTAATTTTAAGTGTTCTGGAAGTTCGGACTTCGAAATTTTTGAATATAGCACAAGAGAAATTTCTCGAAATATGAAACTGCGAAGTAATTAATTAACTCTTAATCATGACTCATTAAATCCGCTAATCATTTTATTAACTCCTTGAAAACCCTTTTAAATTTTTGTAATCACTTTACTTCGATGCTTGGATAATCCAAGGATTGTGAAGTCAAAAACTCCCGAAGAGTAATCTCTTGGAGTGACATGGCAGGGGTGATTTCATTTTGATGACGTGTCAAGAAAAGAGAGGCACCACGTGTCACTTGAAAACGTGTGAATCATCTGATGTAGGTGTCAAAAATGAGTGCGATGTGTCAACTCAAGGAAAGATTTTTAAAGGACACGTGTCTTATGACTCATGTTTGTGAGTTCTTTAGGAAAGTCATGAGCTTTTTTATTCGGGCTTCGAAATTTCGGGGTTTTCGTTGTTTGGGTTTGCTGGAACACCCGAAGCGCATAGCTGGGAAGCAACCATTGTAGGCTTTCGTTTAAAAATCAGGCGGCTCCAACACTTTAGAGATCATTAGGATCGTTAGATCAAACTCCAGAAACTCATCGACAGTAGATACTGCAAGCACCTTATTGCTAAATAACAACCAATGGGTTTGATTTAAAATTAAAAGGCAACTCTCTAAGTTTATGCTTTTTTTTTTGTTAAAATTTGATTTCTAAGAGGTGAAAAATATTAAAGCTCAAAAGTTCAAAATTATGTGTGTTCCAACACAATGTAAGGTGGAATAGGTCCACTATAGTATTAAATAAGGCCCACTATAGTAGTTATATATAATATATGTAAGAGGACTTACTAAAATGTTATACTTCTAGAAGGTTCCTCCTCTAGAATGTTCTTAGGTGGTTGGTAGCACTATATAAAGGGGTTCAAGCAATGTAATGGGATATGAAGAGAAGTATTGTAATTGGAGAGGTAGTTCAATAGGAGGAAGCCCCCTCAAAGAGGCAAGTGAAGAGGAGAGGATCCATTGTATGGTGTTTCCCTACCTCAAGGGTTTTCTTATAATAAAGTGGTGGTTTTTTATATTGTTCCATATATCTTGTGTGGTGATTGTATTCAGATATATTTGGTACTGTTGTGGTATTTATATTCAGATATTTGGTACTTAACATGATACATGAGCTAGTCCCCATACATATGCATGCACAAGCTCTAAATTTTCACTCTTCTTTTCCTTTTCGACTTTGATAAATTTGACTCTCTTTTGTTTTCCATAAACAGAATGCTCACAGAAATCCAAAACAAATTGTTTAAGATATAGCAACAAATTCCTTTTGTGAATTATCTACATCCCATTCTCACTCATGTGTCTAAGCCTATGATACCACAATGATGTATCCACTCATGTAGAAGCTAAAGAGGTAGAAGAGGCAGCATTATCAATACATAAATACAATGTACATACCTTCTCTCGTTTTTCCATTACCAATGATCCTTTAGTGGCCTTCCACACCTTATATGTAAATGTATATATACAACCTTAACTTGCCAACTGGCCTATTGAAATTAGATTTCTTCTCAGATCCGGTATATGTCTCACCTCTTTTAGTAACCATTGGTTTCCATTCTTTTTTTTTATTTGTACTTTACCAATTCCAAAAATTTGACATGATTCATTATCACCCAAATAAACCTGTCTAAAATCACCTTGAACATAATCTTGGAAATATTTCCTATGGGGTGCGGCATGAAATGAAGCCCACGAATCTACTACCCAAGATTCAATAATATTATCTAAAGAAAAAATCAAAGCATCTTGTAACACATCACATGTTACATTTGCTTCCTGATTTTTCTTTTGTTGTCCATCTCTTTGTTTCTTTGGAGCTCTGCAGTCTTTCTTCAGATGTCCTTTCTTCCCACAATTCCAACACTCTATCTTTCCTAGTCTGGATTTGGATCTACCCTTCCTAGAA
Organism: Picea engelmannii; assembly: GCA_009831015.1. NCBI lineage: Eukaryota > Viridiplantae > Streptophyta > Pinopsida > Pinales > Pinaceae > Picea > Picea engelmannii. Next base: position 131,752 of record ML798910.1, on the reverse strand, counting down.
TTCCCATAGATCCCTAAGCTCTTTCCTCTTTCTTTTTGTCTTCCCCTGTTCTCCATGGTCAATGAATTACCTAATGTCTCACATGTTCTTTTCCATCACATTTCCTCGCTAAGGATAACACCAACAACATCATCAAATTTCAGAGTGTTTGAACCAAAGATGGAGTTACTTATAGCCATGACCAAGCCATTCCAACTTTCTAGCAATGAGCATAATATTAGAATGGCCCTAACCTCTTCGTAAAATTTCACTCCTACATAACTTAGATTATTAGTAACTGTATTGAATTCATTTAAATGGTCGACAACATACCCACTTTCTGACATCTTCATATTAAATAATCACTTCATTAAATATACCTTCTTAGAAGCCAAGGGTTTTTCATATAGTCATTTAGCCAATGCCTCCATCAGATCCTTCGTTGTCTTTTCCTTCGAAATATTGAAAGCCATCGACGTTTCCAGGCACAATCGTATCATTCCTAATGCCTTTATGTCAAGAACCTCCCATTATTCATCCTTCATACTCGCTGACTGTTTTGTTTTTCCACCCAACGGCAGGTAAAGATCCTTCTGATATAAATAATCTTCCATCTGCATCTTCCATAAATGATAGTTTTGGTCGTTAAATTTCTTGACCCTAAACTTGATGTCTTCTACCATTGCTCCCACTCGAACCATGAACCCTCTTTTCATGAGAGTTACCTTTCGCTCTTATACTAGTTGTTAGAAAAACTGGATCATGGAGCAATAAAATAAAACAAATGTGAAAATAAAACATAGAAGATACACAAAAAAATGGAGACACGGATATACATGGTTCACCCGGTGTGGGTTACATCCACCATAGAAATTGCCAGGTCCTTCCTTTTATTATTATCCAGCAAATTAAGGGATCCAACCTACAACATACATGATGTAACTTCCTCTTCTTTCTCTCATAGTCTCCTCTCTTAGAATACAATATTCACTCGCTCTCACAAACACAATACAATCCCCTCATACATAAAAGAGGGTTGCCTTCTGGGGAAAAAATACCTAACATAACTTCCACTGTCAGATCTGCGACCTTATAAAGAGCGTACCATATTGATTATGAAATTACAATATTTTACAAGGCAATTTTTCCCAAGATTTCACTTTGGGGGCATTGTCCTTGAATCCCCCACCAAGGGGGGCTCCAAAATTTCTCACCAGCTCCCCTTGGCGAGATATGTGGGGGGGATATCCCCCCCACACCCCCCTCGTCATGAAATGGGATCCAAACATGGTTGAAACAATATTTCTGAATCAGGAAGATAATCGGGCTCCACAACCAACAATCCTTGAGTTTGGGTATGTCACACATCCCTTTTGAAGAGCACGTGTCACGAGGTTCAACCTCTAGATACCTCCCCCATAATGCATTTGCCTTCCTTTCCATTGGATTACACATGTGGTCCTATTCTCATCACTAGTTGGTACTCCCTCCCACGGACTGGAATAATCCCTCATTCATGGATCGTGTACTTCTCACAAAGCCTTTGACATCATCCTATATAATACCAACCTCATACACCATCAACAATTATGGTATGTTTGTCCCAAATTGGATCCTCTTATTATGTGAAAGGACATTTGGATTAATGGTTTTGAATTGGGATATGTCGCAGACTTGGAGGTGGTGGTCACTCGCACGTAGACCTGGCGGATTAAAGATGGCTCGGGAATTGGAGAAAGGCGTTGAAGTGAATTTGTACCAATAGTTTGTGAAGATTAAACTCTTGCAGTTGGGTGTTCTAGATAGCTTTCCCTCCTCTCAACAGGAGCTCGAGGAAGATCCAAATTGTAAATTCAAGCAATGGAAAACAGAAGACTGGGGCATGCGATATGGCATTGAGAGGTGCAAGAAGAGGAATATGTGGCATTGGTACAAGCATTCCAAGACATCCACATCAGACTGGACAACCTGTCAGCACAACTAGTCACCAACATGGAATTATTGATTGAACTAAAGCTCAAGCAGCAAAGGATTGAGGATGAAATGGGAGCCATCATAAGAGAGGTTGAAGATATGCATCATCACCCAATTTTTCCAAGAACAGTCAGTGGAGAAGGAATGTCCAACCCTCTAGGACCAAAAGTAGAAGATACCAACATGAAAGATGTTAAATTTTGATATGATCGTTTAACCATAGACAATGTCACACCATTTCACCCAGCCATGGGCATTCACATATTCCACCCTCGAGCACAATAACCTTTTCTTAGATAGAATGATTATGGCAAGTCCGCAATAGAACCAATAGATAAACCCAAGCCACAATATTGTTGCAACAGCAACAAAAAAACCATACAAAGATAGCGTACATTACACCAAGAGAAGCATAAGAGAGATACCAGAAGTACTTCTACAATATCCTCCAAACTTGCACCATCACTAGCTCCAACTGCAGCTCTCAAAACTTGTTCCCTTGTTGCCACTGTAGTTCCTATTTAGAATTGAGCACTAGTTAAGTGAGTGATTGTACAAATGAGCTAAGGCGTCACCTTATTTATACTTATTCTGCCAGTAAACTTTTACCAAAGGCTCGACTTGTATTTTCTAGCAAATATAATTTACTTTGACTTTTTCTGCCAGCTCTGACTTCTCTTTATGGATTTCTTATTTATTTATTATTATTCTCCTTGGGCCGAATTCTATTATAGGGTTTCCACACATCTGTTTAATGGTTCTCTTACTTATGGAATATTATAATCTAAGTACAAAGGTTACACTTGGAGGTTAATACCTCTCACAGCTACCAAAACGTCAACACTCTCTCTTAGCTAGGGAGGTATTAACTAAGATGTTCTTTATGTAATGGTATTAAACACATCCATCCATCTCACATGGCATGGGAAAGACTCACATGGTCTTGCAAACCAGTCTACAGGTAGCATCACCATAGACACACAACCTATCTCATGATCAAACAGATCATGTCATAAGTAGCACAGCCACATGGCCATCTCATGATCAAATAAATCATGTAACAAGTAACATAGTCATACAGGCTATCTCATGATCAAACGGATCATGTCAGAAGTATCACCATCAAAGCCGCACAAGCTCTGGAATATTTAGTTGAGCCAGTTTGGACAGAACTGCGCTACTACCCAATCCAAGAGGAGTTTGGGCAATTGTAACTTTCCAACTCATACATAATCTGGCATCTAGTTCATAAAGAACTAGTAATTTGTAAGCTCACATGGAATCTAACATCTAGTTCATAAATAACTAGTAACTTGCTAACTCACATTGAATCTGACATATTACATTTAATGGGATCTGACATGGGATCACATATTACATTTAATTAGAACATTTGTGCATGCGATCATATTGCAATTAGTGTTTATTGCTAGTATGTCATTTCGATGTACATCTATAAAATTTACCCTCCTTATTTAGGAGAATGTTAAGCATATGTTGAACATTGCCCTTGAACATATATGGAAATATGCTTGAGACTTTGTTCAATTAATTTATAATTATTATTCTAAAGACAACTTGTTATCCCAGATATCTAGGGATAACTAGGAGATCATGTCTCGAGGCCCACAAGTCCTAGACATGGAGTACCGAGAGCAGGATTGAGCTGAGCATGGCCCTGGAGGGCCCATCTTTCTTCTTCTTCGCCAGATTTGTCCTGTCAGCAGCAGCAACTTCCATCACCACTGGCTTGGATTTGCATCGGAGAGGACTCTTGCTCCATGAGGTAATTGGTCCAAGGTATCATG
>ML798910.1:112951-125380 GCA_009831015.1 Picea engelmannii | reverse complement strand
CTCTTGTCTTCAAGTTACTTAACCTATCCTACAAACTGAGCGATAACACAACTAAATGTACGACCAAATCCTAGCACCCTTGATCACATAGATTCGCGTGTTTTCTTTAAGATTGAAAGTGTAAGTGTATTAGAGGGATGCTTATAATGTTTCTATGGAGACATATAGTGATCACATATTATAGTTACTACATATAGTGATCACATATTATAGTTACTATGTCTATGTTATGGTTAATTCTTTTTTTTATTATTATTATGGTTTAGTTTAAGTAGCATTAATTTATTTGAAAAACGATTTATCTTGCTTTAGAGTGGTGATGCAAGCATGACAGGGTTTGGAATTTGTATTGGTAGGGGTGGTTGCAAGGTGATGTTAACATCCTGTTTAGGTTTGAATGTGGGTTGGAAGTATAGGTACTCTTCCATCAAGCTTAAGGTAGGTTGGTTCCATGTATGTTGTACACTCTTGTGGGCTTCCATAACTCTCCACTTACCTTATTTTCCTACCTCCCCATGCCTTTATTTAGATCATAGTAAGGTTGCTTAAATTCCATTGCAAATCTCAAGGATGTAATTCATCGCGACCATTGTAGCACGAGCATTTAAATATATTTATTTATTTATATAGTAAACACTTTATTGATGGTGACCTTGGTTTGGTAATAACACCAGAAAGAAAACATGAGAAAACTCCTAAATCCTAGTTGAGTGGGAAATATGTAGGGCTAATTCCATTTTGAGATCCCAAAAATAGTTTACCATGTTAACCAACATCTTCAGTATAGCCATCACCAATGGATCCTATAGGAACCATTATAAAAATACCTTTGACCCATCTAATTAGAGTTTCATCAATTGTTTATCTAAGGAACCCAATTTGACCTCCAGAGCCATTAAGGGGACTCCCAAAACTATTTATAGTCTTGGATCAATTAATTGTAGAAAATTCTTGAATCCCATGTTGCATGAAGTCTTGATTCATAATAACTCCATATGTGAAGTGAAGATAATTGGATTGACAAGAGGCAATGGTTCCATTGTCATTAGAACTCTTGATACAGGGACTCCAAGTCCCAGGACACCAAAAAATAATTCATGTTGGAGAGATGGGAAGATTATTATTAGGTCAGGGTTGATTAACTTCGTACATTAAATTTTTTATTGATGTGAGCCATACATAAATACATTGAGAGATGACTCTTGGTTCCATCTTCCAAGAGATATGATGACTCTTGACATTCACCTGCGACTTTTCATATTTCTCCTAAATTAATATTTTAAATAATATTTACAATGTACCATAATCCCAAGGATTAGGTATCTAACATCCCCTGCCCCCCCTTAATATGAAGGGGTGTTTGTAAGTCCAATCATCTTTCTGAACTTTTCAAACTTTTCTCTCCCAAGTGCTTTGGTGAAGATGTATGCAAATTGCTTACTTGTGGAACAATGTATTAGTTGAATGGTCTTGGCCTCTACATGATGTCAAATCAAATAGTACTTCGTGTTGATGCACTTGGTTTCATCATGGAATCTAGGGTTCTTGTCCAACTTGATTGTAGAAGTTTTATCAATCAAAAGTGGAGTAGCATTCACATGTTTCTCCTACAAATCTTCTACTATCTTCCCAAGCCACACAATCTCCTTTGTCACCTCTGCAGCAGCCACATACTCTACCTATGTAGTGAAATTTGTTGGAATGGATTGCTTGCATGATCTCCAAGAGATAGTTTTTTATCCAAGATGCACGAGGTATCCTAAAGTAGACATTCCATTCTCCTTATCACCATCAAAATTTGAATCTATATGTCCTACTAGTTTGAAGTCATCCAACTTAGAGTATTGTTGATACCTTTCTCTTCCATTACTTAAGCATAATTTTCCCATGCAAACCTTTTGCATACCACACTTAATCATGCGCATGTGGGGGGTAATGCCTTTGTCAAAGATTTTGATCACCCGCAATCTGTGTGCACATATTTTAAGTTCATGTAGAGGCAGGGAAACCTTTCACAAAGCCTTTTGGGTCCAATCTTCCCACAACCTGCATTTATGCACCTGCACTCCCTATTGCTCACCTCGCATTCCCGCAACCCACATCCCCACAAATCAAATTCTCATACTTAGACTATTTTATGATTTCATGGAGGCTTATGTGGGAAGGTGACACCTAATGTTCCTCCCACATACAATCACAACCCCCCCCCCCCTTTACATACATTTTCCTCCTGCATCCTCCACTCCACATGATACTCTTTCTCCCCGAACTTGTATTTCACGTAGCCCTATGAAACATTCTATGCGTGACATGATTGGTGGTTTCGAGGTAATTATAGCATATCCACCGTACATCTCTCACACAAAAAAAGTGGTTTTTGTTAATTAATGAGGATTAATTATCACACATTTACCCTCGGGCCTTGTATATGGAAATGACAGTTACCATTTAATGAGTGACATTCACCAAGTGTACGAGGGGGAAAATGTTAGGGACCTAATCTCCCTAAACCCTCACGTAGGTAGAATAATATATTTTCCATGTAATAAATGCCTAATAAATAAGGCCTAGGAATAAGGAGAATAAGTCAAATGTAAGAAGACCTAATAGAAGCTTTTGCTTCTAGAAAGATCGTCCTCTAGATTGTTCTTTTGGGTAGATAGATTTAGTATAAATAGGAGTCGAGGGCATGAGAATTATTTTTCTTGAGAAATATTGTAATAGAGCTTTGCTCTACTAGAGGTTGCCCCCTCGAAGATGCAAGTGAACATTGTTTTTGTTTCAATAAAGGTATCATTTTGATGTGCTAATTCTCTATATTTTGTTGTTCCAATGGTAATTCCTGTGATATTCTTGTTTATGTTCAATATAACATAACCAGGTGCTTAACAAGTGGTATCAAAGACTTACCTAGGCAGGAATTGTGGGTAATTTTTTTTAGGGTAGAAACGTATTTTGACGTCTTTAAGCTACATTGATCTGCGTTCAGCGCATAAATCCGCGATCGGGGAAGCATACACATAAGAAATACAAGAGGTTTTTAAGCTCACATTGTTGGAAACCCTTGTAACCCATGTTGGTACCCCTTTGATTGGTAGCACATTAGACAACACATGTATACAGACTGACCTAGGTATCCTGAAACCCATTGTAGATCAATCGATAGACCACCTGACTGTTATAGTGTCATCGAGAACAGTACTCGGGAAGATACTCTCTAGTACCTGGGTAATCGAGTAGTATGGCTAAGGGTATGGTCTAGCCTCTTTAGTTGGTGCCCTCAGATATTAGGATGAGTACTAATGTTCAACCTCACACCTATATGAGAGAGTTATAGCATAGGGAAAACCCTTGTCTGTAGGAACCCTAAAAAAAAACCTAACCCCTAGGATGGAAACAAAACAAACAAGAAATAAACAATATTTATTGTCGTGCAACCTTGCCTCCTACATTATGGTTGCAAAATTACTACATATTTCTTCCTATTAAGAATTTGGGCATTTCACCATTGTAGTATTATTCATATTGGAGTATAACTCTGCACGAGTAAAAAAAGAGTATGGGGCTTTCCCACACCCTTGTTTGAGACTTTTCCCATTGGATTCCTCTTCTCGTCCTGATCGCAATGATGCCTATCATTTTTCAGCCTTTTTTTTCATGTGGTCCTGACCCCCTCTTGACCCCATTACTTGAGACCTATCCCATTGTTTTCCTCTTTTCACCCTTATCGTTGTGATACCCTTCTCCTATAACCCATTTTATGTGCAGACTCACCCATTGTATATTTTAACCTTGTACAATATCTACTGCAAACAAATATTCAGTAAAAGAGCAAAAAATATACAATGGCAAATACAAACATTACACAAAGATTTTTCCCCTGGAAACCCAAACCAGGAAAACCAGTATATTCTATATTCATTCATAGTGATACAATGTTTACAATACAATATACATATAGGAGACAGAGGCATCCAAAACCCTAACCCAATGACCTGGATTAGTCAACAACCCTAATTCCTTAACCAGAAATAGAAAACCATCGGCAAAGAAACTATGTGCCGAAAAACCAACTAAAATATGTGACACGTTTTTCAAGGCAAAAAAATATGTGACACATTTTCTGAGGCAAAAAAAAAATTCTCGAGGGCGTTGCCCCCAAACCCCCGCACGGGGGGCATTCACCCCCCGACACATATGCTCAGACACTACTACTTGTGAAAAGAATATAACACATACTCAACACCCATCCCCTTTCACCATGGCCCCCACGCGCAACCAAGATCTTGAAACACATCTAAATACATTATCATATGATTTCTCCATGACCCAGAAGGAATTGCAACAACTCAATGCCAATATTTCCACAATCAATTCCACCATAGACTCCAAAATGGAAACCTTGAAACAAGACATGGAAAGTCAGCTTGAATCCTTTGTGAGCCAACTCTTAGCCAAACTAAATGTCCCTGGAGGTTTTCCCTCATCCGACCAACCTTTGCACCCCAAAGGTGATACTTCCTCCACTTCCTAGACTTTTTGGTCCAATCAATTTCAGTGTGACCTATGCCTTCCTAGAGTGGATGTGAACAAATTTGATGGTTTTGACCCCACAGGTTGGGTCACCCAAATGGAACACTACTTCTCTTTGCATGACATTACTAACACTACTTCTCTTTGCATGACATTACTGATGAGTTGGCCAAACTCCATTATAGTGGTATCCATTTGGATCCTTAATGCTGGCAATGCTAGCAATGTCGTAAAAAGACATGCCAAGGGTATGTGGCTTGGACACATTTTATTGTAGGGATTTATGACCACTTTGACATCGACACCCATTATTCAGGTCATTTGACCAAGTTGAAACAAACTGGCCCAGTGCAAGAGTTTATAGCTTCCTTTGGGTAATTTTATTTCAGAACGGAGGGCATGACATGTTGAATAGTTGGTTTGAATTGTTGGTTGTCATTGATGTCAACCCTTGGAGATTGATGTCAGCCCTTAAAGATTGATGTCAACCCTTGGAGATTGATGTCAACCCTTGGAGAAGTACAGAAGCCCTAGAGATGTGGATGAGATCGTTGGACAATTGGTTATCATTTGTATGATCGATATTGATGATGAGTTAGTTGGGTACATTTGATATAGTCTACATGTATCCCCAGAGGTTTAGTTATGGGATCCGAAGTTGATTAAAGAATATGGACATGAAGGACGGTAAGATTGTAGATAAAACTATCATAGATGGATATCACATGTCATGGCGTTTCTGGTGATATGTGGAATGCCACGTGGTTCCTCACGATTAGGGAGATATGGCCTTGTAAAGTTGGAATCCCCAAAGAGTGGTCAAGAAGCCCCTAGTTGGTTACAAGTCTTAGTGAAAGGGTAAAGTGGTTGTAACAAGAAACCCCTAAAATAAGGAAAGAGGTTACCCAGCACAATTATAAATACACCTCAAGAGTCTCTCATTTGTATACACACACTTACACTGAATGGTATGCTCTATCTTTTGGTAAATCTATTAATGAATATGAGGTTGCATTTGGCGGTATTTTTATGAGGCAACGAAGGAGTATGAAAGGCCGAAAGTTTCAGAGTTGTAGAAAACTGGAAACCCTAGTTTTCTGAGGTTGTATATAGGCTACAAGAGGATAGGTCATGTACATACGCAGGCTACAAGAAGACAGGTCGCATACATACGCAGGTTGCAAGAGGACAAGTCACGTACCTGAGGTAAAACTTTGAAAAAGGATGTACAAATGAGTTGCAACAAGGTTTGATGGTACAACACAGTTGACACAAGGTCTAAGATGGTATGCTTCAGGTTTTCATGAGTAAAGCTATGCCATTTATGCATTTGTTTGAGGTGTGTATCTTGGATGGTATGGCACATGCTTAAGGCATGTAGTGGAGGCCCTTGATGGTACATGATTGCATGTGGTTGAGGTGACATTGTTACATGCTTGAGATATACTCTTAGTACTTGGTATATGGTTTTTATGGTTCATTGTTAGAGGCACACATTTGTGATGTTTTTAGGTAGCTACAGAGGTATTGGGGGGCCCAAAGGGCCCATAGTGATAGTAGTGGAGGCCATTCAATGTAAGGTGGACTAGATCCACTATAGTATTAAATAAGACCCATTATGGTATTTAGATATAACAAATGTGAGAAGGCTATCTAGAAGGTTCCTAGGAGATATAGAGAGATATATAAAGAAGTCTGAGCAATGTATTGAAGTGGAGTGAAGAATATTGTGAATGTATCAAGCTTTGTTTGAGGAGTGTTATCCTTCCTTAAGGATTAATATATGGTGTTACCCTACCTCAAGGGTTTTGTCTACATTCTTGTGTTCAGTGTTTTGGTGAATGGTTTGGTTTATTCTTATTGATATTGTGGGTTTATTTTGATATTTGTCTTCAAATATATTTAGGTACTTAACAATTGGTATCAAAGCACTTTCCTTGGCTAAAGAAGGGGAGAATTTTTTGGCTCATTTTGTAGATTTTTTCTAGGGAAAAAAGAAGGCGGCACACTTCAGGTTTAGATCTGAAACTTTCTGAGCATAATTTGGCCAAAACAATTGGATATTTGAATTCCTCTTGGAAAAATACGCAATTTCAAAAAACAAAAATCGACGAAAACAGAGTCCGAGAAGTAAAGTTATGAGCATTTTAAATTCGGTCATTTTTCAGGGTTTTTTCGGAAAAAGCCGCGCGATTTTCATGATAAGATATTTATAAACCCTTGTTCTATTTTTGGGGTTTTTCATAGCAAGATGTAATTTACAGAGAAATGTGATGGCCCTAGTATTGAAGCATTCATTAAAGAAAGAAAGTTGGCATGGGAAGAGAATCGGCCCCATTGGCTAGATCTCAAATTACAAGGCGATGTTGTCATTTGGTGGAAATCACTTGATTATAAGGAGATGATGACACTCTCCAATGGAGAATTTGAAAAAATATTGTTAGATAGGGTTTATTTTCATGTGGTAAGTCTATATTACAGGTTCATGGAAAAAATAAAGATACAGAGAGAACCAAGGGTTTATTTTCATGTGGTAAGTCTATATTACAGGTTCAAGGTTGTATTCATAAGGAGAAGGTTATTATTTCTATTAACCCTAGTTGTATGCATAATTTTATCAATATTTAGTTGGTTAATAGACTGCAAGTTCCTACAAAGAATGTTCAAGACATATAGGTTTTGAGTGAAAATGTTCAAATTTTTAAATATTTGAAGCTCAATATGGAAAAATATGTGTTGCATTCAATTTTTTATGTTATAGATATGGATGATGTGGATATTGTTTTGGGATATCCTTGGATGGACTCAGTTGGTATAGTTAATATTAATGTTCAAAAGAAGTTTTTAAAGCTTTAGTACAAGAAAAAGAAAATCACATTTCATGATGTGTCTCTTAGTAAGAAAGATGAGCCCACGGAGGCCAACAAAGAAGTTATTGTAGAGTTTGAAGTTGAATCAGAGGTAGATTCTACATAAGGAGATGAAGTAAAACCACATGAAGGACACAATAAGGAAAATAAGGAGGTCAATGACTCAAAGACACAATGTGTTGCAAACTTGAAGAAAAAAGCACAGATTCCTACAGTTGTTGTATATCGCCATCCACACCACATAGAGAAACAACAATCATCAAGGCAAGGGCGTGAGAATCAACACATTTATGCACCAGCATGGAACCAGAAAGGAAACCAATCAAGAGGTGCATGGAGGACTAATAGCACTGCAGGAAGACATCAGGCTAGAGAAACAATTACATGGAAACCCCGACATGATGCCGAGAAAGATCATGGCGGCCAGGCAACAGTTGGACAACATGTTCGGCTTCCATTAGGATGGATGGATGGTTGTACTTAGTACAAATTGGCTACATTGCTTAGTTGGTCATATTGTATGGTTTCCTCACGTGTTTCGAGGATGAAACATGTGAAGGGGGAGGGAATGTAGTATACCTAGGGAGGTAATATGGGGAACCTAGGGAGGTACCCAATGAGAATGTGGTTATGTATATTCTATGTAAGATGGACTAGGTCCACTATATTATTAAATAAGACCCATTATGGTAGTTAGATATAATAAATGTGAGAAGGCTCTCTAGAAGGTTCCTAGGAGGTAGATAGAGCTATATAAATAAGTGTAAGCAATGTATTGAAGCAGAGTGAAGAATATTGTGAATGTATCAAGCATTGCTTGAGGAGTGTCATCCTTCCTTAAGGATTAATATATGGTGGTACCCTACCTCAAGGGTTTTGTCTACATTCTTGTGTTCAGTGTTTTGGTGAATGGTTTGGTTTATTCTTTTGATATTGTGGGTTTATTTTGAGATTTATCTTCAAATATATTCAGGTACTTAACATATCATCTCTTATTGGCTCTCATTATTATGTTATTTTTATTGAAGATGCAACTAGAAAAACTTGGGTTTATTGCATTCGACAAAAATCGATGTTTTTTATGCTTTTAAGAAATGGAAAGCTTTGGTTGAGCATGAGACAGGAAAAAGGTTGAAGTGTCTCGGATCAGACAATTAAGGTGAATATTGCAACAAGGAGTTTGATGATTATTTTTCATGCCATGGGATTCGTAGAGAGAAGACAGTTCCAAGAACACCACAAGAAAATGGTGTGTTAGAAAGGATGAACAAGACAATCATGGAACGTGCAAGGAGTACGAGATTGCATGTCGGGTTGCCCTTACAGTTCTGGGCAAATGTTCTAGATATTGTTGTTTTCTTAATAAACAATGGGCCTTCAAGCTCCTTGGATGGTGGCATTACAAAGGAGGCATGGGCATGTAAAAATGTAAACTACTCATTTCTAAAGGCTTTTAGTTGTGAATCATTTGTCCATATTGATAAAGAAAATAGAACAAAGCTTGAGGAAAAATCCAAGAAGTGTACCTTTATTGGATACGGTATTAATGATTTTGGTTATCGCTTATGGGATTACGAAAATCATAAAATCATTAGGAGTAGAGATGTGGTATTCAATGAAAAATCCATGTACATAGATCAGTTGCAAGGAAAGAAATAGGAAAAGGAAAACACAGAATACACAATGCTTGATGAAATAGAAGAAAATGAAATTCCAAAGGTACCAGAAAATCGAAATGTACAAAAACAGGAGTAGCAGACACCTCAAACTCCTTCAAGCATTGTTAGAATATCTACTAGGTTAAGTAGACCCCCTAAACGATACTCTCCTTCATTGTGTTATTTATTGTTGACTAACTTTGGTGAACTAGAAAGTTATGAAGAGGCAATGCAAGTACACACTAAAAAGAAGTGGGAGCAAGGCATGAAAGAGGAAATGGATTCCTTGGTAAATAACCAGACTTGGGACTTGGTTTAGTTCCTTGCAGGAAAAAAGAGTATTGTAGAATAAATGATTTTATGGGTTGAATGAAGAAGATGGAGGAAAAAAGTGGTACAAGACTAGACTTGTTGTAAAGGGGTTTAAACAAAAGAAAGGTATAGATTTTGATGAAATATTTTCTCATATTCTTAAAATGAATTCAATTATGACTATTTTAAGTCTTGTGGCAGTAGAAGATTTGCATCTTGAACAGTTAGATGCAGAAACAACTTTATTCCATGGAGGTTTGGAGGAAGAGATTTATATGCAGCAACTACAGGGGTATGAGGTTAGAGGAAAGGAGAATTTGGTATGTATGTTGAAGAAGAGATTGTATGGCCTAAAGCAAGTTCCAAGGTAGTGGTATTTGAAATTTGACAGGTTTATGACAAAACAAGGTTATAGTAGATGTCATCATGATCATTGTGTTTATTTTAAGAGGCTAGAAAATGGAAGCTATATTATCTTGATATTGTATGTAGTTGGCATGCTTATTACAGGGTCTAACATGCAGCATGTAAATGTGCTAAAAAATAAATTAGCTAATTCATTTGTGATGAAGGATTTGGTTGATGCAAAGAAAATCCTTGGTATGAGAATAACAAGAGACAGGAAAAATCACAAATTGATATTGTCTCAAGGTGAGTACATAGAGAAGGTGTTGGAAAGGTTTAGACTGTAGAATGCAAAACCAATTAGTACACCTTTGGCCAACCATTTCAAAATAACCAAGGAAATGTTTCCCAAGACACAGGAGCAGATAGAATACATGTCCAGGGTCCCTTATTCATCAACAATTGGTAGCTTGATGTATTCTATGGTGTGCACAAGACCAGATATTGCACATGTAGTCGAAGTTGTGAGCAGGTGAATGAAAAATCCGGGTAAAGAACATTGGAAGGCAGTAGTGGATTCTCAGGCATTTGAGAGGTACTACTACTACTCATGCATTATGTTTTGGAGGTTCAAACAATGTTCTACAGGGATATGTTGATTCAAATATAACAGGTGATAAAGATAGCAGGAGAAGCACCATGAGGTATGTTTTTATTATAGGTGGAACAACAGTAAGTTGGGTTTCGAAACTGCAAAAAGTTCTTGCACTTTCAACAATGGAAGCATAGTATGTTGATGCTACAGAGGCTAGTGAAGAGATGGTTTGGTTACAAAGGTTTATGGAGGAATTGGGAAAGAAGCAGGAGACTAACATCTTGTACTATGATAGCCAGAGTTCCATTCATCTTGAAAGCAACTCAACCTTCCATTCTAATACTAAGCATATACATCTCGGGTACCATTTCATACGATCTGTTTTGGAATATGGACAATTGAAGTTGGAAAAGATATATACTGGCCAGAATCCTACAGACATGTTAACAAAGGTAGTAACGAGGGAGAAACTAAGTCCCTACTTAGTTTTAGTTGGTCTTCAAGCATGAAGGTGAAGATGAGAAATTTGCCAGGTCCAAGGTGGATTATAATCCAGCAGGTACAACAGTAGTGGAGTTGTTGTGATCAGTCTCCAAGTGGGAGATTGTTGGTTGTGGAGCTTGATTATCTTCCTGATTTAGAAGTCTTGTTTCAACCATGTTTGGATCCCATTTACTGACGAGGGGGTGGGGTGGATTTCCCCCCCACGTCTCTTTTTAGGGGGGTCTAGGGGGGAGGCGAGAAATTTTGGAGTCCCCACTTGGCAGGGGATTCATGGGCAATGCCCTCGAAGCAAATTTTTTGGAAAAATTGCCTTGTAAAATATTGTTATTTTGTAGTTAATTTGGATCGTTCATTATAAGGTCGCAGATCTGACGGTAGAAGTTTTGTTAGGGATTTTTTCCCTAGAAGGAAGCCCTCATTTATGTATGAGGGAATTGTATTGTAGTTGTGAAAGCGGATGAATATTGTATTCTAAGAGAGGAGACTGTGAGAGAAAGAAGAGGAAGTTTCTGCGAGTATGTTGTAGGTTGTATCCCTTCATTTGTTGGATAATAATAAAAGGAAGGACATGGAAATTTCTCTCGTGGATGTAGCCCACATTGGGTGAACCACATATATCTGTGTCTCTATTGTATTGTGTATATTTTGTGTTTTATTTCCACATTTATTTTATTGCTCTGTGATCTTGTTTTTCTAACAAGGATGACAGGGTAGGGATGGCGGGAGGCCGTTGAAATCTTGGAGAATGTAACGAGGGCCTTTGGGGGCCTTTCCACAAAGAAATGAACAATGTCAAGTTGAACTAGGGAATGGAATGAAAGGAGGGGTGGCCATTGATGCGAAGAGTTCTTATTTGGTCACGAACGACTAAATTTGCTTGAGAGTCTGTGATGGTATTGTTGGATCTAAGTACATGGAAGGGGAGGAAAGATGTCAAGGCTTCCAATTCTTTGTGAATTCTTATGAAAATGTTTTGGAGTTTCATGTCTCGAGGAAGAGAATTCTTGCGAAAATGATTAATTACCACCTCTGAATCACCTAGAATTGTTAAAGAGTTTAGATCTTGTTGCATGGTTAGGAGCAAGCCCTAAAGGAGGGCATATGCTTCTACCTAGTTATTTGTTGTCATACCCAAACTCCATAAAAAAGTAAACTCTTGGCTTCCTCCTGGGGAAATGATAACCCCACCCACGCATGCCACCCCTTTTCAATCCTACTTCTTCACTATTATGAGCATGCCATAATGTAATGAGGGATAAGTGTACAATTAAAGCTCATACAAAATTGGTCATTGGTAAATGGAATTCATGATGGACGAATCATAGTGCATAGCTTGATTATTAAATTCTCCACACACTTAATCTCAAAAAGGTTTTTTTTGTTTGTTTACTAGCGTTTCTATGAATTGCGGGACTAGACTATGGCTGAGAAACTACGACCAAGGGGCATCTAAGCCGCCAAAATCACTCGGGGATCGCACTTGGCCTGGGCCACACCAACCCTTATCATGGTTGGATATTTTGGTGTCTCCTCTCAATAGTGGCGAGTTTCAAACCTGGGGTCACCATGCAGAATGAGGCCCGTCAAAATCGATCGCTCTATCGAGATTTGA
>ML798910.1:84203-100548 GCA_009831015.1 Picea engelmannii | reverse complement strand
TTTCATATGTATTATCTAATGATATTCATTCTTATCTTGTTGTTCTTCCATAGGTATAGTTCTTCTTGGAACACATTATCTACCAAGAGATAGATATACAAGATATGTACAAAGACGATGCAAGCAAGATATGTACAGAAATAGGAAGAGTGTTGTTACCTTTTAGTAGAAGAAATCTCTTCCATCATGCTTAGTCTTCTTTGTCGGTTCCTTTTCTTCGGCAATCGATGCTTCGTGTTTCTTCTTCCTTTTCTTTAGCTCGGGACACTAATTCCTGTAGCGAATCACGAAGAAGACAAACTTCCCCGTCTGAGATATGACCTTCCTGCATTGCTTGGCAGAGATCAAGGAAATAGCACTAGGTGGGACTGCCTCGAGTATCCTGTACAATTTTCTATTCAAAGTAATAATAACACTACGAGGCCTAGACTCATATACAACATGACGTTTCTGTAAAGAAGGTTGGCCCAAAAGAACATTACAAACTTCGAGAGGAGCAACATCACACAATACCTCGTCTTTGAAGGGCTTGATGTCGTACGACAGTCGGCATTGTTGGTTGACGCGGAGATCGCTTCCTTGGCGGAGCCCTCCAATGGTGTAGTGTTGTGGGTGGGGCGGTTTCGGCAGGGCCAGCCGCTTGACAACCTCTACTGAGATGAGGTTCTTCTGGCTACCGCTATCAACGATGAAGTGAAGCGAGGTGCCTTTTACCCACATCTGTGAATGGAAGAGGCGCTCTCATTCTTCTGGCTTGTCTAGTTCACCAGGTTGGAGCTTGGTGGTAGCAACGGTGGCACTAGGTTATGCCTCAATGATTTGTCTTTCCTTTTCTGGTTTTGACTCAGAGTCAGAACCCGCATCTGATTCAAAGGCTTTCACTTCGGCCACCAGCGACTGCTTTGAGCGACAGTCAGCAGTGTTATGCCAAGGGATCTTATGGAAGTCGCGCCACTTCCCGGTATCATTCTTTGTATTTCTGGTGTCCCTCTTTGCTTGCGTCTTGGACTGGTTGTCATGATATTGTCCATCTTTGCTCTGTCCCGTGTTCTGTGGGTTGGGACAGCCCTTTCTTTTACTGTGAGGGGTTCCCAGACCCAAATTGCCGCGTCTTTTGTTTGAGCTTATGCTCCATTTTGATGGCATATCGGTAGGTCGCGCCTAAGGACGAGATGTCCAGAAATTCCATTTCGGTCTGGATGTATCTATGCAGAGAACCATGATATTTGAGCACCAGATGTCACTTTGAATCTTTGATACGCAACTTAGTGCGCAAGGTATGGAAGATATTTGTGAACTCTGGCACTGCTTTGTCTCTTTCTTGCCGCAGTGTGGTCCATTTGGTATACAAGTCGTCATAACTTCCAAGAGGGTAGTATTGTTCCTTAATAGCATCCCTAAAGGATTCCTAGGTAGTCGTGACTGTAAATAACGAGAGTTCCTCTGTTTCCTTTTGCTCACAGAAATTTTCCCACCAATCTTTGACATGGGGAACGGCTTTGAGGAGCGCAAAAGTAATCTTTTCTCTATTCAAAAAGTTATGCACAGAAAAATACCATTCTAGTAGATTCAACCACTTGTCTACATCATCTGTGTCTATCTGACCTTCAAATACAGGAATATCGAAGTTTAATTGTACCTTGAAGGGGGCAATGCCTCCGCTCGAAGAAGATGTGTCGCCTGTTGGTAGTCGTCGAAGGATTTGCTCAAAACTATCCATCATTTCGTTCATTTGTTGCGTGAGGACTTCCTCAAGCAACATTTTGAAAGGATCTCATGTCCCATCATCTTTCTTTTCTCCTGCCATGAGAGGTCGCTTGGGCATGCGATAGCTTTGGTCCTTAAGAGAAACAAGCTTGAGACC
Source organism: Picea engelmannii (assembly GCA_009831015.1). NCBI lineage: Eukaryota > Viridiplantae > Streptophyta > Pinopsida > Pinales > Pinaceae > Picea > Picea engelmannii. The sequence goes on along the minus strand of ML798910.1, from coordinate 98,684 downwards.
TAATTCTTTGTACTCTGGCCTCGTTGGGGACATGCATTAAGACGACAAGGAGCAGACCTCTCTGATACCACTGATTCAGATTTTATGAGCAAAATGAAATGACTACAGATTATTAACAGATGCTTAGCACATAATAACAAAGATACGGTAAAATTGGTTTTCTATTCAATAAGGAAATAAGCTAAAACTGTAAAGTGCAGCGGAAAACAAGCTTGTTGGAATGGTGGCGGCTTATCTCTGAGGAGGGATGTGACGGTTGTGCTCATTCGCAAGAAGATAATTACAATGAGGCTTTGGAGGCCTTTTTACAATAAACAGGAGTTTCAAAAACCCTAGACATCCAAAAAGCTAACCCTAGGAGATGAAGCGCCAAAAGTCATGTGGGCCCCGTTTGGGTAAGTCAGTACATCAACTTCTCGGGGTCGTAACTTTTGTATACGATCTTCGTTCTAGGCGTACGATTGCCCGTTGAAAGATCTACCATAGGACTACAACAGTTTCTATTTCAAATTGAAATTTTTTCGACTGCAACATACCCAAAAAAACGTCATTTAGGGCCTCAAAACAGCTCCGGAAGTTCAAGACCCAAAAAACTGCTAAAAATAGTAAATTACGAAAATTGCCAGAAAGTTGTTTTGAGTCAGCTGGAAAAGGTGGGTGGCCACTGATATCCACCTGGATCATTTTCAACCAATACTGTTATCTCTTTTGATTTCCACTTGTACCCTACCTCCTTTGCCATCCATTGGATTGACCTCCTGAATACCACTCTAGTTATCGGGCATTTCTTTGTTGCTCAACCAACTCTTTATTGGGTTCATCCTTCACCTCCAATTGCTCTCGACCGACTATGTGACTTGTTCCATGTGCATCTGGGGTGACGGAAAACACCAATGCCTCCATATTCTCACCCAGGTCTGTCAGAACCGAGAAATATAACCCTCATCCATGAACCACCCACAATTTGTTGACGAGGAGGACACACTAAGTAGATGTGGCTCGTTGGCTTAGCATGCTCGCACATATTATGCGCTTGTTAGGTTTGCATTTCTTGTACTCTAGCATGACTTGCCATCGATTGCTTCACAAACACCACCTCCCCCATCTTCACACGTTTGCACACAAAAACCTATGCAAATCCAGATACCACAAACAAGTGTATTTAGTTTTAGTCGTTGCACACATTTAAATATAAGCCTACATCCAACTTTCCAAGGTTTCTTAACCTTATCCTGAATACCCCACTTGTTTACAGTTTCTTTCCCTAATCGTTGAGGAATGGAGACGAGTGAGGCAAGTGGAAGGCTACTATTTAACACATAATTTTTGAATAAATTTTAAAAATTTTCTAAGTGCCCATGATAGTATGCCCAACAAAAAATTACCACCACAACAATTACGTATGCAGGAGTTCTATCACCATGGATAGTTACAGAGCCACTTTACAATGTGAAGCCAATGACGCCACCACACAGAACAATGTTTAAAAACAATGGATTGTTCACATAAACCAACCACGTGTTCCACTAAAAGCCAAACAAGGCAGTTATGTATACATAATTGATAATCAAATCACCTCACATAAAAACTAATAATTGAGGATGGGTTGCTACAATGTAGTATAATCTTTTACTTAAAATAGAAATCCAACGTTGTATAGTTCAATTGAACCCTTCCTCCACGCCAATTGAACCATGATTATCGTTCAATTATCAAGAGAAAAATGCTTCGGAAAAATGCTTCGGAAATTTCATTAACAAGAGAGTTGAGCATTCGATTAAGAAAATCATGCATACAGTTTAATTCTCGGGATGAAATAATGCAACGCGAATGGCATAGAGACGTTTCATTCGTAGTTTTAGTTTATATGGAATCATGAAATTGCTAAAACAAAATAATGCTTTCTTTGTACAAAATTATGCTTGGATACATTGGTCATGCTTTACCGGTGGTGGTAATTTCTTCGCATTTTAAACGAAGTTCAGAACATTTGTTTTCCAATTGTGATAAGCGATTGTTTTGTACTTGTTATCCCTTAATTTTTTTTCATTTCCAACATTGATGGGATTGCATCGACCTTTTCCTTTTATTGTTTTATTTTATTTTTGTAAACACGTTTTATTTTATTTTTGTAAACACACAAGTCTAATTATATTAATCTATAATGGGAAAGTTTCTGCAAAAAAAAGCTTTGTTGTTGGCATGTCGTTCGGGAAACTAGACCAACATCAAAGAAATAAGTCATTTGTTCATAGAGTTTGAAGGAGGTTCTTTAGAGTACCCTATCTAGCTAAAAAAGTTGTAAAAGGAGAAAACTAGAGCTTGTAGGAAGCTCTGTTATATCTACTAATTCGTATCATCATTCAAAACAAAACAAAAAAAGTGTACATATTGGTCAGTGAGTTGGGGGGTTTGCAATTGAGTCCTAAGGTGGCTCATGTGTTGATTGTGCAGTCCTCTTCGGGGCTGAGGCTTTCATCACTGTGCTTGAGGACGGGAGGTGAGATAAGGCTTCTCTGAGGAGCAGGCGAAAACCATCCAATTGTTGTTGGATGGTGTTATGAACTTCCTCCTGGGTTTACAGCATCTATCCCAACAGTGTGTTGAGGTGCAAATATAATTCTATAGTCTTCCAGTACTTGGTTTCTCGCCCTCTTTTGTTATCCACGTCCAGAACCCAGTTGGTGATTGCCTCGTCCACCTCCTAGTTAGTTGTTAGTGTTCGCTCCAATCGAATTTCAGCGTCCACTTCATCTAGGTGAGTATGGAATTGAGGTGGGGTGGCCACCCTAAAGTTGGTCGCAACAACCTGAGCATCGTGTTGCACCCAGGTGGTGGATGTTCATTCCCCAGCCTAGTGGTCAGACAGCTTCGTTGGAGCACCACTCTCGTGCCTGTATCCACAATGATACCCGTGTTAAGGTGCCATCAAACCCAAAGTTTTTTTCTTGAGGCTAAAGTTGAAATGTTGTGTGGATGGGCGATGTGTCGTCCACCTAGGAGCTTGTCTGGCTTGGGAATCCTTCTCAATCACAATGTCAAGAGCTCTGTCTCTATCACAAGCCTGTGTTTTTCCTTGTTTGTCCCGGAGCTCAACCTTCCTTTCCTTTTGCCAAGACTGTCTCATGCTGTCGAGGTTAGTCATGTCAGAGAACCCAGGGATTAAGGTGTTATATGTCTCTACCTTCGCATTAAGTCCAAGTTTAATTGACTTGGGATGGTCGCTAGTGTTCTCATGTGTGAGGATGCTTGGTGTTTTCGCCCCCACCTTATTGCCTTCCACACGTTCATCGGACTTTGTCCTTAATGGTACACTCTTCCCCAACACCCCATCTAAGGTCCTTTTATCATTTTATTAAAACTCATCCCAAATAGCTTTGTTCACCAACACCTTAAGAACACCTTGATACTATTCATAATAGAGATAAACAATTTTAAAAATAAAAATAATTGGAATTGTAAATTACAACCTACACTTTTTCTATACCCGAATGTTATAATCTAATAGAAATGGACTAAAATGTTAAGTAAATAGACATAACTAATAAAATAATTACTTTAATAAAATTAATATAAAGCTTGAAATAATAGCTTCTCGATAATCAATAGCTTCAAACAATATATATAATTATCACACAAGTAAATAGTAGGTGAGTAGTAACATGTTTATAATTTTAATATAAACATGATAAACTAAACAATGTTAATCTATATTAACCCATTCCAACTTTTTACTATATAATCATTTCAAATTTACAAATTTAGTAAAATTAATATAAATTTTGAAATAATAACTTTGAATGATAGTCAATAGCTTCAAACAATATATATAATTATTACAAAAGTAAATAGTAGATGAGTAGTAACATGTTTATCATTTTAATTTTAATATAACTGTAATAAAATTAAACAATGTTAATCTAGGTTAACTCATTACAACTTTTTACTATATAATCATTTCAAATTTACTAGTAGTAATATGTTTATCATTTTAATATAAATGTGAAAAAAGTAAACAATATTAATCTAAATTAACTCATTACAACTTTTTACTATATAATCATTTCAAATTTACAAATGCATCTTTAAATTACATTTAGTGCATTCAATTCAATAAAATACAAAGTATTTTATTTTAATTTTTTTTTTCACCATATAAACTAAAACTTAAATTTTCATCCAATACATATATATAAATTATAATTTATATACATATATATAAATTATAATTTAAATTATAATTTAAGTTTCATGATACATATTTAAATTATAACTTAAGTTTTCATTATATACAAACAAATTATCATTTAATTTCTGTCATATTTATATCTAAGTATGTTAGTAAGAAAACATTTCAATGTATCTACTTCATTTACTAGAAAATATATCTAACATATCTAACAATATGTACAAAACCATCACATCTCCCAAAAAAAAAAAAAAAACATATATACAAAATTTTTATATTTAAATATCGATTAAAAACCATAATATTATATTTAAATATTAGACAAAGAATAAAATATATACAAAGTTGTTATATTTAAATATTTGTGAATATGTACATAACCATATGTTATATCTAAATATTACATAAAGAAAACTTATATAAAAATGAGTCTACAAGTATTTACATTTTCTCTTTTCAAAACGTATAAATGTTTCACCAATTTCAAAGTTATTGTAAGTGGTTCTTATCAAAACAATGAAACAATTTCAAATAAGATCATTTTTCTTGCAATATCTTTATGATTTGCATTAGTAATATTAATATAAAAACTTCTCTTAAATTACTCCGGCATTCTCATTCGCTCACTTAGGGGATATGCTAGTTATATAAGTTTATAAAATTCTAAAATTAACTAAAAGAATGCTTTGTTTTATATAAAGGACCTAGGCTAGATGTTATTAAAAATTACATGACTTCATTTAAAGTAGTCTTAGTGATGACCATAGGGGATATTGACTTTTTTGTGAATATTATTTACGTTGAAAATGCCATTTGGTCTTGGAGTAAGATCTAAAATTGCATTTGACTAATTAAGAGCTCGCCTTCTTCAAACGTAAGGAAACATGTTAACAATCCAAGACCCAAAGGTATTTGGCAAGAGTGGAAGTATGCCTCCTAACAGACCACTTGTGGGTCATTTCAAGGGGCATGGTTTTCCTTGAATAACAATGATGAGTCAACCCAAATTCATAGATAACATTTGGTGATGACTATCCTCATTGCTAATTGACAACTAAGTTATGATCAGTGTTGATAACATCAATTATTTTTTGCTGATGTGGCAAAAAATCGTGACTTTTTCTAGCCGTCGATTTTTCGGCCCGAAAAAATCACAATTGTTTTTAAAAACTTGACATCGCAATGTGTCATAAAAAATCATGATTTTTTAGCAAAATTTTGCACCAAGATCAAAAAACTCGCTCACCAACGGAAACCGTGAGGGTTAAAGCGATTTTTTAGTTTGTTTTTCTTCATTTTTGTTTTTTGGCTATTAGAGAAGAAAGGAGGAGGGCTTGTGGTCATCATCACTCATTGTGGAGATAGCTAAACAACCATCATCATCACCATCAAGGATTTTTTAGTGGAGCAAAGGTTCAATTTCATTTGCCAACTGGTGTTGAATCTTCCATTCATGGGTATGTATTTAAATCCCTCCATGTTAATGTTATTTTTCCCATAGATTTATGCATGCTTGCTTGCCTACATTTTGCTCATTTTTTTGTCATTTTGCCATGATTTTCATGCCCATAAAACAATGTAAGGGTTTTTTTTTTCAATGGGACAACAAACTTGATTTTAATTTTTTATCCACCCCCTTATTACGATTTTTCATTGCTAGTAATCTAATCTAGAGGTTTGATTTTTTACCAATAGGTTGTTATTTTTTTCTAGTGAGGTTTAATGCATTTTCTTGTGTTTTTTTTGTAAGTAAGGTTTTCTATTCAAATATTAGCAACATATACAAAGTTGTCTATTATACTCTAGATTGCAAAAGATAACTAGGCTGACAAACAATTCCAAAAGGGACCATGACTATATGCCTGCTCATAAAGGGAAACTAGGCCGATGTTTAAACTTAAACTTAACATATGAAAAGTTATAATTGACAAATTAACAGTCTATATAAGCATAAAAGAGAAATCTAATTTTTTGAGCTAGAGAAGACTCAGACAAAGCTTGACTATAAAAACCAGAGATCAAATCAACCATCGGAAGGGGGCACCTAAGGAGCCACCAAGCCAGAACTGGTCACAGGTCTCGTAGCCAAAGAAGACCCAGTATGTAGACGACCACTCAAAGGGAGAGGGAAAGATCCCCCATGGCGTTTGACCAGCCAGGAAACCATTGTCATGAGCAAGCTGCTCTACTCCTCGAGTGGCTTCATCCTCTACTTAAGTTGCCTGAAATATTGGTCCTTTTGAAGCATGCCCAAAGCAACCATATGCCATTTTCTTGTGTTTTTGGTGCCTTAGGTTTGAATTTTGAAGTTGTCCATTTCCATAGCAAATATGCCAAAGGCTTTGGACCCATTTTGACAGTATGGGGAACCTAAAGATGAAACAAATTGACAATGATGGAGTTGCAAATTGTGTGGGCAACATATGATGAGAGGGATTAGTAGGTTGAAATACCATTTGGCTAAACTCCTCGGGCATGATATTTGGATTTGTCCTCAAGTTAGCCTGAAGGTTATGAGAGTTGCACATGGTTCAACTCATGCAAAGGATAGAAAGAAAGAAGAAGCAGTCGTAAACAAGGTCAAACATGAAGTTATAAGTTCAGGGCTACCTGCCATTAAGGGTAGTGGGAGGGGCTCTATGTATTCACCTATCAGGAGGTCCTCATATCTTTCTATTCCATGAGTTGGAGCTAGAGCACAACCTTCCACCATGTTAGTGATAAAAAAAGGGAGAAGGCAAAAGCAAACATGGTTATGGGGAAGTGTCTTTTTTGGAGTGACTTGCCTCTCAACATCACCAAAACAAAATCCATTTTGGTAGTCGATGTGTAATGCCATTGCTATGAGGAGTCGCAAGGGCCAATTCTTCAAGTAGAAAATGAGGACATCAACTCTAGATTGGTAGAGTTGAAGCAATCATGGGAGGTCTCTGGATGCACAATGATGTATGATCGCTAGACAGATAAGAAGGGTAGGACCCTTCTCAATTTCTTGGTACATTTTCCTAGAGGTACCATGTTTATCAAATTAGTGGATGGATTGGAACATGTAAAAGATGCAACATTGTTATGTGAGTTGATGGATGGGTTCATCCAGGAGATCAATTTGCATAATGTGGTGCAAATCATAACAGATAACGCAACTAATTATGCGACTGCTAGTAGGATTCTTATGGAGAGGCTATCGCTCATTGTTTTGGACTCCATGCGGTACACATTGTATTGATTTCATGCTCAAGGATATGGGGAAAATTTCATTCATCAAGGAGGTGATTGATTAGGGTAGGAGCATCCCCAAGTTCATATATAACCATGATTTTGTTCTTAGCCTTATGAGGAGATGCACTAGAAATAGGGAGTTGTGGTGTCTTGCAATCACACGTCTTGCCACCAACTTCATTACTCTTCATTCTTTGCTTCAATGTCAGTTTGAGTTGAAGAAAATGTTTGTTTATGATGAGTGGCATGATTGTACATATAGCAGCAGAGAGCATGGGAGATTCATTGCTAGATTATTGTACATTGAATTCTTCTTATTAGGATATTTAAAGACTTAGGAGTTAGTTAAAATCAACTTGGTCTAATGTGTAATTAAGTAAAAGTTTGTTTCTTTAGTATGCATTAGTATGCATTTGTAGTTAGGTAATCTGACTGTCACGATATGTTCCCAACATAGAGTTATCTGACGGTTCATATTCTCCTCGATCTTAACGACTACATTGATTTGTGGCTTAACACTCGATTGGTCCATGATCTATGTTTAAAGAGCATGGAGGGTCATTTGTTGATGATCAATTGTGAGAAACTCTCTTGTAAATCTCTTTGTAATATTTTTCTTTTGCATTAATAAATTGCTCAAAGTGGTCGCCTTGGTTGGGGCCATGGATGTTTCCCCACAGGGATTTTATCATGTAAAAACATCAATGTGTTGATATTTGATCTGGTTGTGTGAGTGGTTACTGAAGGTGTTCATCCTCTGTTAGAATACATGTGTTGTCGAACATGGTATTAGAGGGCATTGGAAGACCCACTCTTGTTGTAGATCGATATCATGAAGTTGTGTTGTTGCATCTTTTTTTTCTACCATTTTCGTACATTTTTTGTCTAATCAGAATATTCCATTGCGTCCAGAGTGCTCATTTTAGTTAAGAATGTCTTTCGTTTCACTCGAAAACGTTTATGTTTGCCCAAGATACGACCTTTTCAGTCAGATTCGGAGGTATAAAACCTGAATATGCCCTTTTAAACTTTTACAGAGATAATATTTCAGTTTTTTGTTTTTTATTTCCAGGTTGATACTCTTTTCAATGTGTATGCTCTTTTCTTTACACTTTGTGCAATCTCAGCAAATCAGAAACAGAGCAGAAAGGGTTTTCTTGTCTGCATATGCTCTTTGTCGTGCGTTCTGTGCGATCTCGATAAATCAAAAACAAAGGGAAAACTTGCATTTTTTAGGTAAGTTAATCGAGATCTAACCCTTGTTACCATCGAGAAGCGAAATTTTTTTCTTGTGTGAAAATATTTTTTTATGAGCACGCTCTCGAAGCCCATCTTCAACAACAACAACATAGTGTGTTTTGCACTAGCTCACTTGGTTAAAAGTTGTTTTATTAAGTAAGAGGTCTTGAGTTCAAGTCTATTTTTTGTTACTTTTTTTTTTTTAAAGTTCATGCATCCATTATAAAGTGTATTTCACTTGAATTATAAAAGTGAATCACTACAAGTAGCTTTAATTTGCATGCAACTTTCATTTATAAAGTAACTTCATTGTAAAAGTGATCCCTGCTTATTCTATAAAAGTGAGTCACTTCATAAGCAACTTATTTGTAAAAGTGAGGTTATTAGGAGGGGTGTCACCATGTGGACCAGCTTCTACTTGCCACATGGATCTTTGGTTACCAACTTCTACTTGCCACATGGCTCTTTGGTTACCATTTATGCATTTTTTCAAAAGGGCATAACTTTCACATCTGAAGTTCGTTTTCAGTACCATTTTTTTTTAAATGACATGTTTTTCCAAGAACATTCCATCCAGGCCATTGTTTTCATATTGTAAATCCATATTCTCTACATATTTAATATGGCTTCTCCCTTTGATATTTTGCTTACCAGTACCAACTATTTCTCATGAAAATCCCATATGGAGGATGTATTAAAAAGTAAAGGATTGTATTGGACTACCCTGGGAAAAGAAAAAGAACCCGTGGATGATGACAAGTATGTCAAATATGTTAATAAGAATGGCGAAGCACGTAGAGTAATCAGCATGTCCATCTCTCTTAATTTAAGGTTTCACCTTCAATGAATTGAAGGCCCAGATAAAGCTTGGGAAAAGCTTGAAGCTGTGTTTGGTAAACACAATATTATTCGAGCTCACCAGTTGGAAAATTAGTTAATAAATTTAAGTCCAAATGATTTTCCTTGCATTGAATATTATTCATCTAAGTTCAAAACACTTAGACTTTTGTGTATAGAGTGTTAACTAAATATGAAGGAAGATCGATGCATATATGTTATACTCTCTAAGCTTGGTAGTGCATATTTTGTTTTTGTATCTACCATTTATGCCACTAGAGAAGCTCGAGGGAGTGCTTATAAAGAACCATCTCTTGAGTCCTTTTATAATGCTCTAATTTGAAAAAAATATAAGCTTGTGCAACTTGGACTGATAAACACTACAAGTACATCCAACAAAGCCTTAGTGGCCCAACAGAAATATAAATCCAAGAATCCCACGAAGCAACATCCTCACCACAACAACAAGCAAAACAAGGGTCCCAAACCCTCTCTGGTAGCTTCTACTCCTAATGGTGACAAAGGAGAAAAATCTAAAAATAGAAGATTGATAGACATTATAACTTTTGTGGGAAAGATGGTCATGAGTCCAAATGTTTTAAGAAGATGGAAGCTTTGGAAACAACGATGAAGAAGCACAACATCAATATTGGTTCTTCTTCTTCTAACTCTTATTCTCGTGGACATGCACTTTTAGCTTCTATTTTATCCTTCAATGCAACTTCTACTTCTTTTGATGAGTGGCTTATTGATCCTGGAGCATCTTATCATATGGCTAAGGATAAATCCATATTTTCTACTCTTGATGAATGTAACACCAAGAAAATATTTGTTGGTGATGGTAGATCTCTTAGTGTTGTAAGGTTTGGAACAGTTCAGGTAGATAATGGTCATTTCAATAATGTATTATGTGTTCCAAGTTTTTCCTGCAACCTTCTATCAATGTCTTAAATCACTCATTCAGGTGAAGGTAAAATTGTAGAGTTTTCACCTCACCAAGTTGTAATCAAGGATCTAAAAGATTCTAAGCATGTTCTTGTGACTGGAGTTGTTGATGATATTACCAGGTGGTACAAGTATAACAACTTTGGGTCATAATCTTTTGCATCATTTTTTGTTGCTCATAACGATGAATTGAACAAACTTTGGCATGAGCAGTTTGGTCATCTAAACTATCGCTCATTGCATCAACTATGTAATCAACAGATGGTGACTAGTATTCCTCTTGTTTCCTAGAGAGATGGTGTTTGTGTCGGTTGTGTTCTTGACAAACATCATCAAGATAGTTTTGACAAACGTGCCTCTTAGCACGCCTCGACCCCTTTGTAGCTTGTTCATAATGACTTGTGTGGTCCACTTTCTTCTCCTTCTTTTTCTGGGTGCAAGTATTTCTTAACTTTCATTGATAATTTTTCTACTTACACTTGGGTTTAATTCTTAAAACTAAAGAGCAATGTGTTTGACAAGTTTTTGGCATACAAGGCCATTGTAGAAAAACAATTTGGACATCAACTTCAAAGGTTAAGAACAAATAATGGAAGTGAACATGTGAACAACAATTTTACAAGTTATTGCACCGCACAAGGCATCCAAATGCAACACACTATTCTATATACACCACAACAAAATGGTGTTGTTGAGAGAAAGAATGGCTAGTTTCTGCCTCGGGCTTCGACTGAGAGTCTTGCAATACTATAGATTGTTTATTGTTGAAGCGACGGTTTAGTTTTTTCGCTATCTATAGTTTATTTTTATAATCTTCTCTTTAACCATTGTTTCCCTTTTCCCGTGTTTGTTGTTATCTCCATAGAAAACCTTTCTTATCGCTTGTGCCTTGCTTGTAGTGGGTTGTTGTTTCCTAGGGTCACGGGCCCCATTTGAGAGTTATTTACTCTCCGATAAACTGAACTCCTGTCAGTTCTATTTAGGATTAGTGGTGGGTGGTTTACTGGTGGTTTTAAAATGGGCACCTTCTCCATTAACGAAATGGAAAGAAACGTCAAGACACTCATGAGCCCAGATGACGAGGTGACCTGGAGATAAGTGGGGTTTTATGACAAGGTATATGACTTGGGGAGTGGGCCATTTGTTTTTCCCTCTAACACATGTAAGACAACCCTATCCACCGAATTACATTGCAGCCCTTCGTCATCACCTCTACGCAGCACAAGAACCTTGTCTCCTGGCATCTTTTCATCTGGTGACCCTTGGTCTTGTCCACAGTCTAATGTTGTTCACCCGGGCATTTTAAAAGGGTCTTCTACTTTGGGGGGACAAAGGAAACCTCTTAGTATGAATCCGTCTGTCACCTTCCAGCGGAAGGTGTGGAAAGCCAACAGGAAGGCTAAAAGATTGGTGTTAGGGAATGATGTGAGTTTAGAAGAAACTTACAGGATGGCACTCTATGGACTTGTCGACAAGTTTTTCTATAGATTTCTTAGTAAAGAACCTCTTGAGGTTTGGATAAAAAACCAGTGGTTACCACTCATTGGATACTCTCCTCAGGTTATCTATCTCACCAAAGGGTGGCTCGGGTTTATCTGCAATTCTCCAGAGGACGCTTCCCTGTTATTGAGCTCGTTGTGGGTGTTTGGGGGAAGTAGTCTTATACTAAAACGGTGGAGGGTCGCTTTTAACCCAGATACAAACTACTTCCAGTTTAGGCATCGCTGGGTATTATTACCTGGTCTCCCGTTACACCTGTGGAATGAAGGAGCCTTGCAAGTCATTGGTGATTCCCTTGGTAAATGTATTGCTCTGGATTCCAAGTTACTTACTACTCATGTGTGGAAAATGGGCAGAGTATTTGTGGAGATGGACATTTACTGTGGTTTACCGGAAACTATTGAGATAGAGTGGCGTGGGAAAAAAATTGCTCAGTCACTCGATTATCTTGGGCTTCCCTTTCGATGCAACCTTTGCTGCCATACAGATCACCTTCATCGTGACTATACTAGAAAGGAAGAAGATGACACTTCTGAAGACTCTGAACTACAGAGGAATCCACCGGAATAAATGGACAAAGATGTTTCTTTGGGCTACGAGGATTACACCTCAGGAATTTCCCCTTATCTACACAGGAGTTTGGGTCGACATTATCTGGTAAGTTAAAATGTCTGTGCCCATCCTTATATAAATCACTGTCCCTTTGGGAGAAAGAGGCCATTAATAAATCTAACTGGTAATTATCTAAAACTACTTCGACTGCACGTAGTCCTGGAAAGGACAAAGCACCTTTTGAACCCTCAACCACTGATCCCTCCCCTTACTCCTTTCCCTGCTTTCTTGCGACTTCTCTTTCCTATAGTTTACCCTTGGCATGTCACACGCTTGAAGACTCCCATATGCCTCCCTCTTCCCACCTCTCGGGCCAGTCCCCGAGCCCCTCACCTGATATACCTCTTCGACCTCCTTCTCCTCCTATTGACCCTATCTGCTCTCCTTCGATTGAGCCAGGCTACAGAGAGGCAGAGGAGGCGGACACAAACCTCACTACTATTCTAGACTCTTTAATACCTTGTATCAAGAACTCCCATGAACATGTGGCATTGCCTATCTATCTCGGTAAGGCTGCCATTGGTCCAAGAGTGGATATTGGTACCTCTTCCTCTCACAATCCTAGCAAGGGGAGTAAGTCGTATGCCTGGTCTCTAGGTATTGGTACAGAACTATCACCCATAAAGACACGAAGTTCTCGTAAGAAATTGGTGGGTCTCATTAAACAGACCGATGATAACATTCTCCCCTCCCCGGATAGTGGGGGCCTTAGACCAATGAAGGCCCTGGCGAGGGCTAAGTGATGTTACTGCTCTCCTTGAATATTTGGGGGATTGGAGGCACCCTCAAAGTTGCCTCGATGCGTAGACTCCTGGAACGCACTCGCCCTGACATAGTTTTTCTACAAGAGACTCTCTCATATGAACAAAAAGCCAGATATTTTTTGCACCATCTTCACCCTTCTTGGGTTTCGACCGTTGTAAATTCCACAGGGAATTTCGGTGGCTTACTGGTATCCTGGGACCCAAATATATATGACTTGGTTTCCTTTCTTACTGTCGGGGGTATTTTGTTAACATGTAGATGTATAAATACACAAAAGGAGTTTGCTCTACTAAATGTATATGGGTCGTGTCAAGATCGAAATCATTTATGGAGCTCTTTGGTTGATAACAGTATCCTTTCCATCAATAATCTAATTGTTGTCGGTGACTTGAATATCATTTTATCCTCGGATGAGAACTGGGGGGGGGCTCTTTTGTGCCTGGACTGACTGAGGATTTCTACAGATATTTATTTTTATCCAAGAAGTTGATTTATGTAAAGCCGACCAAATTGGTCCCAACCTGGCGAAACGGTCGATCTGGTCATGAAGTTATTGCTAGAAGGCTTGACAGGTGTTTAGTATCTGAGGGATTATTTTCGACTGTTGGCTTATCTAGATCATGGGTGGAATATCCCTATGTATCAGATCACGCTCCCATCCTTATCCAACTGCAGACTTCTCTGATCTACAAGGCATTTCCCTTTAAACTCAATGCGCTTTCACTGCAGGAAATTGATTTCGTAAATCTGGTCCATAATGTTTGGACTAATCCTTGGTTTCTTTTGGACGGTGATAAACAAGTGAGACTTGTTTGGAAGTTAAAAGAACTCAAAAGTCAAATAAAAACCTGGATTATAGAAGTCAAGGCGCGCGAGAAGTTACTCATGGAAAATCTAGAAGTGGAGATCAAGCAGTATCTATTAAAAAATATTGAGAATCCCATCTCCATGGAGGAGGAAAGGTATCTTCGTGAGATGGAAAGTAAAAGGAATAAGTTATTGTGCGGGGAGGAGGAGACATGGAGAACTCGTAGTAGGTTAAAATGGATCAAAAGCGGTGATAATAATACCAAATATTTCCACAAGATGGCCAGCTTTAACCGGAATCAAAAACATGTATGGGAGATTATCAATGGCAGTGGAGCCTACCTATATGATCAGGGGGCGATAAAGGC
>ML798910.1:50034-77407 GCA_009831015.1 Picea engelmannii | reverse complement strand
CCCCCCCCCCTCTCAGTTGTATTAGTAAATTCAACATAGTATGCATTTGTAGTTAAGTAACCCAACGATCACTATATGTTCTCGACATAGAGTGATTCGACGGTTCATATTCTCCTCGATCTTAATGACTACATTGATTTGTGACTTAACACTCGATTGGTCCATGATCTCTATTTAAAGAGCATGGAGGGTAATTTGTCGATGATCAATTGTGAGAAACTCTCTTGTAAATCTCTTTGTAATATTTTTCTTTTGCATTAATAAATTACTCCAAGTGGTTGCATGGGCTAGGGTCATGGATGTTTCCCCACAGGGGTTTTACCACATAAAAACATTGGTGTGTTGATCTTTGATCTAATTGTGTGAGTGGTTATTAAAGGCATTCATCCTCTTTTGGAATACATGTGTTTTCAAACACTTCTAGGAAGGAGTGGAAGAAGTGTTCTGAGTTAGTGAACCTTTGATAAAGGTTTTGAGATTGGTCAATGGTGATAACCCCATAATGCCCTTTTTGTACGAGGCCATGGATAGGGAAAAATAAAGATCCTCCAATGGCCTCTTTGCCATGGATAGGAGAAGGTGAAGCTACACCGTCGAAAGATCCCCCTTCTGAAACAGTAACACCACAAAAGAGGAAGGTTTCTCCGCAGAAACCTTCAGCAATAAAGAAGACGCGCGCTAGTAAGCCCCAATAAGAGGCCACACTCACGGAAGACGACATCAGTTTGGTCCGCGGAGCCATGGAGGATGTTTCTGAGGACATCTTGCAGAGATATGGAGCGAAGCAGGACAAACTATATGGCAGGATTGAAAAGGAATTGAACGAAGTACAACAAGCTATTTGTTCGGTCTGCGCAGTACCTACTGCGTCACAAATTGCATAATTGGGGGATGAACCAGCCCAATTGAGAAGACTTGCAGATACGACAGAGGCTCGACTTCAGAAAGTCCAAGAAGAGAAGGAGAAGGCTACAGAAGCCTTGAAACAAGAGAAAGAGGAAGTCTTAGAGAAATTATGAGTCTCTGTGCCTTGACCTAATATTGGGAAGGAGAATCTGGTGCTCAGTGTGCAGATCTCCTATTTGGTGTGAAGCTTGGCTATATGGCTTAGTGCACAGGAGCAACTGAATGTAAGAGATTGAAGAATAATAAGGAAGACGAAGTGGTTGGTGGACGTAGCCCTGCACTGGGGTGAACCACGCATATCTTGTATCTTTGGTTTGCTTTGTGCTTTGTTGTTTATGTTATCAATCTGCTCAGTGCCTCTGTTATTATGCATGATAGATAGATCTGATGTTGCTTAGTGCTTTACTTGTGTTAAGGACGAAGGGATGTTAGATCTAACTTATGATTGTAAGTGTTAAGGGTATATTATCATTTGTTACTACGTCGATATATCTTTGTGTATGTTCTGTGATGCTAATAAGACTAATGAACTAATGCATGTTGTTCTTAAGTGTTAATAGAGTACTCTACGAAGTGTTATTATCACAGATCTGTGTCCCAACTTGGTTACAAAAACTTGTGTTATGTAACCCACCGTGCTTCTACCTTGGGTGAGAATTCGCCTACTTCACAGGTGTTACCGAAAGGGTCGGTAGTTAGGGTTTTGTTGGTGAGTTGTTGAAGCGTTGAACCCTGGATATTCTCCTGTGCCAACAAATGGTTCCGTTGTCGGTACCTGAAACTGTGATTGTTGGGAATTGAAGTAAAGAAAAGAGAAGCTTTGTGCGTAGATCTGTTGTTGAAGTGCACAGTACTCTACTTGACTTGCAAAACTATGTGCTAAGAAAGAAATATGATATGAAGAAAAGAGGTAAGATCTTAAAAGAGGTAAAGCTTTGTGAAACGAGGTAAGATCTTAAAAGAGGTAAAGCTTTGTGAAAATAAGATCTTAAAAGAGGTAAAGCTTTGTGCTTTGATAAGTGGAAATTTTTGTTTCGAAAGCATGAATTTAAGTATGTTTAATAGATTTTGTCATAGTCTGAAAGTTAGGGCGCAGTTGGAAGAAAGAGTTGATCTAAGTAAAGCTAACAGAAATGAAGAAAGATATGTTATTCCTATGCATAGAAATAATTTTTGGACTAATAAATGGATGCAGGAACCTAGAATTTTTTTTTGCAAATTGCAGGTCCATCACTGTGATCCTAGTGCGTAGTACAGGAGAGGTTGGGGAGCATACAAGAGAAAGAGAGGATTCACACTATGTTATAACTGTAGAAGACCGAGACATCTTGCTAAGGAAGGCCTTGGTACTAGTCCTATTTGTCTGTGTTGTAAAATTGTTGGCCATGAGGTTGAGGATTGTCCAAGGATGATTGCTAAAGTTGAAAGAATGAACATGAGACAAGGAAACTATGAAAAAAGTCAACAGACTAAAGGCATGTTAGAAAGTCATAGAGAGAAAGGACCAGAGAAAGTTCAGACTACATTAGTACAGCTAAAAGAAATGATGGATGTTCACGAAGATGTTAGTTTACCAGAGATCCTGAAATTAAAACAACGCATAAGTGAAAGAATAGGAGACTTCGACATAGACTATGTCTTGGATGAAGAAACACAAGTGAATATTATGACATAAGACACTTGGCAAATTTTGGGAAATCCTACTATGGTACCTTCATTGGGAAGGATAGGCTTGTTTAAAGGAAAGATGATAACCTTATGTGGATGAGTTACTAATGTACCTATTATTGTTCATGGAACATCGACTGAAGAAGAATTTGAAGTTATTAAGTTTGCTGAGAACAACGCCCCTTTCCCACTTTTGTTAGGTAAGCGTTGGATTGAGAAGGATTAGATCAAAAGGAAAGCAAAGGAAGAATCTACAGAAAATAAAAAGCAAGAACTAAGGGATTTCATAGCCAGAAAAAGAGATCAACTAATAGAAGAACGAGAGGATAAGTCGAAGCAACAAAACAAAGTAACAACGCAGGAGGGACAGAAAGCAAGAGAATTAGTTGTCAACATTGAAAGAATGCAAGAAGGCTTGAAGAACCTATCTATGCAAGAAAGAAGAATACCCACCTAAGAAGTATTAAGAGAAGGGATATTAACTTTGAACCCTTTGAGAGCACATCAACAGTGTGAAGTCACTACGCTAGGAGAAGATAAGAATAAGAATGGAAAGAGGAATCTAGAAACAATTAGAGAGACTCGGATCATAGGAAAGAAGGCAAGGAATATTAGTAAAAAGAAAGCCAAGTTAGAAAAGCTACAGGAAGCTACAAAGAATGGATGGCAAACTTCACAGACTAGAACCTCGCATGAGACAGAACCCTACAGAATGGGACGTCACCTTGGCGAAGCTATATGACCGTTGGAGGTTCCTCGCCCGTTAGAACAACGCTCTGGAACAGCTAGGAAACACATTTATTGGAGGATGAACCTCTTTTGGGACGTTGAGACCGCGCCATAACAAACAGATTCGCATTGATGGAAGCATTCCTTCCCATTGGAAGAATTTGTTATGGTGCCTCACTTATTTAACCCGTCGGACGCTGCGTCGGGACCACTTTTTGCCACCCGTGATTAACTGAGCCAATAAGAGAATTGATTGTGTGTCAAGCTGCATTATCACAAGCTAGACCTCGACATTAGTTTGTCTACCCCACCTGTTCGTTCCCCTACCCCGACCTGTGTGTTTAAAAGTGAGAATGTCGGGAGAACCTAGTGCATTAGAGAAGTCTGTCGAGGAGGTCCTCAGGAAGATAATGGCCAACAAACAGTTATCTGAAGGTGTCCAGGCATCATCGACCAGGGGACTGCAGGCTTCCCCTTCGACTGGAGGACATTCGGGCCGTGTCAACCCCGTGACCGAGCAGCGAAGTAAGCATCGCGACAATTTGGGTAATGCAAAGAAGATCCCGTCAATCTTACCAGAGTACATTCCACCATTGGTTGGCACGGTTAACCATGACAACATTCTACGCTATTATGAGTACACTATGTTCACCGCGTATATTCCAAACGGAATATGCGTAGTCGAGAGTCAGTTGGGACAGATCCCGCTAATGAAGAACAACGACTTCAATCTAGGAGACAAGAAGAACTATGTTGTGCTCGCACCCCACCGATACTTGACAAAGACAACTAGGAAGAAGCCTCACCTAGTCTCCCAACCATGGATTAAGGAGCTGGCGCAATCCACTATGCTAAATGTGATGAAGATTCCCCATTTTGGTCGTCACCGGGAGGTTAATGCTTGCGTTAAACTCCTCCTATCGTGCTATCATGATGGATACATGTGGCTCGACCAATGGATTATTGTGGATCCAGCGTTGATCCACTTCATTATAGGATTAAGCATGCAGGGATCTGAGTCTCGACAGTTTTATCCAGGGAAGGCTTCAAACCGGTCCCTCGCACACCGCATCAAGGAAGCTTACGTCGAAGTTGAAAAAGGAAAGCAAGGCTACAAGGTAGACTCTATACAGGATGGCGCAGTGCGCCTCGCTTGCCAACTGATAGCTGGCAAGCTCGTAAGGAAGAACCGCCCCACACACGTCACCAGGTTCATGGTGGACCTTGTAGGAAAATGTGTGGACGACATGCAGATGAATTGGGCGAGTCACCTTGTCAATGAACTTGAGAAAGACTGTTGCGAAGCTCAGGATCTGGGATACGAATTCCACTTCAGCTCGTTGATCATTTTGATCGCATTTGTTGCTTGTCAAATGCTTGAAAGAGCCACATTTTAGGAGATAGAACCATCGGAGTCGTTGACCGCTAGGTTTTCTACCTTGTGGGACATCAACGACATGTCGAAGCAATGGAAGTTGAACATTGTGTTTCTTTCCTATTATCAGCAACTAAACGTTGCCATTGAAGCATTTCCACGCATGACACCGCGCACCCTGCACCAGTACAGACCACTAGCAAAGTTCCGCGCAAATCCGCATTTCATCTATATCACTACACACAGAGATGAGAACAAAGAAGAGTTACAGTCATATTACAAATTGAAAGATGAGTACATGGAGCATATCACAAAGGAGTGGCCAGAGGATTTCTTTGTACCGGTCGATGATGCAGAACTCTCCAACACTAACACCATAGGAAGCACCTTGGTCACCTGGGTTGAGCACATCGGACAGTCTAGTGGGACAAAGAAGAAGAAAAAGCAGGAAGAAGTCCAGAATATAGAGACTGATGAGGAGGACAACGCCTCTGAAGAAAACGGATCTGGCTCGCTAGGGGGAGGAGACGAATAAAATAGACAAGGAGGAGGGGACGAAGGAGAAAAGTAAGGAGAAGGCGAAACTACACCATCGAAAGATCCCCCTTCTAAAACAGTAACACCACTGAAGAGGAAGGTTTCTCCGCATAAACCTTTAGCAAGAAAGAAGACGCATGCTAGTAAGCCCCAGTTAGAGGCCACGCTCATGGAAGACAACATCAATTTGGTCCACGAAGCCATGGAGGATGCTTCTGAGGACATCTTGCAGAGATATGGAGTGAAGCAGGACGAACTATATGGCAGGATCGAAAAGGAATTGAACGAAGTACAACAAGCTATTCGTTCGGTCCGCGAAGTACCTACTACGTCACAGATTGTGGAATTGGGGGATGAACCAGCCCAATTGAGAAGACTTGCAGATGCGACAGAGCATCAACTTCAGAAAGTCCAAGAAGAGAAGGAGAAGGCTACAGAAGCCTTGAAACAAGAGAAAGAGGAAGTCTTAGAGCAATTACGAGTAGCGCGGTGTTGTGTATCCACCTATGAAAAAGAAGAATTTTAGGCGATGATCCAGGAGGAAAAAGCCCAGGAACAGAGAGAAAAGGAGCAGTTGCTCGCAGAACAAGATACGATCAAAGAAGCAGTGAATAAAGCATATCAATCTATGCCAGGCTTGGCATAGGAGGAGTAGGTTGAGGCTCAAGTGGTGAAGCTCACTGAGACCATCCAATAGCTTCAAGCGAGGATAACAAAGTTGGAGATCCAAGCAGTATCGAGCACTCCGCAGGAGGTGCATGACTAGAGGGAGGAAATCGCCAAGAACATAGTAATAAGGATAAGAGCCCTCGCCTCAGAGTGCAAATAGTTGAGCGATAGAAGTGCACAGACTTATGAATGCCTCCTAGAAGATCCAGAGCTAAGGAAACTAGAAGCGTAGTTATAGAAGGCACAACAACAAACATTCTCCGTGCAGGTGCAAATGAAGCTACTCATCGCAGTTGAAAGAACGAAGAGATATCAGGAACAATACGCAGTGCAACAGTAGATCACTGCCATCCAGGGCAGGGTAATGGAAGTTACACAGAAGCCACAACCTGTGTAGGATGAAGCCTGCAAGGTGTTCGAAGAAATTGAGGGACGAGGCTCACATTTGGACCAAGTGATTGTAATAGTGGAACAACGCCTGGAAGGGACTGTTACAACGCAGACGATCTAGGAGCTCGCTGAGCAGGAAGCTCGAGAGAAGCAACAAGTCGAGGCAGCTCGAGTGAATATCGAGGCCTTCGAAGCAACATTACCCAAACCTGAGTGACTCAGGACAAGTCATAGGTGAGTGTTGGGGGCCTATTGGTCCTCAACGAAGTTTTTCAAGAAACCTTGGTCAGGTTTGGACCACTTCTAGACTTCGACGGGCTAGTCAAATATGGAGCACCCAGGCGGAGCTGAGTTAGCGGATCTCACTTATTTTGTGGTCTATGTGGACCCAACAAGGGGTTATTTAGTGTTTTTGTAATGGGTTATGGGATGTCGGCCCATGGGGTTTACCCGTGATTAGGCCTTATTGTAAAAGTTTAAATAAGTAAGAATGTAGGGTAGAACCAGTCAATAGCTTGTGGAGCTAAGTGCAAGTAGTTTGAGCGGCTTTGTGCCATGGAATGTATGTGTATGTAAGGCTCTGTGCTCGATAGAGAAGTTGGCTCTTTGCCTTGACCTAATATTGGGAAGGAGGATCTGGTGCTCAATGCGCAGATCTCATGTCTGGTGCGAAGCTTGGCTCTATGACTTAGTGCACATGAGCAAATGAATGTAAGAGATTGAAGAATAATAAGGAAGATGAAGTGGTTGGTGGACGTAGCCCCACACTGGGGTGTGTTGTTCCTGAGATTAAACTTAAGGCTAAAAGAATAATGTCAGGCATCAAAAATGTAATGAATGTTTTAGAAGGTGTTTTTTCTTCCGTTGATTATATAAGAGTAAATCCTCAAATGAAATTAATAACAGAACAAGACAGAGGTCGTATTTCGTCCTCTGAGTCGATTAATAAAATCAAGAGATATGGGGGAAGATTTACAAAACTGCTGAACAAAATGAGGTATCAATGATAGATAAATCTTACCTTGGTCTACAGTAGAAGAAAATGTAAAATGCACCCTTGAAAGGACACAAGATACAATGATCCAAGTAGCTTGCAGGTCTTGTACTTACTAATAGCAAATACAGAGGAAAAACTTATTTCTTATCAAATAACTAATAAAATGTGATTACAGTAGATGTTGTACTAAGTTGCAACCACTCACTTATCAAGGAGTAACATAAAGAAAACTAGAAGTATGAAATACAAAAGGGGCACATAACTCAAACTGCACAAAATTTGGCATCCATGTCTGCACTTGTATTAATACTCACAGAGGATGAGTTTTCTTAGTTACAATACGGCAAGAAGAAACCTTTGTTTAATCTATGAAATATGTATTTATACAAAAGGTTCTCAACCCTAAGCGGTTGGAATTTTCCTTATTTCTAGAATAGTAAAAATTACAAAATGAGAAATTTGAAACGCTTCACTTGCATCTCCCCTATCTCGTCGCCATACTGGAAGAGACATTTTTTCCTTCACGTACTCCAACTCAGAAAACAATTGGTCTCTAATAATGGCCTATGCATCATTTGTTCCCAGACGTGTTGGCTTTCCCTTGCTCGACGCACTGAACGCATCTGCCCACGAATTGCACCACTAGCCTAGAGGTCTCTATGGTATCATTTTCCTCAAAGGTATAAAACTTCCTTTCTATACGAGGCAACTTATCTTCCACCCTCCTAGCTTCTAGAGATAGAGACTGCAGTCTTAATCTAGGATTGACTATCCATTTATTCATCAGAGTAAGGTCAATTTGTTTCAATTGTAAAATTTTGGCCCGGGATTCTTCCATACTTGCTTTGAAATCAGATTGATTTTTTTCCATATCAATATGTTCCAAGGCCTCAGAGATATTGTCTCTTCCCACGTACAGTGACTCTTTGTCAACAGCATAGAATGCTTCTTCACAAGCTCTTTTCACCTCCCTGGCGAATCTTTTACTTTCAACTATATTAGACTCCCAATTCTTAAGTATTATATCTCCTCGGGTTTGTTCTGAGAGGGACAATCTGGTGGCCTTGACAACTTCCTCCTTTTTTGATGACAGGACAGCCTCCTGGAATGTCACTCTAGTTGCAATGGCCTCCTTCTCTTTTGTGCAAATATTATCTAAATAACATTCTGCCAATCGATAATAGTCTTGAATGCCTTCTATTTTAGTCAAAAAGCTTCACTGGGTTGATCCCAGCTTCTCCTGTACCTCTAAATATTGGACCTAAAAGGCTGATATATCCATTGTTGCTTTTTCAGTCAGGCTTATTTTCACATGCAACTGTCTTACCAATTCCTTGCTTGCCTGTGAATTTCGCTGCATCTCATCAAGGTTGATCTTAAGCTGTTGAATTTCTTGTCGATCGTGTGCTCTAATCTGCACAAAGCCTTTAGTAATCTGGGTCCTGACTCCCTATTCTACAGTCTTTATTTTGTCCTGTAACTGGCTCACCAACAGATCCCTCTGCTTCAACTTTTCCTTCAGGTTGCCCACCAAAAACTGGTTTGCAGTGGCAAAGGCTCCTAATGAATCTGCTACGTCCATAGCGAAATTTGTTTCTTCTTGGGCATGTCCAACATACAATACCCTATGCCTCTTGACAGGCACACCCTCCCTCTGATGCATTTCTCTTTTTACTACAGCCTTTCTCTTCCTGTTAAAGAAGATGTTGGAAGGGGGCATCTCTTCTACCGAAATAGGTGTGAGATACTCTATGAATACCACTTTGACGCTAGGGTTCCCTCTACTAGACTGTATCGGTGTGATAGATTGAATGGGGTTGTCAATATTGGTGGATGATTATTTCTCGGCTGTGTCAATAGCCGAATTGTCTAGTGTGAATAGTGTTTGTTCTTCCCCCTTTTTTATCGAGGCTTCAACCTGAGCTTTAACCTGATCACCTGCTAGGTTTGTCAACGCGGTGTCCTCCATAGGAATCGAAGCCTTGGTTTTCTCCAGGTGTTCTTGAGAACCTTGTCCACTGGAGCTCCTTGTTTCGGCACTCTGGGTCTTAATTCTCTGTGCAGCCGGAGGTGTTGGGGTTTCTCCCTGCAATACTTTGGGAAGACAATTTCTTCGATGTTTTTGAAAGTTATAAAACTCAACCATTTTATCTGGAACCAGAGCTTGAACTCGACTCAAGACCTCCTGATAAGACCTAGCTCCTCGAAATATTTTGTCCTGAGGAGAATCTTCATGTTCATATATTTTCAAATATCAGAGGGCCATGTGATTAGCTACGATCTTTTGCGAATTGTCCTTCTTGAATTCGATATTGACCAGCTTGATTTCTTCCAAAGTCGCGGCTTCTACTTTCGAATGTCCGAAATCCAACAGAGAAAACATACCGATTTGCACGAGAAAGGCGAGCCATAACTTTTTCTGTACTACTTTCGACTTCTTACTAATTCCCCCATGCACAGTTTGGTGTGCTACTTCGTGGCACACCAATCGATCTGGTAAAAATTCAGGCGGAGCATGTGGAGGAGTTGAACAACCAAAAACCCTAATATAGGAGAAATGCTCTTCAACGTACCAGTCTACTATGTTGCCCAAATTAGCCATTATTTTGTCAAAAATCCTGGGAGGCGAGCAACCATATATAGCGGTATGCATCGACACCACCACCCAGTTACAAATTTAGTAGAAAGAATCCTTTGCTTTATCTTCCCAAAATTTCGAATGATAAACATGATTGGGCTCGACACTAGCTGGAGTCCAGTTCCATCCCATCAGAGGAAAAGGTGTCATAAAACAGACGACGTCCATGATGTAAGCCGACATGAAAAACGGGGCAGATTGCCACTTGGTTTTCAGTGATTGATATTTTGTAATATCCCTAACCAAATTGTCTGACAACATCTTGGCCCAATCAAAAGAATACTCGTCTGCTACTATCTGCATAATAGGCACCCATGGTAACGAGAAATGGGTTGTGTTTTCCCTCCCGTAGAGTCTACACATCATAATTGTTACATACATCATGTGGGGCTCTAGTGAGGAAATTACATATACGCCATGGGAGTCGGCTCTGAGCTTCTCAGGGAGAGAGCACTAATCCTTAATTAAGTCGGGCAGGTTTCTTCCATATTGGGTGCATTCCTTCTTGTCAAAGTCCCTTAGGAAGTTGGCATTGTAAATGAAATTGGGTGTTCGAGACAATTTGTACATTACCTGTAGATGTTCTGGACGAAAAGATCCAACTGCGACCTTTTGTGAATTGAAGATGGTCATGGTTGGGATATCGACGTTTCCAGCGCCCAGGCAATCATATCGTTGTAAGGCAGGAGACTAGACCTCGTTGCTATCTTATGTAGCTTGGACTGGGAAACAGTTTTGTATTTGATAACCAGGGTCTTCGTCTCCTCATCACCTGAATCGTCTGGGCAGTCTACTAATTCATGTTGTAGAATATTGAATACCTGCGTCCAGGATTTAATGGTGTCTATGCTTCTCGGAGAAGAGTCGAAAAAGCCATCTGTTTTCTGGCTCGAACTCTCGCCAGTCCCTTTAAATATTTTTCATGGGGCCATGATAGTAGTAAACCCAACACTGTGTTACCTGTCACAGAAAATGCACAGACTTGTTATCTCGCTAAGCTTGATGTTCCGTGAAAATGCAAATAGATTTCAAACTTCAATATCTTTTTCACCTGAAGAGTATCAATTTACACATACCTTCACTGACAATGTATTTACTTTCCTTAATGGAAAATATTTATGCGGTGTTCTAAGATCTTATTCGAAATGATTGTCGTATATCGATTATTAATGCCATTAACGTTTGGTGGTTCGTGATCGGGAAAACCATAGATGAAATCTTTAATTTATCCGCGTTATGATTCAACGAAAGATTAATTACGAGATAATCATCATTAATGCATCAGTTAATCGCACTTATCGTTAAGTAAATTTCAGAATTTCGGATCTCGGGATATCGTATAACAATTCATGATATGACTTCTACAACGCGAAATCGCGATGTGATTAATTAATTCTAATCATGTTTAACTCTTTTAAATAATCGTGGTTAACCTCAAACATTTCGGGGTCTTAGATCTTGGGGCATTGATAGTCTCTCGAGGCAGGATCCCCGAAACGCGAAATCGCGATGTAATTAATTAATCATTAATTGTTTTTAATACTTAATTAACCCGGCTTAAAGTTTAAGACATTTCGGGAGTTCAGGCTTCGGGATATTAGTGATACAATAGATGGTTAAGACCCGATTTCCGAAATCACGAAACTAATATCGATTTTCTAATTGGACTTTAGTTTCTTTTTAAGTGTTTATTACTTCATTCGTTTGGTCAATTAACTTCATTTAAAAGTCCTACAGGGCATTTCCGGAAAGATACGTCATAGATTAAGGGGTATACGTGTGTGGTGACTTGGATCTTTGGAAGTGAGGCATGTTGAAACGCCTGAACTACAAAACTCTGAAACCCGAAATTCCGAAGTATTCTACAGAGATTTGACTCTTTAATGAGTAGGCGGTTCCATAACTTCTAAGAGATTAGGATCGTTTGATTCGATGGAAGATTTCATCAACAATGAGAATCAAGCGCGCGTTATTTTATTTTAAATGGAAACATAATTTATTTAAAGACTAAAGTTCAGAAATTTATATGTGTTCCAACATAGGCTCCATATAGGGATCACGTCTCCCTGCGAGACGCGGAATAACAGTAGACCAAGTGCATTTGTTGGGTAAATGGAGTCATTGTTGTATTTTTATGAAACACATTTGGGAAAATATCATACTGAGAAAAGGGATTTCAATCGAAACTTTGAAAACTTTCAAAACACATCAAATCATGACATTCAATTAGGCTATTCGAAATTCCTTTGTATTAAAACTGTATTCGGATTTGCTTAAGATAATCGAAACAACTTTAACTGATCTATCAGACTCTGTTCGATTTTGTTCGCATCAAGGCAAAATAATTTTAATGATTTAGCTAGGGAGTCCTGCATAGGCTTGTAATGTAAATCTTATCGAAAAGGGAACTAACTACCATAGTACATTATAATACATGTATAACAACCTTGCAGATATCATAGACATCGCTTCACTGTCAGCGAGCCTGTTCAGTACCCATGTGAATTTATCTAATTCCCTCATTGAATTTCCTTTCACCACTTCAATTAGTCATTTTCCATTTAAATGTTGAGATGAGGGCAATCATTTAATGAATTTCCTTTCATCATCTCTCTTTTTTGGACTAGATGGGGGCAATCATTTTATGAATTTCCTTTCACCATCTGTCTTATATTTGTAAAACATGAAGTGGGGGCAATCAATTTGTATGTAATATACCCGGGACGATATATGTTTATAATTTAGCAACAGAGGTTTGTTAACTCACTTTGATTACTCTAGGCTAATCCTCTTCCGACCTTCAAAACACCTTCGCTTACATGAAAGTTCTCACGCGGAGCTTTTATTTTCCAGGGATTTTCCTTGAGAGAAACTAATCGATTTAGAGCTGCTAGAAGGGCTAAAGTAGTCAAGATTAGCCTAGACATACCTTCTTTCAGTTAAATCGAGAGGGGCGTATAAATTTTCACCTAACATTATTTTGAAGACAAGTTTTTGGGTTTCAGAGTTAAGGTGAAGCCCGTTTTCTTTTATGAAGACCATGGAAAGGTATTTAGAATCACAGGACAATACAATTCGAGGATAGGTGGGAAAAAACACAATGAGGATTCAGATGTTTTGTTGCAAACATGTTCCTTCCCATGCAAGCTTGTTTATCGATTCTGGAACTTTTCTTTAGGGTCTTTTTATTGCTTATTTTCTTATTAAGAATTTTATTTCATTTTTTATTTTAGTTTTATTTTATTTAGAGGAAACTCTCGAGAATTAAACCATAATTTTATATTACTCTGGTTGTGGATTAGATGAAAATATCTATATAGATGGGACTTCTTTCATACTCAGTGATAACCCCTTGAAAATTTAGCTTGGGTCAGTAGGGTAGAAGCTCATACCTTTGGTTTTTTTTATATTTTCAATCAAGTAAACCCTCTATTTGTCACCTATTTCGAGAGACAACCCATGTTCTGAAAAGTGAGTGTTGATTTCTGACACATCCTATCTCTCGACTATCAGCAAGTATCCTGCCTGAAAATAAACGTGAGAAATGTCACGAACTTCTGCAGACCATAACTCTATGCGTTGCCTATTTTTATATTTTTGTTTATACGAAATCAACAAACCTGGTTTTATTTACAGTGAAAGCAAACACTTACTGAAGAAACGAAGAATTGCAAACAAAATATGAAAATCAAACTTGTATGTACAATGAGAATTTGGAATCTGATCACTGCATGAAGTGTTTCAGGAAGCGCCCGTTGATAGGGGCGTTAAGGATTTTCCCGTCGAGGTTTTCTAATAGAAATGAATTATTTCCCTCTGAATCAATGATCTTGAAAGGTCCGGACCAAATGTGATCAAACTTGTCATGTTTTCCAGCGTCTTCCTTTCTAGCATCCCATTTCAACACTAGGTCACTAGGGAGGAACTCTCTATCTTTAGCTTTTTTATCGAGCAGGGATTTCATGTTGTCTTGATATTTCTGAAGTTTTTCGTCCACTTCAGCCCTATTTTGTTGTACTTCAATCAACTAGTTTATCCTTCTGGTAACATCGTTAGGTTCCTCCTTCGATTCTTGCCAGAGTTTCATTACGGACAGAGCAAAATTTATAGGGAGGACCACATCAGTACCATACACCATTTGGAAAGGGGATATTCCGATTGATTTCTTAGTACCAATTCTATTTTCCCACAAAGCGTATTTCAAATGAACATGCCAGGCTTTCTTATTTTCAGTCAACACTTTTTTAATTATGGTGGTTAGACTCTTATTCGACGATTCAGCTAGTCCATTCCTCTGAGGATAGTAGGTCGTGGAATGTCCTAGCACAATATTGTACTTTTGACAAAAACTTACCATAGCCATCGATTTGAAAGCTTGGGAATTATTAGTAACTATCTTCCGAGGACAGTCGAATCTCGATAATATGTTTTCTTCTAAGAAACTGATCACCACTGCATCTGTAGCATTCCGTGTTGGAATGGCCTCTACCCATTTAATGAAGTAGTCAGTAGCGGTCAAAATCCACTTATGTTGTGCACTTGAATGTGGATGGATTTCTCCAATGAAATCGAGACCCCATTGTTGAAACAGAGCTTCTGTTTTGACTGGAATCAAGGGTAGCATGGGAATATTTTGTTTTCCTGAGAATAGTTGACAGGGGTTACATGATTTGACTTTAGTATTCATGTCTGTAAATAAATTCGGCCAATAATATCCAGCTCTTAGGATTTTATAGGCCGTAGCTCTCCAGGCGTGATGCCCTCCACACACTCCCTCGTGAAACTCGTTTATAACATTCTATGTTTCAACTTCTATTAGACATCTTAGAAAAAAAACCAGGGGGTCCTTCCAATACAATTGATTGTCAATAATATAGTATTTTACCGCGTGTAGTTTTAGCGTCCTCGCCTTGGAAGGAGTCATATCACTAGGGCACTAAAGAGTCAAGAGATAAGAAACTATGTCGCTATACCAAGCCGAGGAAGAGAATTTTTCTTGAATATGAGTTTCAGGAGTCTCCACATCAACCTCTTCTATATTTGGAAGTTCTTCGTAAGCTTGTAGATGATTTATCCCAAGTGCGCTGAAATTTGATTCGGCTAATAGCTTAACCAGACCTTGACCTTGACGAGTTTGGTCGATTTTACCTCAAGGTCAAATTCCTGAATTTTGGCTAACCATCGGCCCCTTTTTCCATCACTGCCAGGCTGAACCAATATGTCCTCGACAACGCTGGTTGGTACATAGGCAATTACTTTAGAGTGCAGTACGTAAGTCTTGAAAGCTTTGAGGGCGTTCACCATCGCATATGCTTGTTTTTCCAATATATCATATTTCAGTTCAACATCTCTGAGACTTTTACTGAAAAAAGCTATTGGTTGTTTGAAGCCTTCATTGTTCTTCTGTAAGAGCACAGCCGCGATAGTATGTTCGGATGCAAATGAGAAAATCAGGAACTCTTTCATATAGTCTGGGCTAGCCAGCACCGGTGCTTCACCTATAACTTTCTTGATGCGTTCGAAGGATGTTTTGGCTTCGGTTGTCCATTTGACCTAGTTTTATTTCTTGAGCATATCTGTAATCAGTTTAAATATTTTAGCGAAGTTCGGAATAAATCTTCTCAAAAAATTTATATTTCCTAAAAAAGACTGTATTTCCTTTCTGTTCCTAGGAATATTGATAGTATCTATAGCTTCAACCCTCTTCGGGTCGATTTTGATTCCATCTCTAGATACTATATGGCCCAAGAGTTTACCTTCCTACATTGCAAAATGGGATTTCTTGGGATTCAGAGACAAACCGAATTTTCGACATTTCTCGAACGTTTGTTTGAGGTGTACCAAGTGCTCTACATCAGATTTAGAGAAAACGGTTAAAGAATCAAGATAAATGACGACAAACTTATCTTGCTCGTCGACAAATGTGATTTTCATTGCTCATTGGAAAGTGGCTCCTGCGTTCATCAGACCGAATGACATTTTATCATACATGAAAGTACCCCATGGGGTGGTGAACGCGGTTTTTTCTTTATCGTCTTCGTGCACTGCAATTTGATTGTAACCTGAAAAGACATCAATCATAGACATTCTATTAGCTCCAGCCACTTTTCCAAAACATGATCCATTTTAGGTAGTGGATAATTATATTTAAGGGATGATCTGTTTAAGTTCCTGAAATCCACGCAAAGTATGATTTCACCGTTTTTCTTCCTGACTGGAACTAAATTGACTACCCACTCAGAATACCTAAGTGGAACAATGATCTTTGCATCCAGGATTTTCTTTACATCCCTTTCTATCACAGGCAACAGTATAGGATTTATTTGTTCGGGCTTCTGCCTGAAAGGTTTGACGCCCTGCTTTAAAGGGATTTTATGTTCGATTACAGTGGTATCATAAGTTCTAAATTCGTCATAAGACCAGGCGAATACATATTTGTATTGCTTGAGTAACATGTCATATTTGATTTTTATTTCAGGCGGAAGGTATTTAGATAACTTTTCCAGCTTATGAGTCTCCTTGGTGCCTATATTACAATCTTCATCCTCTTCAGGCTGAGGCTGCAAAGTAGACTCTAGAGGAATATCATCATGATCAAATAATCTTTCCAAAGGAATCAGACCTTTAGGGATATGATTGTTTTTCAGCACCAACATGTGGTGATTAGCAATCTTATCTTGGAAGTCTCGAGGATCTTCACCTTCCTGCATGATCCAAGTAGGGTCGTTCTGATTTTCCTGGTCAATGTGTGTTTCGAAAAATTCATCGACCATTTCTAGAAATTGCTTGATCTGCTCATTGTCTTCAAAGACCTACCAATGATGTACATTATTCGGTATTGAAGGCATGTGCCTCGTTTCTATGTGGTACTTTAACTTTMAAATAGTTGGAGGCGAAAAAGTGGCAACCACTTTCTATCAAAAAAAGTTTTCTATCATAAAAAGTTTTCTATTAAACGATGAGAACAAGTTTCTATCAGAAAAAGTTTTCTATTAAACGATGAGAACAAGTTTCTATCAAAAAAAGTTTTCTATTAAACGATGAGAAAAAAAATTCTATCAGATCCCAGGAGCAGTTTCTGTACGGCCCTAACCTTGGGTGTTTAGCTTGATATTGTTTCTTGATTTGTCTTACAATCAGCTCTGCATCACCGTAAACTATTAGATTTTCAATCTTTAATTTCCTGGTAGCTTCTAATCCTAATACCAGAGCTTCATATTTGCATACATTAGTTGTGTAATCAATATCCCACTACAATCGATATGAGAAAGGAATAATGAATTCGTCTCCGGGTGCGACGAACAACACCCCGACTCCTGCTCCTTCCCAGGACGAAGCACCATAAAAAAACATTTTCCAAACTCCTACACTATTTACATTTTTGTTTATTTTTTCTATTTTTTCTTTTGTGTTTTTTTTTTCTGTACAACTTTCTTCTATACATTCATCGAAACCATCATCAATTGATAATATACAGTTTCATAAATCCTGATCTGCGACATATACAAGGTAATTATTTTGGTTATGCGGGTCACTTACAGTATATGCCAACCTTGTCTCTATGTATAGACGAGTGAACTGTCCACCGAAAAAAAATCGGGATCGTAGCATAAGTCATATCCAATTGAAGCAATCCTCCAAGCTTGGCACCCCAAGACCTGGATAACAACATGCCATACTTCACAGGAACATTAGCAACGACTACATCCATGAGAATGTTTTTCACAGGAATCTGTGCAAGATTAACTACCAAATATTTAATCATACCAAGATATTTAACTTTCCTTGAATCGAAAGAATACAGATCTCGGTATGGTCTAGTAACTTCAAGACCCAGTTTTTCCATAATAACTTTTGGCATTAAGTTATGGGAGGCTCCAAAATCCAACATATAATTATGTAATAGGTGATCATGCACAGTCAGCGTAACATAGAAAGGAGCGACAGGATGTTTGACATTTTTGATATGCGGACCAAACATTATAGTAGGAATGTCATCTTCTAAATTAATGGTATCTGCATGACTTTCAGTATCTGAGAAATTTATCATCTTGGCAATTTGTTTTCTATACGTCGGATTTTTAGCCAGTTCAACCAGAGGTACCGGAATTTTGATTTTATTAATTTCATTTTCTAGATTGAAACTTCCAATCGTCTTTTCAACCTCTCTGGTTGGGATCTCTGTTTCTTTCTTTTCTAGCCTATTAGTCAATGTTGCTTTTGTTTCGGTAGTCTGTTTTAGCCGTTTGCGTTTTAACTGTTTTCGTTTTAGCAGCTAACAATTCAACTGTCTTTGTTTTGGCAGCTTATGTCTCAGCGGATGGTTGAGTTGCCTCATTCATTTTGTTTCTTGACAATATCTTTTTCAGTGGATGAGTTGTAAATTTTTTATTTCTAGGCCTTAAATTATACTTCTGTTGCAGTTCAACCATTATAGTGTCGGCGATTCCTTGATATTCAAAATCTCCCAAATTATTCATACTTACCTTGCTTCCAAACTGTGGTTCTTGGTCCAAAGATCTTTCGTAATCTTGTCTGGTCAGGTGAGAATCTTGATCATTATCACTAAGGTTATCTATATCTTCATCAAAACCCTCAAAGTGTTGTGTATCATCACTTTGCATAAAGTTTTTTGTTTTAAAAGGGGCTTTGATTTTCTGATCCTCATTTTTTACTAGCCTTTGTTGAGTCTGTGGATTTTGATTCCTTTTGAAGTCTCTCCTAGCAAAAGGATCAGGTTTATCCTGGTCTAATTCCATTTTGGAGATCTTGTTGGATAATTCTTTTATTATTTTAGCCATGTCGTCCATTTTATCTTCCGCAGACTTCCCAGATCCGGAGGGTCCTGCTTGTTCTCTAAATCGTCTGGTCTCTTTATTTCCCATTTTGATTTTAGCTTTTAACTTTCCCGATGCCATCATATTCGATTCGATTTCTATAACATCGTCCTGCATTCTTGTGAGGTCGACAGATCTCCTTTCCCTCAACAGTAGGGCAAAGTTTGGCTCAAAAGCCCCTGCGAAAGTCACTTTTGTCGCAGGTTGGGAAGGTTTAACCTCAGTTGGATTTTTATTAAATCTCTGAGCGAATTTGAGAACTGTTTCCAAACTTTTCTTTCTTAGAGCTCCGAAATCGGTTGAATAATAAAGGTGATCTTTCCTCTCACCCCATTTTCTCCGGAAGGCATTTTCTAACTCATCGTAAGTTCTTATGGAACCTACCGGTAGTCATCGGAACCACATTCTAACCTGTCCTTCGAAAGTTTGAACTAGGAGCTTTGAATAAACATCTCCATGTTCAAGGCCAAGGATATCAGTGAATTGGTCGAAAAAATTTATGTGTTCCATGAAGGTTAAGTCTCCTTCTCCAGTAAACTTTGGCAAGTTTTTCATGTAGTTTTCAGGTAAATCGTGAAGGGGAACCGGGAGGACTAAAGGAGCATACCTAGCAGCTACTTTGGCGAAAATTCTAGGAGGTGGGGGTGGTCCGTGACCACCTCCTCCTCCTTCCCCTCCAACACCAAATCCTCCTCCACCTCCACCACCTCCAACACCACCTCCGACAACACCTCCTCCGGCTGCAGCCATTGATAATCTAGGGGAGGAAACTCAGAGATTATAGAGAGGATTTTCAAAAACTTGTAGGGAACTTTTGACTACCTCGGGATGAATCGAAAGAGGTTCTGGAAACGAACTGTCAGGAGATAGAAAATCTGAAAAGGGGGGAAAAGGGAAATGAGGGCTAGGTTCTTCTGATTTTCAGGATATATAAATGGGAGAACCAACCGGAGTTGAATCAGAGTGTAAGATGTATTCTTCAAAGCTTCGAGGAGATGGAACCTTTATTTCAAGGACCGGCGAGATATCAATAAGAGCTGGTAACGAGACGGGTCTTTTACCTTTACTAGCAAAGGGGTTAGTCGAATCGATCTCGACTTTTATCTCGGGTAAAACTAACTCGATGTTTATGGTTTCAGTTTCGATTTTATCAGTTGATGTTTCTCTGAAACGGATGTGGGTGGAATCCTCTGGCGGAGTTAACTGTTCAAGTGGACCCTTAGCATTAGATTGTGTAGTTTTGGGTTGATAAATATTACTTGTGGATGCAACAGTTTGTTTGAGGTATCCCCTTGGTTTTAATAGTTTTTCAGGATTGGATACAGGCGTAATCTGCTGGTCGTCTGGGTTCTTCCTGGTATTCTTTCTACTGAATGCCAGTTTTTCTAAAGTGGAGTCGCCAAGTGAAAAATAAAAATTGGCCTTATAAATGTATTCAATCTTTTTTCACTATCAAAGAGAGAAACTTACCATGTCGTTCTCCCAGGGAAAAATAACTTTGTTTCTCCATCCCCGACAACGACACCAAAAAGATGTTGTTCCTGAGATTAAACTTAAGGCTCAAAGAATAATGTCAAGCATCATGAATTTAATGAATGTTTTAGAAGGTGCTTTTTCTTCCGTTGATTATACAAGAGTAAATCCTCAAATGAAATTAATAACAGAACAAGACAGAGGTCGTGTTTCATCGTCTGAGTCGATTAATAAAATCAAGAGATATGGGGGGAGATTTACAAAACTGCTGAACAAAATGAGGTATCAATGACAGATAAATCTTACCTTGCTCTACAGTAGAAGAAAATGTAAAATGCACCCTTGAAAGGACATAAGATACGATCCAAGTAGCTTGCAGATCTTGTACTTACTAATATCAAATACAGAGGAAAAACTGCTTGCTTATCAAATAACTGATAAAATGTGATTATAGTAGATGTTGTACTAAGTTGCAACCACTCACTTATCAAGGAGTAACATAAAGAAAACTAGAAGTATGAAATACAAAGGGGGCACATAACTCAAACTGCACAAAATTTGGAATCCCTGTCTGCACTTGTATTAATACTCACAATTGATGAGTTTTCTCAGTTACAATACGGCAAGAAGCAGCCTTTGTTTAATCTTTGAAATATGTATTTATACAAAATGTTCTCAACCCTAAGCGGTTGGAATTTTCCTTATTTTTAGAATAGTAAAAATTACAAAATGAGAATTTTGAAACGCTTCACTTGCATCTCCCCTGTCTCTTCGCCATAATGGCAGAGACGTTTTTTTTCCTTCACGTACTCTAGCTCAGAAAACTGCTGGTCTCTAATCATGACATGTGAATCATTTGTTCCTAGATGTGTTGGCTTTCCCTTGCTCGATGCAGTGAACGGATCTACCCACGAATTGCACCACTAGCCTGGAGGGCTTTTTGGTATCATTTGCCTCAAAGGTATAAAACTTCCTTTCTATACGAGGCAACTTATCTTCCACCCTCCTAGCTTCCAGAGATAGAGACTGCAGTCTTAAGCTAGGGTTGACTATCCATTTATTCATCACAGTAAGGTCAACTTGTTTCAATTGTAAAATTTCGACCCGGGCTTCTTCTATACTTGCTTTGAAATCGGATTGATATTTTTCCATATCAATCTATCCCAAGGCCTCAGAGATATTGTCTCTTCCCACGTACAATGACTATTTG
Source organism: Picea engelmannii (assembly GCA_009831015.1). Taxonomy (NCBI): domain Eukaryota; kingdom Viridiplantae; phylum Streptophyta; class Pinopsida; order Pinales; family Pinaceae; genus Picea; species Picea engelmannii. The sequence goes on along the minus strand of ML798910.1, from coordinate 55,978 downwards.
TCAAGAGCATAGAATGCTTCTTCACAGGCTCTTTTCACCTCCCTGGCCAATATTTTACTTTCAACTATATTAGCCTCCCAATTCTAAAGTATTATATCTCCTCGAGTTTGTTCTGAGAGAGACAATCTGGTGGCCCTTGCAACTTCCTCCTTTGTTGATGATAGGACAACCTACTAGAATGTCACTCTAGCTGCAGTGGCCTCCTTCTCTTTTGTGCAAATATTATCTAAAGAGTGTTCTGCCAATCAATAATAGTCTTGAATGCCTTCTATTTTAGTCAAAAGGCTTCGCTGGGTTGATCCCAGCTTCTCGTGTACCTCTAAAGCTTGGGTCTGAAAGGCTGATATATCCACTGCTACTTTTTCGGTCAGGCTTATTTTCACCTACAACTGTTTTACCAATTCCTTGCTTGCCTGTGAATTTCTCTACATCTCATCATGGCTGATCTTGAGCTGTTGAATTTCTTGTCGGTCGTGTGCTCTAATCCGCTCAAAGCCTTTGGTCATCTCGCTCCTAAATCCCTGTTCTACAGTCTTTATTTTGTCCTGCAACTGGCTCACCAGCATATCCTTCTGCTTCAACTTTTCCTTCAGGTTGCCCACCGAAAACTGGTTTGCAGTGGCAAAGGCTCCTAATGAATTTGCTACGTCCGTAGCGAAATCTGTTTCTTCTTGGGCCTGTCCATCATACAATACTCTATGCCTCTTGACAGACACACCCTCCCTTTGATGTATTTCTCTTTTTACTACAACCTTTCTCTTCCTGTTAAAGAAGATGTTGGAAGGGGGCATCTCTTCTACCGAAATAGGCATGAGATCCTCTGTGAATACCACTTCAGTGCTAGGGTTCTCTCTACTAGACTATATCGGCGTGATAGATTAAATGGGGTTGTCGATCTTGGTGGACGGTTGTTTCCTGGTTGTGTCAATGGTTGACTTGTTTGGTGTGAATGGTGTTTGTTCTTTCCCCTTTTTTATCGAGGCTTCAGCCTGAGCTTTAACCTAATCACCTGTTGGGTTTGTCAACGCAGTGTCCTCCACAAGAATCGAAACCTTGGTTTTCTCCAGGTGTTCTTGAGCACCTTGTCCACTGGAGATCCCTGTTTCAGCGCTCTGGGTCTCAATTCTCTGTGCAGCCGAAGGTGTTGGGGTTTCTCCCTGCAATACTTTGAGAAGGTCATTTCTTCGATGTTTCTGGAAGTTATAAAACTCAGCCATTTTATCTTGATCCAGAGCTTGAACTCGACTCAAGACCACCTAATAGGACGTAGCTCCTCATAATATTTTGTCTTGAGGAGAATCATCATGTTCATATCTTTTCAAATTGCAGAGGGCCATGTGATTACCTGCGATCTTTTGCGGATCGTGCTTCTTGAATTCGATATTGACCAGCTTGATTTCTTCCAGGGCCGCGACTTCTACTTTCGAATGTTGGAAATCCAGTAGAGAAAACATACCAATCTGCACAAGAAAGGCGGGCCATACCCTTTTATGTACTTCTTTCAGCTCCTTACTAATTCCCCCATGCATAGTTTGATGTGTTACTTCATGACACACCAATCGATCTGGAAAAAATTCAAGCAAAGCATGTGGAGGAACTGAACAACCAAAAACCTTAATATAGGAGAAATTCTCTTCAACGTACCAGTCTGCTATCTTGCCCAGATTAGCCATTATTTTGTCAAAAATCATGGGAGGTGGGCAACCATATATAACGGTATGCATCGACACCACCACCCAGTTACATATTTCTTAGAAAGAATCTTTCGCTTTATCTTCCCAAAGTTTGGGATGATAAACATGTATGGGCTCGGCACTAGCTATAGTCCAGTTCCATCCCATCAAAGGAAAAGGTGTCATAAAACAAACGACATCCATGATGTAAGCTGACATGAAAAATGGGGCAGGTTGCCCCTTGGTTTTCAATGATTGATATTCTGTAATCTCCCTAACCAAATTGTCTGACAACATCTTGGCCCAATTAAAAGAATACCCGTCTGCTACTGTCTGCATAATAGGCACCCATGGTAACGAGAAATGTGTTTTCCCTCCCGTAGAGTCTACACATCATCATTTCTACATACATAATGTGGGGCTCTAGTGAGGAAACTGCATATACGCCATGGGAGTCGGCTCTGAACTTCTCAGGGCAAGATCACCAATCCTTAATTAAGTCAAGCATGTTTCTTCCATATTGGATGCATTCCTTCTTGTCAAAGTCCCTTAGGAAGTCGGCATTGTAAATGAAATTGGGTGCTGGAGACAATTTGTACATTACCTGTAGATGTTCTGGCCGGAAAGATCTAACTGCGGCCTTTTTTGAATTGAAGATGGTCCTGGTCGGGATATCGACGTTTTCCAGCACCCAACCAATCATATCGTTGTAAGGTAGGATACTAGGCCTCGTTGCTATCTTATGTAGCTCGGATTGGGCAACAGTTTTGTATTTGATAGCCAGGGTGTCCGTCTCCTCGTCACCTAAATCGTCTAGGCAGTTGACCAATTCATGTTGTAGAATATTGAATACTTGTGTCCAGGATTTAATGGTGTCTATGCTTCTAGGCGAAGTGTTGGAAAAGCCATCTATTTTCTGGGTCGAACTCTCACCTGTCCCTTTAACTATTTTTTGTGGAGCCATGATAGTAGTAAACCCAACACTGTGTTACCTGTCACAGAAAATGCACAGACTTGTTATCTCGCTAAGCTTGTTGTTCTGTGAAAATGCAAATAGAGTTCAAACTTCAATATCTTTTTCACCTTAAGAGTATCAATTTACGCATACCTTCACTGACAATATATTTACTTTCCTTAATGGAAAAGATTTGTGCGGTGTTCCGAGATCTTATTCTAAATAATTGTCGTATATCGATTATTAATGCCATTAATGTCTGATGGTTCATGATCAGGAAAATCATAGATGAAATTTGAATTTATTCGCGTTATGATTCAACGAAAGATTAATTACGAGATAATCATCATTAATGCATCAGTTAATCACACTTATTGTTAAGTAAATTTTGGATCTCGGAATATCCTATAACAGTTCATGATACAACTTCCGAAACGTAAAATCGCGATGTGATTAATTAATTCTAATCATGTTTAACTCTTTTAAATAATCGTGATTAACCTCAAAAATTTTGGGGTTTCAGATCTCAGGGTATTGATAGTCTCTCGAGGCAGGATCCCCGAAACGCGGAATCACGATGCAATTAATTAATCGTTAATCGTTTTAATACTTAATTAGCATGGCTTAAAGTTAAAGACATTTCGGGAGTTCGGGCTTCGGGATATTAGTGATACAATAGATGGTGAAGACCCGATTTCCGATATCGCGAAACTAATATCGATTTTCTAATTGGTTTTTTTTTTTTTTAAGTATTTATTACTTCATTCGTTTGGTCGATTAACTTCATTTAAAAGTCCGACAGGTCATTTCCGGAAAGATACATCAGAGCTTAAGGGGTATACGTGTGTGGTGACTTGGATCTTTGGAAGTGAGGCATGTTGAAACGCCTGAACTACGAAACTCTGAAACGCGAAATTCTGAAGTATTCTATAGAGATTTGACTCTTTAATGAGTAGGCGGCTCCATAACTTCTAAGAGATTATGATCGTTTGATTCGATGGAAGATTTCATCAATGGTGAGAATCAAGCGCACGTTATTTTATTTTAAATGGAAACATAATTTATTTAAAGACTAAAGTTCAGAAATTTATATGTGTTCCAACAGGGTGAACCACAGATATCTTGTGTCTTTGGTTTTCTTTGTGCTTTGTTGTTTATGTTATGAATCTTCTCAGTGCCTCTGTTGTAAGAACCTACGCAAACAGATCCTTATAAAATAGGAAAAAATTTTTATTAAAGAAATGCTATCCTAACATTTTCAATATGTATAACCAACATATAACCATTCAGCTTAAATAAAATTTATGAACATATCATAATAAGCTTACGTAACCACCACATAACACTACATATTCCTAAAAATACATAAATAAAAATACCTCTGCCTGATGCTAAATCACCTATCTCTGTTTGTCCAAGATGAAGTTGAAACTGTGCTAAACTCTGCCCAAAACTGACTAACCATCCAGCCAGCTAGGAGCAGCCTATCCGGCTCCCTAGTTCCAGGATTCCTGGCCCCTGAGCCCAAAACTCCCAGCAACCTGGTGCCCCCTGCAACAGTACAACCAACCTCCAAAACCAAACTCCCAAAACCAAAAAATATGCCTAGACAGGAAATACAGTCCTCTCCTCCCAAAAATAATGTTTCCTCCCCAAATTTTCATAATCCCCTCCCGTAGCCTCTGCCTAGTTATATATCCCCCCTCATTCACCGACTCCTTCATCATTTAAGGCCACCCACCTTATCCCCCCATTTACTCCTTCTCCCCTGTCATACGTAAAGTCTTATAATAAATACATTAAAGTCCATTTACTACCTTATCCACTATCATACGTAAAGTCTTATCATAAATAAATTAAAGTTATTAAGCCTTGAATTCTTTATCCAAACCTTAAGTGTGTTAAGTACTCAATTAATTAATTAATCAAAATAAATAATTAATTAATTAATAAATTAATTTTATTAATAGTTAATCATTACTTAACTAATACACATTAAGACAGTTAATTACTTAATTAACTTTACTTGATAACCCTATGCAACTATTTAACTAGGGTTGTTACATACACCCACCCTTCAGGAAACTTCGTCCCGAAGTTAAGGTATTTTATGACACAAGGGAAAAGAGACATGGTTCAAACATTCATAACAAATAACCRTCATTATTAGTAAGTAAGCCAAGAAACTCATTCATACTAGTGTATATGTACAAGAAATGCATGTGTAGCTAGTACATACAAGTCTCGTGCATGTACTAATAATCAATAACTATCACCCTTATAGTAATTTATGTATGCATCCAATCTAATCAACGAGACTATTAATTTATAAAAGACAATAAACCAATCAAATGTTTGGGAAATCCTTTAATTACAATTATCTAGTTCAACAATTTTATTTAGACTACTGTGGTTTAGTTATGTAATTATGAATATTCATATATACACTTTTTTTTTTTCAGAAGGGAAAAACAATAAATTCCACCACAAGACAAGTCTCCATACTCTCTCAACTATTTCTACTCATCCTTCCTCCCTAACTTACTTCCATCTTCATTCCTATCCTTCCTTTGCTGGACTATCTTGGAGCGTCAACTATATTGACCTAACTCCAAATAGAACCCGTAAGCGGAAGTGTCACTATATTGACCAAGCTTCCCCAGCAGGCAACTGACACTCATCATCACACGTCTAGGGGAGCGTGAGCTAACACCGTCCTCCCATGACTTCAGGTTTCGAAGGATACACGGTGGGAAATGCCTCCACCCCTCCTAATCATATAGGGTCCACACCCTACAATGGAATATAAAGTGGCACTGTGTTGTTGGGAGTTTTGTCATCATTTATTCAGTTTTGGGCAGTCTCACCACCTGAAATCCTGCACTGATCCACATATCATAGCAATGCATCCAAACCAATATAATTTCACATACAAGGATTCATACCATATTGTTTCTCAACTAGTGGTCATGTCATCCACTTTCATCATTATTATCCCTTGGCTATTTCATAGCCCATAACCTACAGATTAGTCTGTAACACAATCTCATACATTTCTATGCATTATCATCAAGTAATTGCATACAACCATCATTTCAATTCGGTATCCGTTTTCAAGTTAGAAATAGATCTCATAATATCCCATAATTCAATTTTGATACCCATTCATAAAGTTATCATTTACCAAATAGATTGCATCATATCCAACATCATTCTAATAACATTTAAACCTTCATAGGATTCTCATTCACACAATATGTCGCATCATATACATCATCATCAATAACATTTAAACATTCATAAAATTTACATTCAC
>ML798910.1:28884-40496 GCA_009831015.1 Picea engelmannii | reverse complement strand
GGTGAAACTTCGCCTACTTCGCAAGTGTTGCCAAAAGGGCCGATAGTTAGGGTTTTGTTGGTGCGTTGAACCCTGGGTCTGCCCCTATGCCAACAATATCACAACATAGTTCCTGAAGAGACCATTGCACAAGCCATTGAAGAAGCCAGTCGTCCCCCCTTGTTACAGCTACAAAAATGATTCCCCCTCTTTTGCTAGTTTCAACACCTTGCACTGGAACATTGAGGCTAATTTTTGCATAGGAGTGTATGGCCTCCTTCAACGCATCTCCAAGACTCTCAGATTGCAATTCCGATTTTTTATTTTATTTTTGGACTTAGAGTTTCTATGGTTCCACAATTTTCTGCAGAATTTCAGTTTTAGGGTTTCTTCAACTCATTGAAGGTTTTTTCAAGCTTACCAGTGTTCTTCTGACTTTCAAGGCTTATTGTTGGCAGTCGTAATTCCAACGAAACCTAAGGTTGCTAGCCTAGCCTAGCCGTTAGGGTTTGTGGAAGAATCTGCAAACCACGAGGAACAAAACTTTGGTGGAAGATAAGCTTGATGGATCAAGCAACTTCAGTTCCTGGAAGTCAAGACTACAGATTACCTTGGAAGGGGATGATCTATTGAGTTTGATACACACGACTCTACCAGAAACAACTACCGATGAAGAGAAGGAATATGACGTCAAAGCAAGGAAGATAAGCATTTATTTAGTAAGAGATCATCTACTACCTTATATTGCTACTCTAAAGACAACTTATGAGATGTATGGTGCATTGAAGAATATGTTTGAGAGTAACAACACCCTCAAAGCTCTTACATTGAAGAATCGACTTCAAAATATCAAGATAACAAAAGCTGACACCGTTGCTACCTTCTTCATGAATATTTCAGAGATCAGAGATCAACTAGGTGCCATTGGAGAAACCATATTAGACAGAGAACTTGTCTTGACTACTCTCAATGCTCTTCCAAGACATTGGGAACCATTTCTTCAAAGTATCAGTGGTAGAGAAGATCTACCAGGATTTGATCATCTGTGGACAGAATGCACCCAGGAAGAAACCAAAGTTATAGCCAGAGGAGTGCAAGAATCCCATCATGATGACAATCATGCTCTTTCCTTTCATACAAAGAAAGGAAGAGGAAATAAAAGAAGTTTTGGCAAAGCATTTAAAGACAATAAAACTTTGTCAGCGTCAGGTCATGAACACATGAAAGACAATTCAAAGATTCAGTGTTTCAGATGTGACAAGGATGGACACATTGCGAGAAATTGTCCTACTAGGAAGAAAGGAAGACAACTTGCATCCACTGCTGATATTGATTAAAAGCCACATCAGAGAGATGAAGACATAAGAGATGAGGCATTCTTCTTCATATCTTAGCTTTCTCAGGAGGACCAAAAACAAGATTGAGCATGATTATAGACTAAGGTAAGTTTTGTACTACATTCATTATTTGATTTCATCATTACTCCGTGGTTGCTTGCATTTTGATAATGAAGAATATTATCCATGGTATGGGAGCCCTTGTGACTTGGATCATTATCCCTGGTACGAGAGTCCAAATTTTCTTGGTTGGTTATTATCCTATTACAAGAGGCCATTTTGGTTGTTATCCCTAGGGGAGGCCATCTTGGTTATTATCCCAGTATGGAAGGCCAACAAAGTACTGTAGAGGCAGTAGAGGACCTGAAAAGACATGGGATGTCTCCAGGATAACAACACAAGAAAATGATGATGTCACAACTTCCTCAAGAACAACTGTTTATCCTTCTAACTTCAGAGGGAATCAAACTATTTGAGAAGAAGGAAGAGACAATACCTTCTCCCCCTTCATTAGTTCAGAGGGAGATAGTTACTAATCCAGTTGATCCCATAGCTCCAGTTGATGTTCCCAAAGACATTGCAGTAGGCCATAAGAGGTCTGCTTGGGCTTGACAGACTCTGTAGGAGGTAGAGGGACATGCAACTCCTCGAGGTACATTCCAAGAGAGCAAGAGACCACAGAGATTTTTGAGCTATGTTTCAGCTATGAGCCACATCATCGATATTGAGCCTTCGTTTCATGGAGAAGCAACAGGTCAGCAGGTTTGGCAAGATGCCATGACAGAAGAGTATCAGTCCATCATGAAGAATGATGTGTGAGATATTGTTTCGAGACCGAAAGGGAAGTTTGTAGTGACTTCAAAGTGAATCTATAAGATCAAACATGCAGCTGATGGAAGTGTCGAGAAATACAAAGCGAGATTTGTGGCCAGAGGAATTTCTCAGGTGGAGGGAATAGATTATGAGGAGACATTTTCTCTTGTTGCTCGATACACTTCCATCCGTATGATTATTGCCCTAGCTGCATCCATGGGTTGGAGATTACATTAGATGGATGTAAAGACAACCTTTCTCAATGGTGAGATTGAGGAAGAAGTTTACATCGAGCAACCAAATGGATTCGTGATACATGAGCATAAATCTCATGTGTGTAGGTTGAAGAAAGCCCTGTATGGACTAAAGCAGACACCTCGTGCTTGGTATGAGAAGATGGATGGATTCCTGATGAGTTTTGGCTTCAACAAGAGTGTTGTTGATCCAAACCTATATTATCATATTCTTGGTGACGAGTGCTTGATTTTGGTCTTGTACGTTGATGATTTATTCCTCACCAGCTTAGAAAGTCTTATTGCTAAATGCAAGCATGCATTGACTTCTGAATTCGAGATGAAGGACTTGGGTATGATGCACCACTTCTTGGGACTAGAAGTATGGCAGAGGATTGATGAGATTTTCCTGAGTCAAGGAAACTATACAATGGAGATATTGAAGAAATTTGGTATGACAGACTGCAAGTCCATGCCTACACCGATGGTGATGGATCTGAAGAAAATGAACGAGGCTTCTAATGATTCAGGTGAGATCGATCCACATCTTTACCGACAATTGAGTGGATCATTGATGTATCTGGTTAACACCAAACCTAATATATGTTATGCATTGAATGTACTCAGTCAGTTTATGAGTCAGTCGAGACAGACTCACTGGATAACAATGAAGCATGTGTTGAGATATCTACAAGGCACAGTTGGATATGGCCTAAGATATGCCTCTGGTGTAGACATGAGATTGCAGGGATATGCCGATGCAAACTGGGCAGGGAGCACAGTGGAATGGAAGAGCACATCAGGTTGTTGTTTCACTTTGGGATCTGCCATGGTTTCTTGGTGCAGTAGGAAACAAACCTCCATGGCTTTGAGTACTGCAGAAACATAGTACATAGCATTATGTGTGGCAGTCCGTGAAGCAGTGTGGCTTCACAAACTCCTTGCAGATTTATTTGGTCACGAGATGGATTCCATCGTTATCCATTGCGATAACCATAGCTGTGTGAAGCTCTCAGAGAATCCCGTGTTTCACGATAAATCAAAACACATTGAGATCAAATACCATTATATAAAAGATATGGTGCAGAGGACAACAATACACGTGCAATACCTTTCTACACATGAGCAGGTTGCAGATGTCCACCAAACCGCTTGCTAGGACGAAGTTCAAATACTTTTGTGAGAGACTTGGCTTGGTGGAGAATGCCTCCCTAGCTGAGAGGGAGTGTTGTTGATTGCAACTTAATGAGACATCCTCCAGATCGTTCTCCTCTGGACTGAGTTGAGACATCTGTGTGAGGGAGCCCAAGTGTTGGGTGAGCCCAAGTGTTGGGTGTGCCCATGTGATGGGTGTGCGCCAGACTTTGGATTGAGTTGTTATGACGTGTGGTCTCTTGTCTACTCCTCTGGACTGAGTTGAGATGACTTGAGATGGTCTCCTGCCTTGTACTCCTCTGGACTGAGTTGAGTCGGCTTGAGATGGTCTCCTACCTTGTACTCCTATGGACTTAGTTGAGTTGGCTTGAGATGGTGCTCTAGATGGTACTCTTGTGGACACAATTGAGTGATCTGTTGAGTATGACGTCCCTGTGGTTGAGCACAGGTGGACATGTCCCTAGTGGTTGAGCACTAGTGGATGAGAGAGATCCTTGTTATATTGTCTGAGTGTAATATTTACTTGTAACCCTAATTATGTTGTAAAGGGTACAAGATGGCCCCACCATGTGAAAGATAATTATTATTGTGTAATGATTAATTATATTATTGAGTTAATGAGGTCGGCCCTATTGTGCCAATAGACACACCTTTTGCTGTGTCAGTTCTTATATAAGTAAGAGTGGATCCCCATTGTGGATCTCACTCACTCACTTGTCATCTCAGAATTTCAGCAAGCACTTGTACGATTGAAGTGCGCACCTCTCTTGGGCGCTAGTTTCTAGGTTTTGGTAAGCACCCTCTTGTGTACTAAGGTCTATGGTGTGGGGGATCTTCTCTTGAGAATATAGTAAAGGATTGTTGGGTTTTTCCCTTGTTTGAGAAGGGTTTTCCCAAGATACTTCTTGTGTTCTTGTGCATGGTTATTCTTCTTGTGATCTTGGTTATTGCAACACTTGTGTATGGTATTGTTGCATTGTTTGTGGTTCAAGTACATGCTAAATTGAAATAAACCACATGTGCATGAGCTAAGCATTAACATTCAACAAGAAACACAACACGTTAGAACTTAGAACTTCAATAGAGCAATTACATTTATTGTAATTCATGACCATTTAATATATTATGACCCTCTTACTAGTTGGAATTCCCATGTCTGAATGACTTGGTGTATGTCCATTACAATATCCGACTATGGATGAGGCAAATGGAGAGAACACCGAATGTAGATGCCATTTTCTTAGACAATATTGATGTATTGTCTAAGTGGAGGGTGGAGTCTGAGGTGCCTATCACGAAGGAGGCACCTGCATGGTTAGAAGAGGAACAACAACAAGAGGATCAAGAGGAGGAGGAGGAGCTTGAAGACATCATGGAGGGTGATGTGCTAGCATTAACACCACCTTCCACACAGATTGATGCACCTAGTTCTACACCTATTAGTCACTGTTAGACATTTGGTGTAGGGCCAAGGATTTTTAGTCTTAGGGGCATGCCTGACATACAACCCATGACCTTTTCCTATAAAAGGGGGAGAGGACATCGCTATTAGATAGCTAGCTGCTAGTTTTGTTTCTCTTGTCATTGTACATCCACCTCATGACGAAGAAATACATTTATATATGTGATGTCGTTTTGTATTGGTTCTCCACTTTTGAGTCCTTGATTAGACACCTATCAGGTTTTAGAATTCAATATTTACTTTGATGTATTGTTTTTTATTTGACATCCACTACATCATGCTTTCTCCATATTTACGTGCCAATGTGTTTATGTGATGTTGTTGTTGCTTTATATATTTAAAATTTTGAAAAAAATGAATATATTTTGTATTTTTTAATGTTTACCAATGTTTCAAAGAAGATGTTTTCTGAACCCTTGTCGATTTTTTGCCGATGCTATCAACACTGGTTATGCTATATTTTGCCACATTAAAAAAAAAAGAAATGCACTAAAACTATTATTACATGAGCCCATAGAATTCTAAAACCAATAGTCTTATGGGTAAGAGGTTGAATTGCAATCGGGAATAGTGTTTGATTTCATGTGTGGGATTAAGGTTAGATACTACTTGAAAGCACATGACCCCATTGCTATAACCTTAACGATGACAATATGGGATATTGACTTTAAGATCTTGTCTTCTTTATATGCAAGTGAATGGATTAACAACCCAAAACTTAAAGGCATTTAGCAAGAGTGAAAGTATGCAAACCACTAGCAAGTTTTCCCTAAATAATGGTAATGATTACCCTACATTTATATATAACCAATAATAATTATCCTACTAATCAATTACATTTGTATATAACCAATAATAATTATCCTTAATAATCAATAATGATTAACAATTAAATTATGATATATTTCACCAACTTAAAAATATTCAGAAACCAACTTACAAGTTAACACGACTTGGATGGCTGGTCCGCCTCATATGCCTTGCCCAAGTTCATAACTCATGAATTTTCTTACGGAAAATCATTCCTAAATTTTATGCATAAACGAACACGCTAGAGATACGGATGTAAGAATACATTTAAAAAATCCAATTAAGAATAATCGCACTCCTCTGGATATAATTTATAAGTTTTCCCCGTGGAAAGGAGGAAAACGGACTCCCAGTAGTTAAAAGCGGGGAACAGATTAGCAGAGAGGCGATTTATGCCGCGGAGAAGGCGAGCATTGCGAACAGAAAGCCATGCTTGCTTACTCTGCAAGAACCGGACTGAGGCCAGCCCTTGGCGCCTTCTCTCTCACTTGTCTGGTCGCATGCCACGGGACCAAAGGGCTTAAGCGCTTTAAATTCTTCACCACTGTCAGCAACACAGGTTCGATTCTTGCCCGCGACAAAGAGTTCCCTAGATGCTATTCCCTGCGCTGGGGAAATTACAGCGCCTGCCGTGCGAACTTGCGGGCCGGTCGTGTCAGATTCTCGTCTTCGTTCCCGGCCACGGACGAGGTCGACTGGACCGACTCGGCGGGAGAGAAAAAATTGGCCGTTGAAGTGAGCCGTGAGTCCGTAACGGGAGTCGAGCTTGAAGAACACACAAAATATATTCCTGTCAAGGCCTTCTTCTTGTCCACTAGGTCTTTCTTTCCGTTCTTTAATCACTACTATAAAGCCTCTGCAATAAGATACTTAAAATAGTCCCTATTTTATAAAAATGCCGTTTAAATTACAGCCGTTAGTCCGTTTCTACTCTAAAAATACGATTTTAAGCAATTTTGCGGGGAATGTTCTTTATCTTTTAGAAAATTTCCGTGGCTAAGCACTGCAGTTACTCTTATTAAGCCTCTGCTATAAGATACTGAAAATGTCGCTATCTTGGGAAAGAAGAACTACATGGATTAAATTACAGCCGTTAAGCTTTCGCAGTGAACATGCTTATTTAAGCAGTTCTGCTGTGAATGTTCTTTGTTTTTTGGAAAAGTTCTTAAATCCTACTTGTCATGTTATTGTAGTTAAGCACTGTTATTACTATTGTTAAGCCTCTGCGATAAGACGCTGAGAATGTCCCTATTTTGAATTTTTTTTTTTATATTGATTAAATTACAGGCGTTAAGTGTTTCTATGTAAGGATTGCTATGCTAAGCAGTTTCGCTGTCAATGCGCTTTGTTTTTTTGGAAAACTTCTTAAATTATACCGGTCAAATTGTTGTGGTTAAGCCCTTTTATTTCTGTTATTAAGCCTCTGCGATAAGACGCTAAGAATGTCCCTATTTTGTTTTTTTTTTGGTTATATTGATTACGTGATAAAAAAAATTATATTGCTCAAGTTACAGCCGTTAATTGTTTCTATGTAAAGATTGCTATGTTAAGCAGTTTTGCCGTTAATGTTCTTTGTTTTCTGGAAAATTTCTTAAATTATAGCTATCAAGTTGTTGTAGTTAAGCTCCTTTACTGTTATTAAGTCTATGCAATAAGATACTAAAGAGTCCCTGTTTTGGAAAAGAATGAAAAAATGCATTGATTAATTACAGCCGCTAATTGTCCCTCCCTTAAGATTGCCATTTTATGCCGTTTTTGCGAGAGTGCTCTTTTCCTTTTGCAAAATTTCTTAAATTCTTCCTGTCAAGTTATTGTAGATAAGCACTTTTATTAGTCACTAAGCCTCTGCGATAAGATACTCATACTGTTCTTATTTTGAAAACAATTAAAGAATTAAATAAAGAATTATATTGATTACATTAAAGCTCTTGAGCATTTTTTTCCAAGGAAAACCTAGTGAGGAACTCAAGAGATGCTTCCCACATTCATGTAGGGCATTCCTAGTAAACCAGTCGGCGTAGTCTGGCAGACTTAACCCAGGGGGGTTTGAACTGGGCGCCTGCTGCACGGAACTAGCTAAATGCCCAACAACATTGGCAACAACCAATTTAGCTAACCCCTTGAGCATTTATGTGTGAAGATCACTATTTTAGGCAATATTTTCTGTGAATGCTCTGTTTTCTGGAATGTGTCTTAAGCTCTACCTATCAAGCTACTGTAGATAAGCACTGAAAGTGCCTCTAGTTTGAAAAAAGAAAAAAAATGTTGATTAAAATACAGATACTGAGCGTTTCTCTGTGATGTTTACTGTATTAAGCAGTTTTGCTGCAAATGCTCTTTGGTTTTTGGAAAATTTCTTAGACTGTAGCTGTTAAAACTTATGATATTGTAGCTTAGCATTTTTTGCTATGATTTTTTTTTAGAATCTGTATACCGATATATACCTTTATTTGGCAATATTGCAGTGTGGATTTGAAGAGTTTGCAGGTTGAGCATTTTTTTGACATTGTGCCCCACGCTACACGGAATGCAAACTATGCCATACTCAAATACAGCAACACTTTACAGCACCATAAATCTAATGTAGCTGTAAACGTAAGTGTTCTAGTTTCTTAATCTTCTTTGTTCAATTTTTTTTAATTTAAGAGGGGTAGAAAATTATATTTTTTAATTAAGGTGGTAGAAAAACTGCAGTGCTTGTGGATTCTCAAAAGTGTGCAAGAATGCTTCAACAGATATCTGTACAGGCAGACTTTTCTGTTCTATATTATCTGCTAATATTCTAGACACGTTGTAAAAAAGGAATTTTTGGCCATCGATTCACGTAAAAGCTGGCAAGTCTAGTAAGATATTATGTGAGATTCCATTGCAGGTCTAGTCAGATATCAAATTAGATATCCATGGAATCGATGCATGTTTTAATGAGACTTGGCTAATGGCAAATTTAAATCTTTGAAATTCGCCCAAAAAACAATTGATTGCTAAAGAATTATGAGATTATACTGATATCTATTTATAATACCTCAAATAAAGCAATTTAGAGAAATCAGAATTTGAGTACACACTATCATGGTGTTGTTTTTCTTTTTTTAATATTTTTTAATAAAACTGTATCAGGGTAATTACATTATATAAAACACAATGTTACTAAAATGCCCCAGCTATACATGTTACTAGACCTCTTTACATTCGATGTATTTCTGCTAGTTAATGTACTTTAAATCTTTTTGCTTTACTGCGTGTAGCAGAACACAAATAAACCTAAACTTAAGAGTCAAGCCAAAACAGGGTCTACGGATCAATGGAAAATGGAGAGACTATCCTATTAATTACATCTAGGATTCCTTGATCATTCTGCGGAACTGGAGGAAGGCAGGGCTGGGTGCAGTAGTGTTCTTTTGTGTTTTCCTTATCTGTATTTGCCTGAACTTTGAGGCACGGAGCATCTCTATTACCCGTCTGGACTTGCAAGAAAGTCTTTCGAATAGTCCATCTTTGTTCAAACTTTTGTCAATCTCTTTCTCCACGTCTGCTGAACCTTCTCTGTTTTCAGCTTCTTCACCCTTGAATGTTGCAAGACTTATCAAGAAGACAATTCAGTTTTCACCCGATTTAATTGTCTTGGAAACATTTGATGCCTGCGATTTGAGAGTCAGATCTGGTTTCTGAAGTCTCAGACAATCTCATTGAAGTGATCTCTTGAAACGCAGGAAGAGTGATGCATTGAAAGAGTAGTGAAAATGAATAAAGGAAAAACAGAAAAAACAAATATATGAGAAAAGTAGAGGGAATCTTTACTTAAAGTTAAAAGTACCAATTGTCCAAAGTGGCAATTTCTACAATCTTTTGCATTTCTTGTTACTTCTCAATTAGCCAGCTAGCTTGACTGCTTTCTCTTTAGGGTGGTAGGCTGGCAGCTGGTATGCATGCATTCCAAGGAGTTGAAGTATCCCTTTCACCAGATTGTGTGATTTACTGTTATTTCCAAAGTAGTGTGCAAATGCCCTGACGATCAAAATAGAATCCTCTACACTATGTAAGTTGGTTATGTCTTAATTCAAAGTCAGCTCTAGTCACTTTTTGAGGGCATGCTTCCAGTCAATTGTTGGCATTTGTGCCAAGGACCCATTTGTAGATGAACTTATTAGGTTTAGTGATTGGACATTAGGATCGATAGTAAATGTGACTCCACACAACACACATGGATAAGTAATAGGCAAGAAATTCAATAAATTTAAATGTGTGCATTTCATTACAGTGGGTGCAAGACTCATTATATGGTGAAATAACGAAAGGAACATGTCGTTCTAGTGACTCACAAATATATAGTAATAATAATAAAATAACAATAATAATAATGGCATCAAGTCAAGATTATACACTAATATCCCCTCTTAAGCTTGAATTGAGCGCAAGGAAGGGACATTGTTACTATCCCCCCTTAATGACAACTTTCTTTATCCTAAGAAGAATATGAAATTTGGAAAATTTGGCCTTTGTCAGTGATTTTGTGGAAGATGTCTGGAATCTGGTCTTGTGTGTGACAATATTCCAGATAAATGTCACTAAATCTTGGATCAACTGCTGAATATAACAATAGACAATATCAACAACATCCTGACTACGATGATGTGCATACAAGCTGTTAATGGAGAGTCCATCTTCATAACTTTAATCTCCAAAACAATTTCACATGAACCTCTTCAAAATTGCAAAGCAAACATGAGTTTAAATGAAGGATATTGCTTCACAATTGTAGTCTCCAAAACATTTTTAGTTAGCTAGATACTTAAATCCTTATCTTTATTTGCTATTGATAACGCTGATACAGGAGTTGTGTTAGCACTCCCATTTTGTTACTTACATTGGATGTACTCTTTTAGTCCCATTGACCTACTTTTTGTGGTTGTTCGTTGGGCATTAAAAAAATGATCTAATCTTATCTTAGCTTCAAACAACCTCTTTGGAATCAATGAAGCAAACGCACGTTTAAGTGAGCATATGCACAAATGATCAGAGGGGTGCTAATTCTAAATTCCCAGAACGTTGTCATTGGTCAAAGAACAATGTTCAAGAATGACAAAGATGACAAAAGCATGCTGAAGCTAAAAGTGATTCTATGAAATTGCTATTAGGAGTCAGGACAGGAGTGTTGAGGATCAATCACAATGCTGCAAACAAGCAACAAAAGAGTTAACCATGCATTAATGAGTTCAAATACTCAACAAGTGCTCCAAACATGACATGTGACAAGATGGTATTCCCATCATAAAGCGTGCACATGTATAAAGAAGCAACAAGGTACGTTGCCATTGAATTTATTAGGAAGAGACTATTACAACAGCAAGTCAATCATTATAGATAACGATAAGCACTGTATAGTTGTACATTGAACATAACTTGTCGATAAGATGTCTTCAAACAAAATGTCAAATTTTGCCATGTGGTAGAACCAATCATCAATCCATCCATAGTATGCCCTAGTATTGGGTACTGATCCAAAATTTTGATAACTGCGCATCTTAATTGCAGACTTGTAAAAATTGTGGCAATGAGAGTTTTGATACTCAAGAGTGATGATGTCTTTGATCACTATGATTAGGGTGTTGATATGGCTTAGTTATATTCGATGAAGTATTTGGTTCTCACTTGTTAACAGGGGCAAGATCTGGTTTTTGTTGATTTAGAGGATGCATGTTATGGTTTCTATGGATCCATAGTTGGAGGGGATGGTGTAGGTTTTGGTTTTGGTTGATTTGAAGGTGCAGGATTGGGGTCTTGTGGATCCATAGTAGTAGAAGGAACAGAGAGACTTGCAATAGT
>ML798910.1:5964-19142 GCA_009831015.1 Picea engelmannii | reverse complement strand
GCACCATCCTAGGGCGCATCTTCTTCATTTGGACTTGTGTTTAAGCTTGGTTCAAGCTGCTATTGTATCGGGTTCATCTGTTTATTGTGCTTGTTGTATTCCACCTTCTTTTCTCCATATATATACACTCATATTCCAAACTGGTTTTCCCCGGGGGTTTTTAATCCAGAGTCATGTTGACCAAATATACATGTGTTCATTTTCATGTATGCTAGTGTTTAGAACATCATTATTTCAGCTCTAAAAGATCTCTAGGTGTGTTACATAGCTTATGGTATGCATGTGCTAACATCTTGTGACAAAAACTACATGCTAGAGCACCTAAATGGTCTATGTAACCGTAACGAAACAACAAATATTGCATCATATATTCTGTCTAAACATTAATTGAATGAAACACACATGTGAAAATCACCAAGCATGTTAAAACATTAACTCAAATGCATCTAGAAACCCCCAGAGTATCAGATCAGACAATGGACTTGTCAGTTTAGCAGTGTTTCCTAGACTAGCTGAGTTAGGAACATTACAAGGACAAGGTTTGTGGATTATTAAGGCAATATCTATTTGTCAAAATATATGAACAAATCAGTGAATTAGTTGATGAAATTTTATACTTGGTTGCTGGAAAAGCTTTTTAGATAATCTCCTCATATTCTAGCAGCAGTATTTTGTTTGAAATCTGGTTACATTATGCTACAACACTGTATATAACCGGAGGCCTGCAAGGTTACCTACCAACTGTTTGACAAAATGTTTCTCACACTATAAAAAGTGATAAATTTACAGAATATAAGTAGACCTTTGAATGCATGATTTTGCAACACTTGCTGTACCTTGCAGCTTGTTCTTGGAGTTTTCTTAGCCTTGACTCACTGTTATTTCCTTCTTACAAAAGCCGGAAGTTTCAGAATCAGGGTGTCCTTTCTTACAACTTGACCTTGAGATCAGAAGTTCTATTCACATTATCTGAAGATTTCCATTTCTGAATTGTAAAGGGGCAGGTCTGGCATCGCCGTATCATATGAATTGAAGAAATCATGCCCTTGGTATGAATTCAAAGTTTGTTTGAGTGAGATAATCATCAAGTTCAAGCTCTGTTTTAATGGTTTATACTTAACCGAAAATCTACGACTTACATAATGATCTAAAGGTACACATAAAGGCTTTATAATATCAACCTTTTATTCCCTGTGTATTCTCCTGCAGCTGGGATATTACTTAAGTATGCTTCTTAATGCATTAAATCTCTGTGTTATAAAGGCAAGACTAGAAGTGAGCAGTTAATTGTGTGTATTCACAAATATGAAATTAGCCTGATATATGGTTGATATAAATGAGCTAACAATGTATTTATCTTTCACATGATATTCAACTCCTTGAGAAAGGATTTTTTGCCTGTTGAAAACATAGTATCACACACACACACACACACACTAACAACTTAGCAACCTATACTGGGTTGAGTACTCTTGGTTCGTTCTACAACAATCATCTTATAGGGAAGCCCCCCTTAGGTGATTTAAGTTCATCCGAGAAGTGTGGGAAGCGGCAGCCTAAAATATTAGAGATTGATTTCTAGAGTAATTGTATTCTACCACTAAATAAAATATAACAGACTGAGTGACTGAAAAGGTGTAACAAAATCATGTGAGATTAGTGAAACCCCTTGACAAATGCTGTTGAAATTCAGAAACCCTGCCCTGCCCTCTGCAGATTAGTAGATTATAGTTTTTGCATGTTTCATAGACTGTAGAGGCCATTTAGAGTTTCACTGATTATGTATTTTGTTGCTGATATGCAATGCACTCGGTGCCATTTTGATATAGCACACAACATCAAATCAACGTTCTTACACAAGGCGCCAAGCAGGGAGAGCTCGTGGATTAATATGCACAATGCGTCGAAAGCATTTGGGGGCGTTGGTGTATATAAATACCATAAAATACTTCCACCCAAGCAGTGTGGGATTTATATCCAAAAAACACCAGGCACTGCGAGGAGAGCCCACGATGTCAAAATGGAAGGAGTTGACAAGTGTCGAGGAATGGCTATGTGCCTGCAAAAACGACAAATATGCAATTAGGTCCAAATGCCCAAATTACAATAGGAAGTCGCCATTGGTGCCAAATATTAAGTGTGGAAGTTTCAAAGCACTTCAAAGTGTCAACATGAAAGACAAGTGCTCATAAAAGTTTTCAAATTTTACAGGTTCAATTAACATGTTTATTATGAAGTTTGAACTCAGTTTATTGTTAAGTAGAAATTCAATAAAGTTCAACATCTACCAAGTGAGACTCAGTCATCGTTAGATTGAGTAAATTGATGGTTGGCATTCTTTGACTATTCAACAGGTTTTCTGTCTCTTCCACAATGAATCACTGCCATTCTTTCCTTCGATCCAACGGTTCTAAGCCAATCTGGAAAAATTCGGTTGTTTACCCTTGACTTAGTTATGAAGAGAGCTGGAAACTGAATGCAGCGCTTGAGTTCTTTCCTCTTTAGCGATTCAAAAGGAACCAAGCTCCAAAACTGGAATTAAAACTTTTCATAAACATCACTTCCTTCAAAACGCAGATCTATCACTAGCGCAGAGGCTCTCGTCGATCTTCAATAACAACTAGAATCTAGTGGTTTGAAGCAGATTTCAATGGATAATTTGTAATCTTTACTTTCAGAAATACAATGAGTGGACTCATTTAACACCGAGGGTTTCTATTACATCATTACTTCTCTCACACAGGAACAAAGTATCAGCTTGAAATCCCTGCGAAGAAAAGCTTTGTAATCAAGCCTTTGTTTTCTTAAAGGGTCATAAGCACTTTAGTCTATATTTGGGAAAAAGTAAAGAGCATCAGGTCTGATGGCAAGTGTTCATTGTCCAAGCTGTTGAAAATGCCATTGAGAGGCTGTTTTTTCCCCATCTCAAGCGCAGATGTCAAGGAGATTTTGCCTCTATTTTGGATCATTTACAGTTTTAAATTGCAGGCAGAAAGTCAGTTTGGAAAGTTTGAAACAGAGTTTTTGCAGCGAGTTTTCACTGCAAAATCTGTCTACGCTGTGAAATTGCTAAAGATGGAGATTTCGCAGCAAGTCTCCTGGTCGCTGCGAAATCACACAGTCAGAGCCTTTTCAACTGCTAGCCGGAGTGGAAGTGCCATATCATCATGAGGACTGTTATCCCCTATCCCAGGGATAACTAAGGAGATTATGTCTCGAGGCCCACAACTCCTAGACATGGAGTACCGAGAGCTATATGTCTTGAGCTTGGCCCCAGAGGGCCCATGTGACTTGAGCTTGGCCCCGGAGGGCCCATCTTTTTTTCAGTGCATCCTATCTATCAACAACAATAACATCCATCCCATCGGCCTGATCCTGAAGTAGTAGTGGGTCTTGCTCCATGAGGTAATGAGTCCGGGTATCATGGTATGTGTCACTCTAATTTTCGAGGCATTTGAATATGTGCATTGAACTCTCTTTTGTTTCATAATGTTTGCTTGGAAATTATGCTCTTTAACTTTTTCATACCTGGGGGGGTGACAGAGTGCCCTAGTAAGTTGGTTCCCTTAGGGATGAGTTGCCACTAGGTGGGTCTATGAAAGGTCATCGTCCATTCCTCCATACTTACCACTTTTCATCATTGTCCCTCTCATCTTCCCCTACCTTGGTTCATGCATTGGGTTTGCCAAGCTAGTAAGGGTTGTACCTTGCCTTGTGGGAAGAAGTAGCTAGTAAAAGTTAAAATCCAAAATGAAACCTTGAGATGCTTCGCCCAGGGATTCTCGAGAAAGCAATAAATGGCTTCTCAGCAAGAAAAGGAGACCCGTAAAATAAAATAAAACTCAAGATCTAGTTGGTGGATAGGAGGTCTCATCATGAGCCGACCTATTAGGTCCATGGGCATGTAGCGGTATGACACTACCATCCATCTGGTCACCAAACCAGGGTAGTGGCTCTTGGTGGCATAACCAAGAGAATGGGGGTCTCATCATGAGCCAACCTTCTCATTTCCGTGAAGTGCTTGTGGGTAACGCTGTCATCGCTAGTCACCACGCCATGACAGTGTCCTCCAACTATTCTCTTGAAAAGAAAAAGCAATAAGACAAAGAATAAAAGGCATTGAATGGGCTAGGAAACAATGACATCCATGACAAGGTGCAGCTCGCCCTCTACAGAGACACCCACAAGTAAGACCTACATTTCCCTGTTATCACTGCACCCGTTGCCTAAACATTCCCTACACCATTTCATACACCTACATGACCTAGATTGGTCTTCACTTGGGAAACACCCCAAACTTGAGGAGGATTAGCCCAACAGGACATCCTGAGACCCTCTCCAAACCTGCCTTGTTAAATTGCATAACGTCTTTGAGCATTTGTCTGGGTAAAGGGGGCTTTGATGCACATGTTTGGGTAATTTGATTATTAGATGTGATTGACATTGCTATGATCCCTGTGACTTATGAGCCCATGGAGGGCGTACTTGTTGTTGCAGGACCATGCTCGGTGGACAGGTACATATGGGGAGATGATTAGCTTGGACCTCCATGGCTCTAAAAGCCCACCTGATGGATGCTGTGACCCCAACCAGGGGCAGAGAAACACTAGAGGCTTGCACGAGAGAAAAAGAAGGATGTTCCACCAAAGACACTTTGACAGGCATGGACTTAGGAGGATCTTGCTCTCCCCCCTGAACGTTGGCCTTGGGAGGCCCATGACGTCACCCTTGTGACCCTAGACGTCACCCAACGTCGGATGGACATGATGGAGGCAGTTGTGTGCCAAATGGCATGTGTGGCATCATTTAGAGGCCTTGGAAGGCCTAACGTTTTGCTCATGGAGCTTGACGTCCCACCTATGAGGCCCAACGTCACCCTAGGAGGGCATGATGTCACCTCTACTGCACATTTTAGGGTTTAATTCTTTAAATTTATGTAAAAACTGGATTTTTGATGTAATTTGGCCACGTCGGCCTTTTCTGACCTAAATTGTAATTAAAGGTTATTATCATTGTATAAATAAGAGACAAATCTCTTGTATTTTTGATCATCTTTCACTCACACWAGTGTGAGGTCTGAAATTCGGCCCTCTTTAAGGGTACTTGGCTRAAATTAAGTGGTGCRCAAATTCTTGGAGAGGCTATTTTTGGTGTGTTTTGGCATTTTCATGGTGGAAAGTCTTCACCTAGGGTTTTGTAGCTAGATTATTCTTGATGAAGTAAGTAAATCTGCAATTCTTCATTTATTTTTGAATGGTTATGKWAAATTTGCTTGTTCATTTCTAAGATTATGAAATTGCTAGTTTGAAACCCTAGGGGAGAAGCACATGTTATTGTCCTTTTCCTTATAATTTTCCTCCTACTTGATTTTGCTAGAAAGYATCTCTTTTGAAGAATACACTAGAGCCCTACCTTTGTAGCACTCTAGTAGCATTGCTTCATTAGCTTCATATATTTTATTTCAAGTTTGATCTAAKGAAGAAGGAAATCSCTAGGGCCTAGGGTGACCTACTTTCTAGCATTTTTTTCCTTCTAGKGTTTAGATATTGAGRCCTTAGGTTACTAACACCTCAATCATCTTACCCATCCTTTTAGTTCACCTATTATCATTTGTTGTTTTCCATTAAGAATTGCTGCTGCAAACTTTGACTCCATTACCCTAAAAGGCACTAGTTCACTCCTTGCAAGTGATTGATTGACCAAACAACTCTTAAACCACATTCCCTAAGACTTTTACTAACTTTTTCTAACTCTAGATTAGACTAACTCACTAACTAATTTGCTGCTGTTGCAAAAGATTGCTACAACCATCTATAACAGCAGCAAATTCATCCTAAAAGCAAGATTAAAAGCTGATTATATATTGCCATTTTGCTTCTGACAACTATTATCATTCTGCCAATTTTAGGCTATTATTTCTTGTCTTTCTTGAAGCATTCTTAAGGCATAATTGTGTAGCTGTTGCTAAATATACATTGCCGTTATAATATTTATATTGCTTCAGTTTTACATCAACTTGTTTATCTTTCAAGAATTCATGGTTTTATGAAGCACTGACATCATATGGTACTTGCAAACAATATTTCTTTTCTACTTGTTCTTGTTCTGGGCAGGTACACTTAAATTATATTTTTCTTCATATCATTAAAACCTTGGAACTTTTTATATGAGTGACCTCTGAGACGGGTGGGATTTTCTCATAACTTTTACCTTATCCTTCTCAAAACCCCAGGTCACTGGGGACGTCTCCCCTGGGGTACTACTCCTAAATAAAAAGAGGTGTCATATTAAGGTGACAGTGATACGACATCCTCCTTGTTACGCCAATTTAGTATCCACTTGCCTTTGGCTTTGGGCAAGTACAAATTGCACGATAACAAGGACTAGAAGGATTAACCTTTTTGCTATTGAAGCATGTAGTTTGAATATGATTTGCATGTGTTAATGAGGCCAAGAAACTGAACCCTAGAATTTAGGAAATAGTTGCACATGTCATTATTATTATAACTGTTTAACTATTTTGGGAAAGATTCGATAGGAGGGAACTCGAGAGACATAATGAAATGAAAATCTATATATTGCAAAACCAAAAAGGGGTCTAGGGTTCGAATTTTGCAGAATGAAAGACTGATTGTGCTTGTAGCTTTTCTTGAAGTTAATAGAATTATCAGTGCAGAAGTACAGACGTTTATGTTTAGGGATTCTTGTGCCAGTTTCTTTCAATGTGTGATTACTCATGTGTTTGTGCTTCTTTCATTTCAGTGTTTCATTTAATGTATTGTCTTCTAGTATTTGATTGAAAGTATATAGTTTGGAATTCATCCTATGTTTGGTGCTCTGAATTCATACAATCAAATGCTACACCCTCTCTTCTAAAATTATATTGGAATTCATCCTATGTTAGATGCTCCAATATAGTGGACTGTTAACTCTTATATCTGTTGTCATGCTGCAATAACCTAGAAGCTGAAAGGATACTGCCTACCCTGCCTCTGTTTCCTAGACTCTCCTATAACCAGTCACTGATAGGTTTTATGGTTTCAACATATGACTCCATGCCCAATGGTTTTCTTTTCCTAATCTTACCAAACATACCAAAAAACCTTGCCCTGTCTTAGTTTACAAATCTGGTCACTGTCTTTAGTGTATGAGCTATTGTTGAATTTATATTGCATATCAGATTTCAAGGAGGGAGCCCCCTCTGACTGAAAGGGCCAACTTTCAGTCTAAAGCTTGGTTTGAAAAAGTTACCTCTGTGACTTTCCACCACAGCCTTGGAAATTTATTGAGTGACGCCCACGACCTCATGTGAGTTGGCAAGTTTGAATATGGGAGGGCCTTCATCCAACTCTATTAGGTGTGCCAACCAAGACAATGAAAGAAAGACCCAGGTAGAGGGATAGGTCCCGAGGAAAACAATGAAAGTAAGAAACCCTTCAAGAGCAAGTGTGATAGTGGTATGAATTTGGGCTTACTTCATGGCTTATGGTGTCATTAAATTCATTTCTATGAGTGCCTTTGTAGGGGGAGCGCTTGCTGCTTGAGATACCCTTTCCTCGGTACTTTTTGCATTCCGAACCCCTTAATTGCCTTTTGATACCCATTCATTATTTTGCAAGTCCCCTTTACAGGTTTCGGGCTTTTATTCTTTCAATTTCTTATTGGGCTATGGTCTTGTTATAAGTGTGCATTCAGTGCATC
The DNA here is from genome assembly GCA_009831015.1 of Picea engelmannii. Lineage (NCBI taxonomy): Eukaryota > Viridiplantae > Streptophyta > Pinopsida > Pinales > Pinaceae > Picea > Picea engelmannii. Next base: position 11,441 of record ML798910.1, on the reverse strand, counting down.
AGGACAAGGAGCGATTACCATTAGAGGGGATAGAGCTCAAGTTGGCCTGTGGATTTTATAGGTGGCCTTTATCATTTTTACATAGCATACATATAGTAGCTGCATCAACCTTTGGGCCTTTAGCCCCTTCTCATGAGAGAATGAACCACGACCCATTACTTAAGTTTAGTACTCTGTGACAGGCTCCAAGATGGAAAGTGTTAAGTATGGTGGGGAATGGAACGTTACCCTTGCGAAGACCCCCATAGTACCCCTTTTCCTTGGGCAGTGACAACATGGGACTAGGGCACATAAGCTGACCACCAAGGTGAAACAAGGCAACAAACACAATTTTCCAAGCCAATGATCCATTATCCAACTTTGACCAATTATCCTCATCCACATGCCCAATAAATTATGTACAACACTTCGCATGAAAGAAGGACTACTAACATATCTCATGGTGATGCTGGCTTACAGTCTTCCATACACTAAGTTGTCTGGATGTGATGAGCTTGGTTGATCTGTAGCTGTAAGAGGCAATACGAGGGGGGCTGTTGGTTTTCCATCTGTGGACATGCTGATAATCATCATGGTTAGGATCATTGTCTCCATTGCAGGCCATGAGACATGATCTCCTCTGGTTACCCCTAGGCATGGGGGTTAACAGTACCTTGGAGCCAAATCATCCCTCTTAGAAGCTTGGCGTTATTCTTGTTGTTGGAGGTTTTATGACCCATTTTTCGACTTGGAGGGTCACTCCTGTTACCTGTTAAAATTTTGATATGCTTATTTAACCATAGACAATGTCACATTATTGTCACCCAACCATAGGCATTCACATATGCCACCCCCGAGCACAATAGCCTTTTCTTAGATAAAATGATTCCGGCAAGTACACACTAGAACCAACAGATAAACCCTAACCAGAAACACCACTGCTGCAACAACAACACAATACCAATAGAGCATACCTTCACCAAGAGAAGCGCACAAGAGAGAGATACCAGAAAGATTGAGCAAGGAGAGACTTTACCATTGTAACTGCTGCATCACCTTCCTCAGACTTGCACCCCCTTCTGTGTCATCACTGCAGCTGCTGCAACTACTGCTCCTTAAGCTCCAACTGAGTGAGTGTGTGTCAAATGAGCCAGGGCTTGCCTTTATTTATACTAGTTTGTCATGTGACTTTTCCAGGTGGAGCCGACTTCTCTTTCTGGGGCCTTCTAATTCTTTATTATTATTCTCCTTGGGCATACTTCTCTTTCTGGGGCCTTCTAATTCTTTATTATTATTCTCCTTGGGCCGACTTCTCTTTCTGGGGTTTTCACACATCTGTTTAATGGTTCTCTTACTCTTGGAGTATTCTATTCTAAGTACAAAGGTTACACTTGGAGGTTAATACCTCCTGCAACTACCAAAACATCAACTCTCCCTCTTAGCTAGCGAGGTTAACTAAGATGTTTTTCATGTAATGGTCTCAAACACATCCATCCATCTCACATGGTATGGGCAAGATTCACATGGTCTTGCAGAACAATCTACATGTAGCATCACCATAGCCACACATGCTATCTCATGATCAAACAGATCATGTCTCAAGTAGCATGGCCACACATGCCATCTCATGATCAAACAGATCATGTCACAAGTATCACCATCATAGCCACACAAGCTCTATCATAGTCACACACAGACTATCTGATGGTCATGTCACAGTCATGCATCTGGAGCCTCATCAACACATGTAGCATCTCTTTAGTAGGCACAACCTCATCGTCCTCTCGGACCTTATGTCATTATAGGGCTTTCATCTAGCTCACACAGAACTAGGCAACCATCCAACTCACACAGAATCTGTAATATGCAGATGAGCCAGTTTACACATAACTGCGCTACTACCCAATCCAAACGGAGTCTAGGCAATTGCAACTCGCTAGCTCACACAAAATCTGGCATCTAGTTCTCACATAGGATCATCCAACTCACTCACATGGAGTCTAGATAAACTATCACTCATGTACATAGGGTCATCCAGCTCACTAACATAGATTTTGGATCAATGACCACTCATGTACATAGGGTCATCTAGCTCACTAACACGGAGTTTGGATCAACGACCACTTATGTAGAACTAGGCAACTAGCCTAAAGCTAGCCCTTCTGGTTGGCACACTAGGCATCCACGAGGGTTAGGCGATGTAGTGCGCACACACTACCCATCTAGCCCAAGGCTAGGAAACACCTCCAACCACATAGGTTGGCCCTCCAACTTGAAAAGATGGGAAACTCGTCAGCCTCGAAGGCTCAACATTTGATGACCTTGTGTGAGGTCATGCTGACTGGTGCCACAGTCAGTAACGTGCCTGTAAATGACCACCCGTTGCTGCCACACTCTGCAAGCTACTATCCCAAGAATCGCATATGTGACTCATCACTCTCTTTTACGAGGGACGTCCTTCTGGACCACGCCAAGCTTGTCCCTGAAGTACTCAAACTTCACCCTTGACAGAGGCTTGGTCAACACATCTGCTTTCTGCTCATCTGTAGTGACATATTGGAGCTTCACTGCTCCCTTCTGCACCATATCTCTGATATAATGGTACATGATCTTAATATGCTTGGACTTGTCATGAAACACCGAGTTCTCTGACAACTTCACACAACTCTGGTTGTCGCACTAGATACAAGTCACCTCTAACTCGAGATCAAACAATCCTGCAAGCAACTTTCGAAGCCACACTGCTTCACTACTAGCTGAACACACTGCTATATACTCTGCTTCAACCGTACTGAGCGTCACAGTAGTCTCCTTCCTACTAAACCATGAGATCATAGGTGATCCCAAACTGAAACAACATCCAGATGTACTCTTCGGGTCTGCGACACTACCGGTCGAATCTGAATCAGTATAGCCTTGTAGGCTTATCTCACGATCCGAAACATATCGGAGTCCATAGTCAATTGTACCTTTTAGGTACCTCAACACGTGTTTTGCCGCAATCAAGCGAACACTTCCGGGTGCAACCATATACTGACTCAGTGTGTTCACTGCAAAACATATATCAGGCCACGTGTTCTTTGAATACATCAACAAACCGATAAGCTGTCTGTACATGGTGACATCCACTGCCTCTGAAGATGTATCACTCAATAACTTCAGATTTGTCACCATCGAGGTAGGCATGGCCTTACAATCCATCATTCCAAATCTCTTCAGAATCTCTACAACATATTTTCCTTGGTTCAGGAAAATCTCATCTGGTCTCTGCCATACCTCTAAACCTAAGAAATAGTGCATCATACCCAGATTTTTCATCTCGAACTCTGCAACAAGCTTCCTCTTGCAATCAATGATGAGCTTCTCGTCCCCTGTTAGAAACAGAGAAACATGTCATCCACATATAACAGTAATATCACTGGACCACCGTACACAACCTTGTAGTAAAGGTTGGAATTTGCTTTATTCTTGGTAAAGCCCAAGCTCATCAGGAAACTATCAATTCTGTCGTACCATGCCCTGGATGCCTGCTTAGGCCCATACAAAGCCTTCTTCAATCTGTAGACATGAGACTCTTTCTCATGTATCTTGTGACAGATCTATGTACACTTCTTCTGGCTACTGGAGCAAGTGTCTCGTCATAATCTTCTCCCTCTTGCTCAGAGAATCTTCTGGCCACAAATCAAGCTTTGTACATCTCTATACTGTTATCTGCAACATGCTTGATCTTGTAGATCAACTTGGAAGTCACCACTGACTTCCCTTCTAGTCTTGAAACCAAGGAAAATATCCATATCCTAGTCCTTCTGACTAACTTCCTTCTCTGTTGTTGTAGCAAAGTCTACTGAAACAAGGGAATCCTCCCAGGAGATCTCACATCTCCTAGAAGTCTCTGAAGCTACGATCTAGCCTGGCATCTGTCTGTCAGTCTTGGAAGACGTCTCTCTTCCATCTGAATCTGAGGAGGAATGCATTTTGAATGAAAGTCTCTAATCCATTGACTCTCTCTGAGATCAGGCTCACTTTGAGTCTCCATGCTCCCTTTGTATGTGATGATCCCCTCTGAAGTCTAATCTCCTATGAACGATCCTGGGGAGGCTGCTCCTCCCTACTGGATTGTGAGGGATGGCTCCCTTTGAACTCTAGCTCCTTTTGAGCTGGTACTTGGTGGGGTCGCCTGCCTCACCACTGGTGCAACCATCTGCTCCTCCTCATGATATGGCTTATCAATGCCACATATTTGTATCCCTTTTGCATCCTACAAATTATCACAGGAACATGCTGGTCTCTTCCTTGTCACTGCAACGATTTTGGGTAGGCCCTTCTGGCTCTACTAACTCTTCTTGATGATCTGAAGAGTGATCAACTGAACTAGAGGGATCTGTTCAGTCATCTTTGGAGCCTTCTGCTCCTTACAATCAATCTCCATATGAGATACTATGTATCTTGCAAAAGTACCTTTCTTGCCAGAAGCTTTTAACTTCATCCTCTCTTTCTTTGGTACATGGATGTATACAGTCGTGTATACAACTTCTTATCTGGATAGTCTGCTCCATGTCTCAAACTAAAGATCCATCTAATATGTTGCCTCCTGCAACCGTCACTATAGCTCCCCTCAGAGTTATCATCGGAGCCAAAATAAAAATACAATTATAAGAAATAGGAACAACACTCTTCTAGTGTTGTGACCAATCATTCCTCCATGGTAACCTGCCTGGAACAAGAAACAAGAACAACAATATCTCCATGGTAAACTCCATGGAATTTACAAGATAACCTGCCCGAGACAAGAGCAATAAGAGCATAAGTATTTCCAATATAATAACATTTTCATAAGAACATATCTAAGGTAACAAGAATAAAATACAATTTCATGGTAATCATCATAGCATTACCAAGGTGACCTGCCTGGAAGCAGAACAAGAAATATCTCTTAGAGGAGATGTTAGTTCATCTTGCAAACAAGTACAATAAGCATTTATATCAATAGTACTCGCATGCTACCAAGTATTCATTGTATCTAGTAGTAGTAATAGGACCTTTCAAAGATTGTTGTCACAACTATAATGTTTACTTGTAATGTAGCAATTATCAAATTTGATATGTGCAAGTTGGAGACTTATCAGTTTAATCAATCAAACCTGGAACCTTGAGTCTTATCTTCAAGAATGAGTGTTGTTGCTTTTCTTCCGAGTCTCCTTCACTCAAGATGACAAGTATTCTCTCCCACCTGTCCCTTGTACTAGGACGATTTGCTTTCTTGACAGAAATCTGAGTTAGAGAATATTATGCTATTAAACTCTAAAATCTCAACCTCAATCAATCTAATACTTTGACTAAGGTCAACTTATATCTTTAACTTTGACCAGAAATAATCAGAACTTTTACAGATCAAAATGCAACCTAGATGTTCATAAGATCACAATAATGCCATAATAACGAGAGGCATATCAAAACAATCAAACTTGGAGTGCGTTGTTCCTCTGAATGTGTTGGAT
>ML798909.1:237938-254888 GCA_009831015.1 Picea engelmannii | reverse complement strand
ATGCACTATATTCTTATGAACTCACAAAATGGTGCATGCCATAATATAGAAATCGGTGTTTGTTAAGGGGTTATAGGCATTGGTGCATATTAAGTATACTAAAGCACCAGTGCATATTAAGTATATTGAAGCATCGGTGTATATAATGTACGATAATATATATCGTTTTAGAATTTTACAGTGCGCATGTGAGAAATACGCACCGGTCCTCGAAATATAATAAAACCATCGGTGGTTAAAATAAAATAAATGCCATGGTTATTTAAATATAATAAAAGTGTCAATGCTTTAAATATAATAAAAGCACAGTTGCTTAGGAACAAAGAATGGTGTCGACATCTCACCTCAAATATTCAAAATTTCAGTACCTTTCGATGCATAGGGTAATACAGGAACTAACATGTACGAATTATACAAGTAGTGGAATGCACATAAAATAAAAATGCATCGGTGCACTAATAAACTTATAAATCCTCTATGTTGCATACGAAAACAATGCAGAACCGGTGCGTAAAAATTATAAGAGCATCAGTGTTACATACAATAAAATGGGAATATGGGGCATCATAACTATAAACGCACCAGTGCATTTTCATTTTATGTACACATCGAGGCATTGTATATAAGGGTGCACCAATTCCTTTTAGTTTCATATACTTACCAGGGAAATTTATGTAAGGTTGTGCCGGTACATTTATTTTTGTGTATGCACTGAGATGTTTTATGTAAGGCCACACTTATGTGTTTTGACAATAAAAGCACTGGTAAAAAAAAAACCTCCACTATAACCTCTGCCTGCCCAAAATGTTTTAGTTAAATATGGAACATCTAGGTGCAACAACCATTTTTTAGAATCCCAAAAACATGGTAGTAGACCCTATAAGTGTGTAAATACCGTTTCTTTCCCCATCAATGATTTTCTAAGACATATATAAATGATTAGGAAAGGAAGTTCAATTTATAAAGGGGACATGCAAATAACTCCAACGGATCTATGGACACCGATAAGTAATGGAGCAACACCTTAGGGATAACATAATGGAACCTAGTACATGGTATCGATGATGTTTTCATCCCACTTATCACTTTACACATGAAAACCCTAGAGAGACTCGGCTCTGAGAAATGGAAGGAGTTGCTAGAGGGGGAGCCCCCTCTAGATGAAGAAGCCATCACCTTTCAAGCCATGGTCATGACCTCTATAAGGAACTCCAAAGCTCAACCTTATCGTTTCTTGAAAAAAATGGGGTAGATCCTTGAATTCAAATTACCCCCTACATCTTCCAGTCACAAATTTTTGGCCTTAGAAAATCGAGGATTGGTAGGACACTTTACAGGGATCTTGCCCTCCCATAAAACTGTGGCAACTTGGATCCAAAAAACCTAGAAACCCCTTATCAAGGGAAATCTAAATCATTTCTTTTGTTGAAGGGGATTTTATTTGTTTCTCTTCGAGTTTAAGGAGGATAGGGATTTGATTTTTTAGAGTGGTCCATACTTTCTAGGATAAAAAGGGATGTATTTGAAAAATTGGACATCAGATTTCAATCCAAGTAATTAAGTTCCCTTGGTCATTCCCATTTGTGTATAGCTTCCACATATCCCCCTTCATTGTTGGAGTGATGATTCCCTTCATGGAATTCGCAACATGTTGAGAAGATACATATCATGGGTGGAACATGAGGAAAATATATTCTCTTGTGCTAGGATCTGCGTCAAAGTTGACTTAGAGAAAGGCATTCTAGAAGCAGTGCTCACCTCCTTAGACAACTAGCAACATATCGAGCAACTTGATTATGATCAATTTCCATTCAAGTGAATTCTTTTCCATGAGTATAGACACTTTGATAATAAAAAAATACAAAAAGTTGGAGAAGCATCAATCCCCTGATGCACGGAATGAGGAGCAATGGAAAGTCGTCACTAGAAAATTGGGCTCTACTGTAAATATGGGAGTCGGATACCAAGATTTTCCAGGTTCTAAGCCATATACATCTACAGGAAAAACCCAAGGGGGTACTATTACAAAATAGTCCTCCTCAAATCCTCATGGAGTGTCCACATCCTCGAAGAATGTAGTCGTAGTGTTGAAGAACAATGTTTTTAGAGCCCTTGTGCAAGAAGAAGTCGACCCATCAAACAAACCACACTTTTAAACGATGAAAGAAGTGGTAAAGGAAATAGCATCAGGGGATACCCCTTTAGTCGAAACCAAATGGTATCCACCTAACAAAAGAGAGGAGAATAAGTTGGTAGAACCCCAAGGAGATCCAGGTCGCAATTTTGAGATCGAACCACAATTGGAGATTGAGATCAACTTTATGATGGGCCTAGGAGAAGTGGAAAATTTAAAGGATGTAGAGATAGCCTTCCCATAAACAAAACCCAAGGAGCTATAAATTAAGACCTCCACAGAAGAAGATCTGGAAGGTAGAGCCTCATAGGAGAATTTGTTGAGAAGGTCAAGGAGGAAATCATCTCATACTCTATGGGAAGAGAAATCAAACAAATACATTATGATGGGGTCTCAACAAACTATTGTGAAAATGATGGGAGGACCCAATCCCCTGAAAGCTACAGGAAGCATTGTACCCCCTAAGGGGGTTCCTCTAAAATCTTCCCAAATAATTATTTTACTCTCCTAGAACTATAGGGGTATAGGAAACAACCCAAAAGTTGTATCTATCAAATACCTTTCCAAACCAAAGAATCCTTCAATACTCTTGATCCAGGAGACTAAAATGAAATCAGTCGAAGCAGTCAGAACTAGGAAACATTTTTGGAAGCAATGTGATGCAGTAGTAGAAGATTCAAGAGGGGCATCAGGGGGTTTATGCACTCTCTGGGATACTCAAGAGGTATGTTTAGTTTTTTTTTTCAAACATAGGATTGGATCCTAACAAAATTTAAATCTCTCCAAAATGACAAGATGGTAGTGGTCTTTAACATTTACATGTCATTTAATTATATAAAAAAAGAAAATTGTTGGAGAACTTTAATGAATCTTAAGTAAGTAGAATTCTTTATGGATTGTATCATTGTTGGGGATTTTTTCCCATTTTATATAGTTTGAAAAAAAAAAAAAAGGAGGGATATTTGGAAGGGATCCCTTTCGAGAGAAAATCAAAGAGCTTATAGAAACGAAAATTTACCTGGACCATTAAAAGATCAATCCCTAGCCATATTACAACATGACTTGATCGATTTTTGGTCCACAGTAATTTCCTTATCCAAAACCTTACTCTTAAATCTAAGATCCCCCCTTCCATTTTTCTGATCATACGCCTATTTTACTTCACCTTCAGCAAGTCCCTGATTATGGCCCTTTCCCATTCATATTTAATCTTCTTTGGCTTAGCTCTTAAGAGTTGGAGGAGAATATCTAAAAGGTGTAGGGCACTTCGATACATGGTACTATGGTATTCATATGGGAGAAAAAACTCAAAATGGTCAAAAAATCTCAAAAATATTGGGAAAAAGACTCTTACACATCATCCTCTATAGAAAAAGAGAAGATTGGCTCTAATATTGAAGATATTCCAATGAAAATGGAAAGGGAAGAGGTCGCAATGTGAATGGAGGAGGAAACCTTAATGAAAAATCAATTCCAAAGAGTCATGAGGCAAGAGGAAGAATTATGGTGCCTCAAATTCCAAAGCCTTTGTCTCAAGGTTGGAGATAGAAATACAAAAAAAATCCACAAGTAGGCACAATCTCGTTTATCCAAAAATAATGTGAAAGAAATATTTTTGGAGGATGACACCAAAATCATGGAATATGAAGCTATTACAGAGGCAACCATGCAACATTATGTCAATCTGTACACTCGACAAACTAATACAGAACCAACAAGTGTAGATTCAATGCTAGAATACATACCAAAAATTGTCTAAAATGAAGATAATCTAGAGTTGATATGTCCCATTTCATAAGGATATCAGATCTATGCTATGGATTCTATAGCCAGACAAAGCTCTTAGGCCTGATGGCTTCTCAATATCCTTTTATAGACATTTATGGGATCTTATCAAGTATTATTTTAAAAAAATGTCACACTATGCTCATAGCTCTTATAAATTAGGTAGTAACATAAATTCCTCTTTCTTGGCATTGATTCTCAAAGAAGCAAACCCTCCTTATTTGCTAGATTCGTTCCCATTTCCTTATGTAATTATTCATAAAAAATCCTAACCAAGATCTTAGTTGTCTATCTCATGAAAATTCTACCCACAATCATTTATGTAAATCAAAGTGGTTTAATGCATGATAGAAAAATTATTGACGATATTATTCTAGTGAAGGAAGCTATACATTCCAGTATGCCAGCAAAAGGAAAGGGCGTGATAGTTAAGCTAGATATGGAAAATGATTTCGATTGTGTAAGGCATGCCATTTTTCTCAAGGTCCTAGACAAATTTATCTTTTGTTCAGGTTTCATACAATAGATTGCCTCTTGTATAAGCTCCTCTTTGATATCTCTGCTCATCAATGGCCACCCCACTAATTTTTTTCAAAGTAGCACAGGGTTGAGGCAAGTATGCCCCCTATCCCCCTTATATTTTATAATCAAGGTTGATTCATTAAGCCAAAATTTGGAATATGAAATGGCCACTGAAAATCTACCTAGAATACAGATCGTTCATGGTGTCAAAAGTGTTAATCATTCACAGTTTGCCAATGACGTGTTTCTAGTGAGTGGAGATTCCATCACCATCGCCACAAGATTTAATTAGGTTCTTGACTCTTTTTTGGATGCATCCGGAGGAGCAGTCAATCATAGGAAATTTCAAATTTTTGGATGGAATGCTATGCCACAACTGATGCACTCACTCAATATCAAGACTTTTTTAGTTCATCCTTGTAGAAATTTGGATTACCTTTTTCTATCTTAGGATTCCCATATCTTTGAAAAACTCAACATGTTAGGAATGGAGTTGCATTGTTGAGAAAATTTGAAATATGTTGGTGCAATGGGCTCTCAATGGATCAATCCTGGTAGAAGGGTTGTCCTCATCAAAGTTGTTTTATCAGCTCTACCCATATTTTAGTGCTCGACTCTATTAGATCCCCACCTAATCATGAATAATATTTACATGGATATTCAAACATTTCTCTAGCAAGGAGGAAAATCCAATGAAACTAAATACCACCTCATAAATTGGAAAGTGGTTAGGAATCCTATAGATAGGGTTGGATTGGGAATTAGATACCATGCAATAATGAATGTGGCTATGGGAGAAAAAATTTCGTGGAGGATGATCATTGGAAAGTATTCTTGGTGGAAGAAGGCTCTATGGAAGAAGTATTTTAAAGAAGCTAGGGAAAGGTGCCTAGTATATCCACTCAATGAAAGTAAGGGCTCCCCAATCCTCAATCTTCTCAAGGTGTCCATTCCCATTATACAAGCAAAACAAACATGGATCCTCGGCAATGGGAAATCTGTAAAAATATGAGAATATAACATTCTAGGGAAAGAGAAATTATCTTCTCGAGAGGATTTAGCTCCATTAAGGAACTTGATGAAGGAACAAGAGATTCACGCCCTGTATGAAATATTCAACTGGGAAAATGAGTTTGGAAATAAGGTATCATGGAGATTTGAGCCTCCTCCAACACACATGCTCCCTCTTATTCATTCCTTAACCCATGCATTAAAAGGTTGTGCTCCATGGAATAGAGTTAAGAAAGACACAAGGGGATGAGGGGAAGCTAAGTACACAGTGAGGGATGTATATAATTTTTTATTGGACACAAAAAACTTGCAACATTCATCATCACGGTGGAAGAAAATATGGCACAGTGATAGATTACCCAAGATTAATAATTTTTTATGGACCTTGGCCCATGGAAAATTTATTACTGCAAACAATCTAAAAAACATAGGTATTGTGGGTCCAACTCATTGTGTCTTATGTGTTGAGGATGAGGAAACAATCCACCATATTTTCATTGATTGTAGCCACACCAAGGAAGCTTGATTGTATGCTCTAGCAGGCATATCTCATAGAGTTGGATGGCCACAAACCTGTGTGGAAATTTTTACTCAATGGTTCCTTTTGTACAAAGGGAGCTTCAAGAAAAAATCATCTTTCAAGTGAGTCTCGGAAGCACTGCCAAAGTATATGTGTTGGAAATTTTGGCTTGCACAGAACAAATTAATATTCGATGATGAGAAACATCACCCTAGACAAACAACATTAAAATCAGTCTCTCTTATTTCTAAACATATGCAGTCTAGAATCAAAGTCCAGGATCATAATATGGATGATTGTGAAAGAGAATGGATAGTGAAATTCAATATGCGCCATAATTCTTTTTCCAACAGTGGACATGAAATATTTTATCCACGGTGGATGATCAAGAAATATATACATGATTTCAAGATGTGGATAGCATAGCAACAAGTAAGCACTCTTTTATTTGAAATGACTTCAAGGAACAACCCAATAGTGGTAGGTGTGGGGGGGAGTCTACAAGATCTCAGAGGAAATTAAAATTTCCTATTACACCTGAGGGCTTGGGAATGTTTCCAATAACCTTGCTAAGGCATACTCTTTGTGTAAAGGCTTGTTTATTGCAAAGGAAGAAGGGATAACAAAGTTAATGGTTCTTGGGGGCTCAATGCTAGTGATCCAAGCCATGATTGGTAAGTCAAATCTAGGAAGCAGTTATTTAAACATACTTATCTCAAGGATTCACAAAACTCTCTCAGGCTTTGACAAAGTAGCTTTCTTACATATCAAACGAGAGCTTAGTGATAAGGTGAATCACTGGGCTAAGTTGGCATCTTTCCTAATCCTAGAATCTTCTATAAAAAATGGGGTAAGGGGATTCACCCCCATACCATAGTGAAAACCAAATGTCATACATCCAACACTTAATGCAACATTAATTAGGATGTGTCATGGGACCAGATGGCATGTTGGTAGTGTTTCTTGCACATTTGAAATCCTTTGAACATAGTTGGGTCGATATTCAATGCAGAGTGTATGAGTATCCTTTGAAATGTGAGAAACCAATTGTTATGGTGACCCTTATCTTCAGTTCTTTCCATTTGTTGTAGGTTCTCTCTTGGGTTTTGAGGGACTGGTGTAGAGAACCAGAAGGTGTGAGGAAGGGTTTCAAGGTACTCACTCGTGGTTGATGATGATCGTGGATGGTAAATTTGGGAGGTAATCCATTTGCAATGTCAATTTCTTCTTCAGTTCAAACCAGGAAACCCCTAGTCTTCAAGTTTCATTTCTTTGTGTTAGTCTCTAGTGATGATTTTTATGTTCTAGTTTTTCTTAATGAGAATAAATTTTATTCATTTCTACTTGTCTTTTTTTAAGTTTAAATTGGGAATTTCTATTTGGGGATAGTGTGTTCTAGTTCTTCTTTATGTGATATGGTGCAAAGTTTCTTTAGGATAGATACGAATAGCTCAAAATGGAAAGAAGCCCGGAAAATATTCCGACAGCATGAATAAATTACTCAAGTGAATAGCAACACCCTTCTTCATATTTTGTCAAAGCCTACAGACTTGGAGCAGGCTAGTACAACCAATGTTGAAAATACTAGGAACCTTCTCCTAGTCCAAAAGCAGAGGATTGTTGTTGGAAGAATGTCAACAACTACGGTCTTTGGTTATCCCACAACATTTGGATTCACTCTCTCTTGCCTCAAATAATCATGGTTCAATGAAATCATTGCAGGAAGTGCATCATGAAGAAGACACATTGGGCCATGATCATGTTCCCATGCAAGTTGAAGATAGTGGCTCCCCTCACTCTACTGAGGGGAAGGAAGCTCAAGATAGTGTGCCTCCATGACTAGTTTATGTTTTTCAAAGTAGTCTTTTTGTTGGGTCAATTTGTAAATAAAACTACTTGTAGAACTATATGGAATGTCTATATGGAAAAGGATTTAGATTTGGTTTTAGTTACTCTAGAAATATGTTCAATCCTAGAGAAAAAATTTGTCATTTTGTATGGCATTGATGTTTGCTTCGACACAACACTTCTAAATTAATATAACCTTTTGTTTCGGTTTAAAAAAGCATAATTGCACTTGGTTAAAATCATTTTAATCCCAAATGTATCATTCCCTATGACCGACACTTCGACCTGGATCAAGGATTCATGCTCTCTAAAAATGAACCTCGATATAATTTTCTCCTTTAGTACAATAGAGAAATGTTTTCTAAGCTAGTGTGCAAGTATGATCATTAACTCAGACACAAGGAAAGGTACAATGGGACCCACTACATATATAATGCTTAAACACCTTGAGTAAAAAAGAAAGTATTATTTTCACTTCATGATCATAACACAACAAAAAGAAACAAAAACTTTGGCCTCAACCAATGTGTTGTCATTTGTTTAGGCATCAATAGCCCCCCAAGTTTTAATCAAAAATTGGGTGGGTGGGTGGGTGGGTGGGTGGGGGGGGAGGGTATTTCTCATTTTCTCCTCTTTATGATCTATGTAGGACTTATGTGGCTCTCATTTCCTCATTTCCTTTCAGCCTGGTGTCTCTCGATCTTTTGAAAAGGCTTACATCTAAAAATTTGCTCTTATTTCCTTTTCCTCATTTCTTTTTCCTGTAAGTTTGATCTCCTTTCTATTGATAGAAGTTTCTTTGTTTGAACTCTTTCAATATTTTTTCTACCTATTCTTATTTTAACTTTTCCCTTTGATTCCTAAGTTAGGCCAAATTCTCAAATTGAGCCCCCTTTTCACTTTATTTGCTACTCGATTTTGAAATCATTTCCAATTCTCCAATCAAAAGGATTTTGAATTTTCGCTCGTATAATCGTTTATTTTTTCTTTGAAGTTTCTTTATCTTCAAACATACCTTCCTAATTTGGTGATCGAGCCCAACTTTAAAATCAATCTCTATTTTCACCATCTTTTTTAAGCATTGTCTCGATTAAGAGATCAACCCCAATTTATGAATCATGACCTCCCATCACTATTTACACTGTAGGGATTTCTATTTCTATTTGATAATTTTGGGTTTCTATTTTATCTTATTTTTGAAGGCCTTGGACTTAAACTTCAAATATTTTATTCTTAATTCATCCAAAACCTTTAAAATTGGGCCCATCGTTCACCAAAGGGCTTCAACCATAGCCCAATTCAGCAATTGGGCCTAAGTTCGATGGTGATCGGGCCCACTTATGAGCCTCCTCCTCGTGAAGTCTCAATTCTATGATCAGGAAAAATGTTCAAAATTGGGCTCAGCCTCGTCTAAAATATGTGACAAGGGATCTTGATTTTCCCAATCAACCCCAATTCATAGAACACCCCCCTTTGCTTTCGATCTCTTCGCACATGTGACATCATTTTAAAAGTTTGAATTCAATTTTTAATGTATATGTGTCGCCTATGTATTAACATGTTTTTAGAGCATGTCTTATCTCAACTCAATTCAATGACACCATAGCTTTAACCACCACTCTTTCAAACTTACGAATAAATGCCAAAAAATTTGTCTTTTGATTTAAAAGTTTGAATTTGAATGCAAAGCTCCTTTGTCTAAATCATTTGTGTTGAAGCAACAATTGGACTCCCCTAGTAATTCTTGAAATCTTCAAATGAACTCATGAAAAGGTCGCCTTATATGGGCTTCACTAATAAAGTACTTGATTTTGAAATACTCTTGTTCAATTCGCAATTTTGTTTTAAATGAGATAGGTGGTCATTTTTTGGGTTTTAATTGATGGTGATTGTTTGGTTGTTTGAGTAACTTGGGTGAGTGAAAATAACCTTTTGAGTAGCTAGGATAAAATTTATAAGACATTTAAATTGTTAGGATTAGTCCATGCATATAAACACCATTGCAAATACATAAACAAAATCAAAGGGAAAGAAATAGACAATGAGCATGGAAATTACATCAACTATAGCAATCGAAGAAAATTTTATTATATACCAATAGAAAGACTTTGTTGTTACATCGTAGAGGATTGGTGAGTGCAGGTGGGCTCTCATTTCCTCCTTGGGAGGGTCCTTTTGTATTCCTTGGGGCTTCTCTTCTATCTCTCTCTCTCTCTTGGCAAAGAAGTCTGTAAGAACTCTCTAAAGGGAAGATATCAATGCACTATCTATGTGCTATGGATGCACCAAATAATGGCTTGATAATGTGGCTCTCAAGGATCATTCAAGCAACATAACCTTACATAAACTTTGCTTTCTTGAATGATGATCCATGGATTCTATTTATAGCCAATATTCAAGCTTCATTAAAGATAGCTCCAAGTGTGAATGGTGCAACTTGGGATGTGGTTCTATGCTCCTTGAAGAGACGTAGAACCACTAAAGTACTAGCTTTCAATTGGAATGGAGCTCAAGGATGCATGGTCCCTCAGCTCATGAGTACCCTTGATGGTATTTTTAGCTTTAATTACACCAAATGTGGTAGAGATTTCACTTCGTGCCAATATGCATGACTTTCAAAGGAACAACAACGCATCCCTATGCACAATCCATACAGCAAAGTCATGCAAATGCATAAAAACCCCACTTTATATAGTTTTTGTGCTCTCTTGAGGATGGTGTATTATTTCCATGAATATCACTTAGTTGTATTGTGAGTGATTTTTAGGTGATAAAAGTGATATCTATACACATTCACATTTTCCTTAGTTTGAATTTAGTTAGCCATTGCATCTATCCTCAATAGTTTAATCTTTCAAACCCTCCAACTTCTTTGTTTTTTTTCCCTTGCAAATTTACTTTGAGAAATATGAGTTCAAATTATAAATCCCAACTCAATTAAAAGATCTTCTAAGATGGATTGCACCTTATGTCAAGATCAATATTACCATCCTTAAATACGGTTTCCATTTAAAATTTCTAGAAGTTAGCTATTAATGTGTTTTAATTCAAGTTTTGAGCTAAACCCTACATGCTCTATTTATGTGTTGCGCTAACCTATAGGAATTTCCATATGGCTACCAAAGGGTGCAAAAGGACAAAGAAAGGTGAACAAGAAAGATAAATTGTGGGCCAACTAAAGGATCAAATTGACATTGTAGAGGTTATCGAGGAGACAACACCAAAAAGTGAACAGACTCTCACAACAACAAAATTATTAGTTAGAAGGGAAAAGAAATCTACTAAAGGCAAGTAGCCAATCACAAAAATCCAGGATGATAAAGATACCAAATTTCCCATTTATTCAAACACCTAATACACTATTGGGTTTGATGGATCTCCCACATATATTAAATTGTTTCATCTAATCAAATATTGGAAAGGGATCAAGGATAATGGGGACTTGGATGAAAGGGAAGAAGAAGAGATTTAAATGGCACAAAGTTTTAAGAAATCCTTCATACACATGCAACAATCAAATCTCTAGTGAAGCCTTGTGCAAAAGTGATCAGGTATCTAATACAACATACAAAAGTCAACACAAAAATAATTTTGAATGATTAGGGAAGGTGTGTTGGATCATTCTCATCAACTAATTTTGAATCCCACTATAAATTGTTCAAGGTTGAAATCAATTTCACCAATGAGTGGTCGAAAGTCTATGTGTGGCCATAATTGTTATAATGTCTTGGCTTGGTATGAGGAAGAGAGGACTTTCAAATCTTTGAGAAACCCAATTGGTCAACATAATCTATGGAGAAAAAGATTCAACTCATGTAAGTAGGTTGGGTGCCAATGATGTATGAAATTACTTGGGGGGGGATTTTCAACTAGGTTGTTATCCTTTCTAACTCACTTGAAAAATCCATTACAAAATCTCAATTGGATGCTTTATGTGGAATACCCGTAATTGTACATGTCTTCCTACATATTAAATGTGAAGTGTGCTTTTAACACATTCAATGGGGTTAGGTTAGTCTTGGTCCCCAGAGCAACCCCATGTTCATGTATATTTTAGATATTTATGGAAGGATAGGTATAGATTTTAGTTTGCACTTATCTATGATGGCTTCCTCGTACCATTATATCAACTCATTTTTTGTAAACATTGTCCAAGAATATCTCCAAAAGCTATGGACGTGTTGAAAAACCTTGGAGATTGGTACCTGGATGAATATTATACGTATATCATGGTTTATGGTGTTACACAAGCACCTCATATGCTTCTAGGATATGTGCCAAATATGTTGATAATTTAAGAAATCGGGTATCAAATAGCTCTACATGGTTTTAATTCCTACTTAATCAGACACCAAAAGAAGTTATGCCCAACCTATCCACTGTATAGGCATGTATGGGCTAACAAATTCTAGTTGGGCTAGGATGGAAGGAGAAATAATTGAGGAATATCATTTCAAATTGGAAAAAACTCAAATGCATGATCCCCTCGAGATTGTTGCAAAACATAGATAAGAGATGAGGATATCTTTCCCTTGTTGGAATCAAGAGAACGAGGCTAAAAAACCTTGCAGGAGAGCATTGACTTATGAAGAGATTTTGAATGATTTGCAAGTTATTTCCAAGGACAAAGAGAGAAGAAATAAGGAAGAAGTTGAAAGGGATCCTATTGAGAGGGAAGCTCTTCAAGAAAAAATACAAGAAAAAGAAAAAAATATATTGGATGCATTGGAGAATCCCAAAGCAGAAGATGAGGCCAAAATAAGAGAAGAAGCATAGAGAAAAGTTTCCTTGAAAGAAGAAATAAAAG
Source organism: Picea engelmannii (assembly GCA_009831015.1). NCBI lineage: Eukaryota > Viridiplantae > Streptophyta > Pinopsida > Pinales > Pinaceae > Picea > Picea engelmannii. The sequence goes on along the minus strand of ML798909.1, from coordinate 242,261 downwards.
AAAAATAAGTAGATTCTAAAGCGAAAACCAAATTGGAAGCAAGGAAGGCAGAAACAAAGAGGAAAGACAAAGTTGATGCATAGGCTAAGGAGATAGAAATGAAAGAAGATAAGGCAAAAAGTGAGGAGAAGAGAAGAATTGAAGAAGAAAAATCAAGATAATACAGAAGCAGAAGAGGCCATACAATAAGAAAATGAGCTAGCACAGTAGACTAATATCAATGAAGGCAACATAGGGCAAAAATATTCTTCACGGATGAAAGAAGCATTCACCACTCAAACCTTTGCCAATACTTTTGTCCAAGAATGGTTGTAGAAGATGATGGCCCTATTTCAACTCCAATAAATGAAGTTGCTCATATAAAATTGTTTTCATTCGACAAACGAAGGAAGCAAGTAATAAATCAAAAGAAGAAAAGAAGAAAAACCAACTTGGATTATGAAGATACTCACCTCTAAAATTGTGGTGATGGATAGAAGAATGTTGAGTTTAGCTTTCTCTGCTTCTATTGTATTATCCATTACTCAATTCAATGTACATAAAGTTGTAGATGTGGACAAGAATATGAAGGAATATGAAAACAAAATCACCATGTTGGAAAATTAAGTAAATTACTACAAATCCAACAAGTATCAGACTTCGAATTTTATTAACTATGCTTTCAAAATGAAAAATGAATTGAAACATTATTCAAAGAGAGTTTTATGTCAAAGCTCAACATGTGCAGGCCCATGTTTAAGATATTATTCATGTCACAACTCGTATCCAAGCATGGGAGATTGCTTATTAGTGAGCTAAATTGCAATTTGATAAAATAAGAGATTGTCAATCCTCCTTGGATAAAATCCCCACATAAATTCCTATTTTCATACTTGAAGCATTTGTAGAAATAGATTTTGACCTTAGAAACTGGAAATAGGCATCCCACAATGCTCTCAAGAGAGTCACACAAAAGGTAACAAATGTTGCTTTAATATGGCAAGTTATAAAGAATATGGCGAATAATTGCTATTTTCCATATTTTGGGCCAAAAAACAATTTCCTTCCATAGGGAAAGGTATATAAGGACATGGAAGACTACATCAGCTCAAGTGGAAAAAAATATTATCTCTTTGTCTAAAATCAATGAAGAAAACATCCAAAAGTTTGTTGAAGCTCCAACCAGAGACATAACACTGATCAATACTCTACTACCTAAGATGGAGAAATTTGAAAAAAGAATGAGGTAGAGTATTGCACCTTATAAGGCCCCTTTCAAGCCACATCATTTTTCCTAAGGAGATTCTTTGAATCAAAATTTTGAGGCATCAACTGCATATGTAAGAAGATGAAGAAAAGAAAGGGATGAAACTTCCTCAAGGCACATGCAACAGTCTTCTATAGGAGGAGATTGTTGGCACCCAAAGTTTTGGGATAAATATTGTGTGCGTGCACAAACACAATTGCGTGTGCACTACAATTTTATGTGCACAACAACAATTGTGCAATGAATGACCCAAGGTGTGTGTGTCAGTCTGAGTTGCACTATACACACAAAAATTTAAGAAGATACAACATGCACGTCGCAATCACGAAGAGGATCTTTGGGAAATCTTCCTGAATGATTAACTCAGGAAGAATGAGAGATTGTTGAGCAATTAAGGGATGAGTTGGCAAGTTAGTTAAGACTGCCATGACTCCAAAGAGGCTACATGGACTGCATGCAAGTGGCAGAAGCATGTGGGACTGGAAGTCAGTAGAGTGAGTGGAGTAGAACCGAAAGTGACAGAGCGCCCGAGCAGAGAAGGAAACAAAAAGGGATCAACGACGACACAGAGAAGGTTATTGATTATTATTCATTCAAGGGGTTCGCTTTGAGTTCTCTCAATAGAAAGATGAGTCTGGCTAGTTTTTGCAACTGTTTGTTTGTGAGTCTAGTCTTGTATTTAGCTAGAACAAGTTTTGTATGAAGTCTGTAATAGTGTCATATTAGTAGTACATGCAGAGTCTGAGAGAAAGTGCATGGTGCCTTGTAATGAACTAGTGATAAAATGTATGATATTGCAGGGCACTGTTTCTAATGAATCATGAGTCTCTTGGTCCATGTATGCTACTATGTGAATAGAAATAATACAAACATTGGTTATTCTTTTCATGTATTGTGTTGATGATGTCTTCAGTGAATGTACATGTTAATGTCACATGTTGTTAATCTTTAAGTCTATTGCAATGGAATGTATGAATTCCATCCCTGTAAGTTTTAAACATGTGAAGTAAATCAATGCATACATATTCTAAGAAAAACAAAAATTAAGCAATGGCTCATACACATAGTACATAGAGATTTACGTTGGAAACCCTTAACCGTGAGAAAACTAGCCTTCCTTGGTGTCGCACCTCTCAACTCTTCATTGTATTAATTTCACCATTCGCAATACAATATATACAAAATATTTTTGGTATTTTGTAACTACCAAAACCCTAATCCCTTAATCTTGGATTAAATTAGAAAACTGCTAAAAATAGCAAAAACTCTAAAATAGAAAAATAGCCCAAAAAAAAATTCAAGGTCGTTGCCTCGAACCCTGTCGGCTCCCGACTACCGCCTGGAGACAAACTCTCCGCGTAACCAAGGGGAAAATCCTACCCCCCTTGGACCCCCCTATGAAAGTGCCCAGCACACATGCCCACAAAGAGCGACAAGTGATGGGATCATAAGAAGTGGTCGTCAAATCTGATGCGCCCCCACACACACACATGCAAAGAATATAACACCTACCCAAAATTATCCCACTTCTTGTTTTCTTTGCATACAGGGGGTCACAGGATTACATAGTCAACAATCCAGGGCAGTAATTCCCATTGTTTCTCTACACTGGGAAAAATTCTCAAAGCTCACTGACTTTGTCAATGAATCTACAACATTCTTCAAAGTGTCAACCTTCTCCAACAACACCTTCTTGTCTTCAACCATGTCTCTCACAAAGTGATATTGAACATCAATATGCTTTGTCTTTGAATGATAAGTTGGATTCTTTGCCAAGAGTATTGCCTTCTAAATGTCACAATCTAACCTTACTGTTTCTTGTACCAACCCAATACCTAAACACAATCTATGTAACCATATTTCTTCCTTGCATGCATGAGTGGTTGTCATGTATTCATCTTTTGTAGTTGAGAGTGCCACCACAGCCTGTCTTTTGCTCATCCAACTGATTTCTCCTCCAAATAGGTTAAACACATACCCACTTGTAGATATTTTGTGATCCAAATCTCCAACTCAGTCTACATCAACAAACCCATGTATATCCAATACTATGTCCAATCCTTGTCTTCCTTGGTAGCACAATCCATAGCTATGAGTGTTGCACAAATACCTAAAAAACGTCTTTATTGTTGTCCAATGTTCCTTCCCTTGTTTTGACATATGTATGCTCAAAACTCCCACTACATGTGCAATGTTTGGTCTTGTACAGACCATTGCATACATCAAACTTCCAACCGCACTAGCATATGGAACATGGGACATGTCCTCTTCATCTTCATGTGTCTTGGGACATTGATCTGCAGACAATTTTACACCTACAAGAATAGGAACCTTAATCGGTTTACTTTCCTGCATATTAAACCTTTGCAATATTGTCTCAACATATTTTCTTCGATTCAACCAAAGTTTCATGTTTGCATGATCTCTTTTAATCTTCATTCCCATAATGAAGTTAGCAGCACCAAGATCCTTCATGTCAAATTTGGAGGATAGTTGTGATTTCACCTCATTGATAACATCCATGTTATTTCCTACCAGTAACATGTCATCGACATACAACACTAAATAAATGAAGTGATTACCAACCTTCTTGGAATATACACAGTGATCAGCCCTGCTTCTCACAAATACATGTCCAAGGATGTATGTCTCAAAATTTTGGTACCACATCCTAGGTGATTGCTTCATACCATATAGTGACTTCTTTAGCTTGCAGACTAGCTCTTTCTTTCCATTCACTGCAAAGACTTATGGTTGATTCATGTAGATTTCTTCTTCCAAATCCCCATGTAGGAATGATTTCTTCACATCTATCTGTTCTATTTCAAAATCAAACTCAATAGATTAAAAAAATATAATAGAAGTTAACTTGGCAACAGAAGAAAAAGTTTCACCAAAGTCAATTCTCTCTACCTAGGACTAACCTTTTGCTACTAACCAATATTTATATTTCTCCACTTTTCCTTCTACGTTCAACTTCTTCTTAAACACCCATTTGTTTCCAATGTCCTTTCTTTGAGTTGGCAACTCAACTAGATTGCATGCCTCATTCTTATCCAAGACATCCACCTCTTCAA